>JAULAV010008113.1:0-164747 GCA_030789695.1 Scilla litardierei | reverse complement strand
CCGGTAGATCGCCATCTTCAACAAAAAAAATAAGAGAAGAAAAACGTAGGCTACAAAAATCATATCATTTAATAAAAAGATCCATATCTTCCATAAAATGTAGAAAATAGCACCGAGCTTTTAAAATCGGTAAAAATATCCGTTGGAATCGCGAGATCGCCATCTTCAATTGAAAAATACAAGAAGACGAACTTAAGCAAAAAAATCATATAATTCAGTAATAAGATCCATATCTTACAGAAAATTTAGAAAATAGCCCAGATGTAAAATTAATCGCAAAAATGTCCTTTGTAATTGAGAGATCACCATGTTCAACTTAAATATAAGAGAAGACAAAATTAGGTTATAAAAATGATATCATTTAATAAAAAGACCCATATATTTCAGAAAATGTATAAAATATACCTGAGCTCAGAAAAATCCGCATAAAACATCCATTGGAACATGGAGATCTCCATCTTCAACTTAAAAATAAGAGGAAATAAAATTATGCCAAAAATCATGTCATTTAATAAAAATTCATATCTTCCAAAAATCCATGAAATAGCTCCATGCTAAGTAAAATTTGCAAAAATGTCTGTTGGAACAGGGAGGTCGCCATCTTCACTTAAAAAAAAGAGAATACAAAATTATGCCAAAAATCATATCATTTAATAAAAAGATACACATCTTCCAGCAAATACAGAGCTAAGTAAATCTGTAAAAGTATCGTTTAAACCGGGAGATCACCATCTTCAACTGAAAAATAAGAGAAGACAAAATTAGGCTATAAAGATCATAACATTTAATATAATTATTCATATCTAAAAATATAGAAAATAGACTGGAGCTCAGAAAATCTACAAAAATGTCCGTTGGAACCGGGAGAACGCCATCTTCAACAGAAAAATATGAGAAGCAAATTAGGCCAAAAATCATATCATTTAATAAAAACATCCATATCTTCCAGAAAATTTAGAAAATGGCCACGATGTTAGAAAAATCTGCAAAAATGTCCGTTGGAACTGGGAGATCGCAATCTTCAACTGAAAAATAAGAGAAAACAAAGTTAGTCTTTAAACATCATACCATTTAATAAAAGATCCATATCTTCAATGAACTTTTTAAAATAGTTCCGAGCTGAAAAAATGCAAAAATGTCCGTTGGAACCGGAAGAACGTCATCTTCGACTGAAAAATAAGAGAAGACTAACTTAGGCAAAAAAATCTTATTATTTAATATAAAGATTCATTTCTTACAGAAAATTTTGAAAATTGTCCGGCTATCAGAGAAATCCCTAAAATGACCGTTGGAACAAGGAGATCGCCATCTTGAACGAAAAAATAAGAGACGACCAATTATTCCAAAAAATCATATCATTTAATTAAAAGATCTATAACTTCTTGAAAATGTAGAAAAATAGCACCGAGCTCAGAAAAATCTGGAAAAATGTCTGTTGGAATCGGGAGATCGCAATCTTCAACTTAAAAATAAGAGAAGACAAAATTATGTTATAAAAATCACATCATTTCATATAAAGATTCATATTATTTAATATAAAGATTCATATCATATAGAAAATATAGAAAATAGCTCGGAGCTCAGAATAATCCGTTATTGGAACCAGTAGACCACCATCTTCAAGTGAAAAATAAGAGAAGACAAAATTAGGCTAAAAATCATTTCATTTAATAAAAAGATCGATATCTTCTAGAAAAATTTAGAAAATAACCCCGAGGTCAGAAAAATCCGTAAAACTGTCTGTTGGAATCGGGAGATCGCCATCTTCAACTGAAAAATAAGAGAAAACAAACTTAGTCTATAAAAATCAAATCATTAATAAAAAGATCCATATCTTCAATAAACTTTGGAAAATAGCTTCGAGCCGAGAAAAATACTTAAAAATGTCTGTTGGAACCGGAAGATCACATCTTCAACTAAAAAATAAGAGAAGACAAAATTAGGGTAAAAAATTATAACATTTAATATACAGATTCATATCTTACAGAAAATTTAGAAAATAGCCCGGAGCTCAAAAAAATCCCAAAAAATGTCTGTTGGAACCTAGAGGTCGCCATCTTCAACGAAAAAAAGGAACGACCAAAATAGTCCAAAAATCATGTCATTTAATAAAAAGATCCATAACTTCCCGAAAATGTATAAAAATAGACCCGAGCTCTGAAAAATCCGCAAAAAATGTCCATTGAACTTGGGAGATCGCCATTTTTAACTAAAAATAAGAGAAGACAGAAATTAGGCAATAAAAATCATATCAATTAATATCTTATAGAAAATGTAGAAAATAGCGCGGAGCTTAGAAAACTCTGCACAAATGTCCGTTGGAACTGGAAAATCGCCATTTTCAACTAGAAAAATATGAGAATACAAAATTAGACCATGTTATAAATAGATTCATAACTTCCAAAAATGTAGAAAAATAGTACCGAGCTCAGAAAAATCCTCACAAATGTCCATTGGAACCGGGAGATCGTCATTTTCAATTGAAAAAAGAAGAGACAAAATTAGGCGAAAAAATCATATCATTTAATAAAAAGATACGTATCTTCAATAAAATTTAAAAAATAGCTCCAAGCAACGAACAATTCGAAAAAAATGTCAGTTGGAACAGGGAGATCACCATCTTCAGCTGAAAAATAAGAGAAGACAAAATTAGGACAAAAATGATATCATGTAATAAAAAGTTACATATCTTCAAGAAAATACAGAAAATAGACTCGAGCTCGGAAAAAATGAGCAAAAAGTTCCATTGGAACAGGGAGATCGCTATCTTCAAATGAAAAAAATAATAGACTACAAAATTATGCCAAAAATAATATCATTTAATAAAAAGATTCATTTATTCTAGAAAATGCAGAAAGTAGCTTTGAGCTAAGTAAAAATCCAAAAATGTCCGTTGGAACAAAGAGATCGCCATCTTTAACAGAAAAATAAGTGAAGACAAAATTATGCCAAAAATCATATAATTTAATAAAAGTTTCCTCATCTTCCAAAAAATACAGAGCTAAGTAAAATCCGAAAAAATATCCGTTTGAACCGGAGATCACCATCGATAACTGAATAATAAGGGAAGACAAATTTGGCTATAAAAATCATATCATTTAATATAAAGAATCATTTCTTACAAAAAATGTCAGTTGGAACTGGGTGATCGCCATCTTCATCTAAAATATTAGAGAAGAAAAAATTGACCAAAAAATCAAATGATTAAATAAAAAGATTCATATCTTCTAGAAAATGTAGAAAATAGCCTCGAGGTGAAAAAATCCGCAAAAATGTCCGTTGGAACCGGGAGATCGCCATCTTCAGGTAAAAAAATAAGAGAAGGCAAATTGTCCGCTGGAACAGGTAGATCGCCATATTCAACTAAAAAAATAAAAGAAGACAAAATTATGCAAAAATCATATCATTTAATTAAAATGTCCATATCTTTCAGAAAATGCAGAAAATATCTCTGAGCTAAATGAATTCCGCAAAAATGTCTGTAGGAACTTAGCGATCGGCATCTTCAACTAAAAAATAAGTGAAGACAAAATTATGCCAAAAATCATATCATTTAATAAAAAGATCCATATCTTCGAGAAAATATAGAAAATAGCTCCGAGCTAAGTAAAATCTGCAAAAATATCCATTTGAACTGGGAGTTCCCCATCCTCAACTGAAAATTAAGAGAATATACAATTAGGCTATAAAAATCATATTATTTAATATAAAGATTTTTAACTTACAAAAAATGTAGAAAATTGCCTGGAGCTCAGAAAAATCCGCAAAAATATCCGTTGGAAACGGGAGATCGCCATCTTCATCTAAAATATAAGACAAGACAAAATTAGGCCAAAAAATCAAACAGTTTTATAAAAAGATCCATATCTTCTAGGAAATGTAGAAAATATCCTCGAGGTCAAAAAATCAGCAAAAAATTCCATTGGAACCTGGGATCGCCATCTTCGGATAAAAAATAAGAGAAGACAAAATTAGGCCAAAAATCATATGATTTAATAAAAAGATACATATCTTTCGTAAAATATAGAAAAATAGGTCCGAACTCAGAAAAATCCGCAAAATGTCTGTTGGAATCGAGAGATGGCCATCATCAGCTAAAAAAGAGAAGACAAAATTAGGCCAGAAAATCTTATCATTTAATAAAATGATCCATATCTTTCATAAAATGTAGAAAAAAGCCCCAGCTCAGAAAAATCCGCAAACATTTCCGTTTAAACCGGGAGATGGTCATATTCAATAAAGTTAGGCTATAAAAAGAGAAGACAAAATTCGGCTATAAAAATCATTTCATTTAATAAAAATGTCCATATCTTACAGAAAATGTATAAAATAGCTTGGAGCTCAGAAAAATCCGTTCAAATGTCTGTTGGAACTGGGAGATCGCCATCTTCAACTTAAAAGAGATAGGGCAAAATAAGGTCAAATAATCGGATCATTTAATAAAAGGACCATATCTTCCAGAAAATGTAGAAAAATTGCTCCAGGCTAAGAAAAATTAGCTAAAATTTCTGTTGGAATCGATACATCGCCATCTTAACATTAAAAAATAAGAGAAAACAAACGTATGTTATAAATATCATATCATTTAATAAAAAGATATATATCTTCCATAAAATGTAGCAAAAAACACCAAGCTCAAAAAATCTGCAAAAATGTCCATTGTGACCAGGGGATCGCCATCTTCAACTGAAAAATAAGAGATGGCAAAATTATCCTATAAAAATCATACCATTTAATATAAAGATACATATCTAACAGAAAATGTATAAAATAGCACGGAGCTCAGTAAAATTTGCAAAATGTTCGTTGGAACATGGAGATTTCCATCTTCAACGAAAAAAATAAGAGACGACAAAATTAGGCCAAAAATCATATTAGTTAATAAAAAATACATATCTTCCAGAAAATGTAGAAAATAGCACTGAGCTCAGAAGAATACACAGAAATGTCCGTTTGAACCGGGATATCGCCATCTACAACTGAAAAATAAGAGAAGACAAAATTAGGCTATAAAAATCATATCATTTAATAAAAAGGTTCATATCTTACATAAAAATAGAAAATATTATTGATCTCAGAAAAATCCACACAAATATAGGTTGGAACCTGAAGATCGCCATTTTCAACTGAAAAATAAGAGAAGACAAAATTAGGATATAAAAATCATATCATTTAATATAAAGAATCATTTCTTACAGAAAGTGAAGAATATATCTCGGAGCTCAGAAAAATCGACAAAAAATGTCCGTTGTTACCATGAGATCGCCATCATAAACGAAATAAAATAAGAGAAGAAAAAATTAGGCCAAAAAATCATATCCTTTAATAAAAAGATGCATATCTTCCAGAAAATGTAGAAAAACAGCCCCGAGCTTCAAAAAATCCGCAAAAAATGTCGGTTGAAACCAGGAGATTGACATCTTCAATTTAAAAATAATAGAAGACAAATTTAAGCTATAAAATCATCTCATTTAATATAAAGATCCATATCTTCCATAAAATCTGGAAAATAGCATCGATCTCAAAAAAGCCGTAAAATGTTCGTTGGAACTTGAGATTGCTATGATCAACTGAAATATAAGAGAAGACAAAATTAGGCTATAAAAATCATATCAATTAATATATAAATTCTTTTCTTTCAGAAAATGTAGAAAATAGCCACGAGCTTAGAAAAATCCGCAAAAATGTCCGTTAGAACCGAGAATGTTCAAATTTAGCGAATAAAAAGAGAAGACAAAATTAGGCCAAAAAATCAAATCATTTAAAAAAATCGATATCTTCTATATAATACAAAAAATAGCCGAGAGCTCAGAAAAATCCGCAAAAATGTATGTTGGAACCGGGAAATCGCCATCATCAACAAAAAAATAAGAGAAGACAAAATTTGGCCAAAATCATATCATTTAATAAAATAATCGATCACTTCTAGAAAATATAGAAAATAGCCCCGAGGTCAGAAAAATCCATAAAAATGTCCGGTGGAACCGGGAGACCGCCATCTTCAACTTAAAAATAAGAGAAGACAAACTTAGGCTATAAAAATCATATCATTTAATAAAAGATCCATATCTTTAATAAAATGTAGAAAATAGCACCGAGGTCAGAAAAATCTGCAAAAATATTTATTAGAACCATGAGATCGCCATCTTCAACTGGAAAATAAGGGCAGACAAAATTAGACTAGAAAAATCATATAATTTAATAAAAAGATCCATTTCTTATAGAAAAGGTAGAAAATAGTCCCCAGCTCAGAAATATCCGTAAAAATGTCCTTTGGAACAGAGAGATCACCATCTTCAACTGAAAAATTAGAGAATAATAAAATTATGCCAAAAATCATATCATTTAATAGAAAGATCCACATCTTCCAGAAAATACAGAGCCAAGTAAAATCCGCAAAAATATTTGTTTGAACATGGAGATCACCATTTTCAACTGAAAAAATAAGAGAAGATAAAATTACGCTATAAAAATCATATCATTTAATATAAAGATTCATATCTTACAGAAATTGTAGAAAATAGCCTGGTGCTTAGAAAAAATCGCAAAAATGTACGTTTGAACCGGGAGACCACCCGCTTCATCTGAAATATAAGAGAAGACAAAATAAGGCCAATAAATCAAATGATTTGATAAAAAATTCATATCTTCCAGAAAATGTAGAAAATAGCCTCGAGGTAAATAATCTACAAAAGTGACCGTTGGAAATAGGAGATCGCCATCTTCAGCTAAAAAAATAAGCGAAGACAAAATTAGGCCAAAAAATAATATATTTAATAAAATGATTCATATCTTCCATAAAATGCAGAAAAATAGCCCCGAGCCTAGAAAAATCTTCAAAAAATTTCGTTTGAACTTGGAGATGGCAATCTTCAACTGAAAAATAAGAGAACACAAAATTAGGCAATAACAATCGTATCATTTAATAAAAAGGTGCATATCTTATAGATAATGTAGAAAATAATGCCAGCTCAGAAAAATCCGCTCAAATGTCCATTGGAACCGAGAGATCGCCATCTTTAACTAAAAAATAGAAAATAAAATTTGGCCAAAAAATCATCTCATATAATAAAAGATCCATATTTTCCAGAAAATGTAGAAAAATTTTCCCATGCTAATTAAAACATGCAAAAATGTCCGTTAGAACAGGTAGATTGATATCTTCAACTAAAAAAATAAGAGAAGACAAACGTAGGCTATAAAAATAATATCATTTAATAAAAATAAACATATCTTCTGTAAAATGTAGAAAATAGCACCGAGCTTAGTAAAATCAGAAAAAATGTCAGTTGGAACCGCGAGATCGCCATCTTCATCTTAAAAATAAGAGAAGACAAAATTAGGCCAAAAATCATATCATTTAATAAGAAGACCAATATCTTGCAGGAAATTTAGAAAATTTGCCTACAACACTTGCAAAATCCGTGCGAGTCCCAAAAATCGTTAACCATTGCAATTGCTTGTGTAACGAATTTCACCGGTGTTGTGGGAGGAAAATAAGAGGCCAAATAAGGAGCGTCTGCAGTTTCTTTGTGAAGAGGAGGAGTTTCCATGACTTCCTATGAGATTTCGAGTGGGATACCATATTGGTTGCTGCGAATAGAGGGGTTGAAGCATTTTACTATTTCTGACAGCCCAAGCTATCAGCCAATCCCGTCAACAAACGGCTGAAATCTTGCACCAATGTGTCACACCTCGCTTCCCAGGATATCTGGGAAGTACGAATCCGTCCCATGTATGCCTGAAGAGGCAATGGTGATGGAGAATGTGAGAAGAAGAGAGAGAAATAAGACAGAGGCATGCCACTGCGCACATGCTGGAATAGTACGTGTAATGTTCCACAATACTCAATGAATCACATCACCCAGAGAGACGCAGAAACACAACATTCCGAAACAAATAACATTCCATATAGGTAATAAGGCTCAATTAAAACTTAGGTACACATTTCTCTTGGATACAACTCAACACACCCAAGTACAACACTAAGGCATTACTACCACCATCTCACTCCACTACTCCACATCCCAAATACCCAGCCAGCACACCTGAAGCATCCAATTTGCTACCTGAAACCCCACGGGGTGGAGCGCGTTAATGCATGTCCCAGTAGGAAATCCTAACACTAATGGAAATTTATGTTATTCTTTGCTTAATTACCGTGGTTACAAGTTAAGGTAAGATCATGAAGACTATGTAACATAACATAACGGTAAAGCATACCACTGTATGAAGTAAAAGCATATGAAATATAGACATACTTGTCGTTAGAGAGTGAGCTGCTGTAAAAGACAGTTAGTGCTACAAATATTATATAAGGAAAGAAACAGCAAAGGCAACCACAACTATATGATTACAATGAGAAATAAATACAGGATGACAAGAAACAACTACAAGTAAGACTTCATAATAAGGATGACGTAACTGCAAGGTAGTAAGTGACAAGGGCAGAGATTAACAATCTAAGTGCCACAAGCAGACCTAATCTAAAAAAGTATTATACCACAGTGTCACACCAATACAAGTAGAGGAAAGAGGAAACAATGCAAGGAGAACAAATAACATGTAATTTGTAGCAATTACAACTATAACAAGCAAGGGAAATAATCACAAGTATATTATGATAAAGTAAGAGTCTTCAGTTATTGATATTTAGCTGAAACCCTGGGTAAATGCAGGACATAAGGACATAGACCCCCCAAGGTGGGGTTGTTTGATCTGGATCTAAGCCTAGAAGGGGGTGAATAGGCTTATAAAAATTCTCGTGCAACCCATAAGAAAAACCACGCAGTTTATAATCACAGTCAGTGCAAAATGTATGCAATCACAGAGTACGTACAGATATACCCTGGTTCGATCGTCCAATGACCTACTCCAGCCTCCAAGCAAATACTAGCATTAATATGTTTCTTATATACTACTACAATGAGTCTCGAGCCCCCAGCTACCCACCTAGTACGTATCACACTCCTCGAGTGCAAATTACTATCAACCTAGTAAATGCTCTATCTTGACAAGCTCCACTCGTCAAGACCCTCTTGTCTAGTCCCCCGACTAAACAAGTCTTAAAAGAACACAAAAGCGGTAAAGTTTCCCTACAGAGATCATTACTACTACACACAAATAATAGTAAAAGATTTTAGAGAATCTCAGTATGTAGGCATAGTCGTCTCTGTCAATTGGCATGGGCCAGCTCTCGTCTGGCAAGATGTAGATGTCTCATCTCGTCTGCAACTCAAGTTTTCGCTCTTGCTTGACTCCTCTTTGAATATTGCGGCCTTATCGTGATGGTGTAGCAGCAGTGCATGGCATGAACCCTGCAGTGCGTTGCCTGAACCCTGCAGTGCACGCGCAGCCCCCCTGCTGTGCGCATGCAGCTCTCTCTTGAGTCTTCAACTTGCAGCCTAACTTGTTAATGACCACTTCTCCTTGTTGATGGCTTCTAAAGGTTGCGGTAATGATGGTTGAGGCTTGTAGGTTGCGGCTTGGGAGATATGGATTTCTCTTTTGGCCTTGGTTTCTTTGCGCGAGGGGTGATATGGCTACGTTGCAAAAATGGCAAGGAGTTTGGATATGAGGGCTTAGCTTGCTTAAGGAGGAATAGATCTAGGGTTAGAAGTTTTCACAAGGTGGAGCACTCCCTTAGAAACTTGCGGCTATAGGTGTGTTAATGGCTTCTCCTTTGGATGCTTGAGTTGATATTGATGCCGACACTTCCCTTGATGATGCAAGAGCTTGAAGATAGCAATGTAGATGGGCTAGCTTGTAGCTATAGAGCTTTGAAATGGACTTACACAAGGAGGATGTGGAGAGTAACTTGGAGATGTAGCTTGCGGCCAAGAGCTTGGAAGAGATGAAGAACTTTGGCCTAGGAGATGATGAAATATATGAAGTTATTTAGAATACAACTCATGCCAAAATAAATACCACTGATTTAATACAGAGATTAAAATCAGAAAAATATCACCATATTGTAGAGCACTGAGTTGCGATCGTCCTGTCATAAACGGTTTGTCGATCCGAGCTCTGTGGAGAAAGTTATGTACTTTTTAGCATCGTCTGTTGAGCTCCTTGCAAAGTTGCGGCCATGAAGGTTTTCTCTAGTGTTGTGGCTGAATGTCTTTGGTTTCCTCTCTCACAAAATCTCTCTCTTGGATATGATAGAGTCAATTAGAATCCCATATTTGATGAAGATTGGAAGGAGTCCTAGTTTGATTAAGATTTGAATAAATCTCTTAGGATATGGAGTTTGAATATGAATGGCTATGGAATTCAATTTGAGTGGCTATAGGATTTGAATTAGATCGCATTTAATCACCTTTGATTTGCATGAGATTCTCCATATCTCTTCATCTTTGACCAAGTCTCCAATTTGCATGGCATTAGGATTTGAATTGAATCTCTAATTGATTTGAGACAATCCAAGAGAGATTTGAAAGAGATATTCCATGTCTCTCCATAATGGAATAGGATTAGAATGGCAATGGGGATTTGAATCAATCTTAAATTGATTTGAATAAGATCCTCTCCAATTTGACGTGGTCCGATACTTGTAACTATAATCACCACTCTTTGACCAAGTCCAAGTTGCTATATGAATAGCAATTTCTCCATCTTCCAATTTGCAATGTGAAAGCAATTGCTCCATCAATTGACTTAGTCATCACTTTGAAGATTTACAAGCGTGCCACTCCTGAAAACACTTAGCACACACATTAGAATGTTCACACACGTAGGATATAAAAATCATATCATTTAATAAAAACATAGAGATCCACCAGGGTTCAGATAATTCAGTATTAAGATTCAATTTGTACAATCCATCAATAAGTATATCTGAATTAACAAGTTTAACATGATTGTACAAATTAAAACATCCATGTTCAAATTTACATTTATAACCGCATAAATCCAACTTCGGAAGGGAAACAAGATTCCTTGTAATTGTAAGAACATAAAGAGTCATACTTAAGTCCAATTGATAGCCAGTATGAAGGACTAGATGATAAGTTCCTATGCCTTTAATAGGAGCCTTCATGTGATTCCCCGTAAACAGATAGTTCTTACTGAGGTTTGCGGTTTGGAACGAACAGAATCCCTTTCTTTTCAAAACCATGCCTTATATTGGAGATAATCCTTCTACCAATATCCTTCCTTTTTGTAGAAACGACACCTATTCACACAATGTTCATTCTTTCAAGAATGTTCACCTTTAATATGGCATTTCCTCTTGAATTTCTTATCTATTGGCTTGAGCAACTTTGCCATTCATGAGTGGTTAGGTTAGTGTCCACCTAAGTTCATGAGTGGTTAGGTTAACATAGTGTCCACCCAAGTTCTTTAACTTATTTTCCTCCTGAATGAGCTTTCCAGTTAATTCATTAATATCCCACTTGTCCTTTATAATGTTATAATTGATTTGGAAAGCATCACACTCAGAAGGTAATGAATTCAATATAAACTGAACGAGGAAGGAATCATCCACTTGCATACCTAATGACTTAAGTATTGCGGCAATGTTTGTCATTCTAAGGATATGATCTTGCATGTTCATAGTCCCATTTAACTTCATGGACATAAGTTGAGACATTAATGCACCAACAAGAAAGTTATCCACAGAATGAAAGCATTCTTCAACAAGCTTAAGATATTCGCCTGCTTTTTCAGTTGGAAATTTGATGTCGCATGAGCTTGAATTAAAGATGATCGAATCTAGAGAAAAGGAGGAGAAATCTGAGGCTAAATGCTCGAAGGCTTTAGCATTTAAAGTTATTGAAGAAAACGATGAAGAGATTGATAAGGAGCAAGCGTTAATGGTGAGAGGATTTAGAAGATACATCAAGACTCCACAAGGAAGAGCTGAAATGATAAAAAGGTTCGATCGTTTCAATAAATTTAATCCTGCAAATAATTCTTCTAGGCACAATATTGCTAATTTACTGCAATGTTTTTTTTGCAAGAAACAAGACCATTTCATGAAAGATTGCCCTGTGATGAAAATCAACTATGTGGCGAAGAAAGGGAAATCACTTGTGACAACATGTGATGAAGATAGCGAGAACGAACCACAAGGTGAGACTGCCCATACTTCTCTATGTTTAATGGAAGATTTTGATGATGTACAATTTTGTTCTAAACGTGAGCTTGTAACTATTTGTGAAAATATGCATGATGAAAATGATATGTTAGAAACCAATGTTAAATCACTTACAGAATCAAACTATGAACTACAACAAGAAAACTATCACATGTCTCTTGACGATGAAAACTTGAAAACTGAAATAAAAACACTTAAGGCCACATTTGCAAAGATTAAAAGAGAAACCCCCGTTGTGCACGCAACCTTAAAGTGTAACAATGCCTTAAGCTGGAGACAGAAAATAAAGCATGCCAAGAAAAATGATCATGGTGGAAAATGAGAATAAAGAGCTCAATGAAAAATTGATTAAGGAAAAATCTGAAAAGAAAGGGCTTAATGAAAAGATAATTATGTTGGAAAATAAAAGAAAGGAGCTAAATTAAAAATTGACCAAGACGGAAACTGAAAATAATCTTTGGAGACAGAGAAGAAAGCATAAAATCTGAGAAAGAATGAAGAGGAGAATAAAAAGGCTTTTATTAGTAAATGCACCTTGCTTGTGAAGGAAAATCTTTACTTGAAATCCAAAGTCACAGACCTAGAATTGATCATAAAGAAATTCGGCGTTAGAAAACAATCCTTGGATATTATTCTTGGAAATCAATTATATGACAATAATAGGCGAAGACTTGGATATGGTTTGAAATACGTTGAAAAGCTGAAAAATAAGAAAGTTCACAATGAGCTAACGAAAGTCAAAAATATTCACGCAATGTGCTTTACATTTGGATGTGTTGGCCATACTTCTCATCATTGCATATATAGGAACAAAAACATAAAGTATAAAAAAATAAGGATTTCTAAAAGTTTGATGACTAACATGAGTTGACCTTGTTGGATTTCAAGGTCACCCATAACATCTTCTGTGTAGGTAAGATGGAGGGACAAGGAACTATGAATTCGACGTCACATTTCATTGAAGTTTCTTGGCCGAATGACAACGCGAAGGTATGATAACTTGTTTGAGCTCATTACATACATACATAGGATTTTTGGTGTGTTTTCATCTTTTGGTGTTATTTGTGTGTGTGTTTTGTTTATTTTGGTGTGTTTTTTATTCTTTTTTTTGAAAACCCATAAAAACTTAAAACAAAAAATATTTGAAAAAAGTGCAAAATTTATAAAGACTAAGCTTATTGTTTATCTCTCTTTTGTTTAACAAAATTGCACTTTTGAATGATATCATATCCACGTAGAAATCTTGTATTATAGTCACGACTATAACTGCATATTAGACTTTCTGAAGGATCACGACATGTTCAATAAATTGAATGACTTGATTTCTATGCCTTCACCTTACACTTTCACGAGATTAATTGTTATTGCATGCATGGAATTGTTTTCATGAAATTTGGGAAGTGTCTGTTTATGGATAAATTAAAAAATATTGAAAAACATGCTATTCTACGGATATGAAGTATCTTGCCATGAATAAAAATCAGAGCTTATGAAAATAAAAGAAAAACAATAAAGAAAAATAATATTGCAAAGAATGAAAAATTGAAGAAAAGAGCTCTGTATGAAAAATGGATACGATCCATGGTAACGAGACAACACAAGGGTATCCGACTTATGCTTTAAGATTAATCTTTAACATTGGTGTTATATCCATCAAGCAATGCCACCCCTCATCTAAGAGTCCTTATAGGCTATGTATAAGTGTTGGTAACCTGAACTCATGCTTCAGGAGGTGGAAAAAATCAAGCTTAAAAGAGTATATGTTATATTGAAAGTTGGGTTGTTTTGTTTGATATTCATGAAACTTCTCCATATATGTTGTAACTTTTAATCATCATACGAGCACGAATGTGTATTAGTCATTGTTATGAGATTAATTGAATATCAAGTTGTTGTTTTTAATTGTCTTAATGTGATCATATTGCTTGACTAATAATATTTTATTTTTACATTCATAATATATGGAGTTCATAAGTGCCCTTTTGATGATAACAAAGGGGGGAGAAAATGGTGATAGATTTGATCATGGCAAGCATGCGTGTTGATAGGAGGAGCATGTTAATATGGGAAGCAACTTGCATATGATTTATGGCGTGTTGACATACATCACCACACTTCACAAACACATATCATGTTGACATCACAAAGAGCTTATTGATCAAATCTTATTGTGGTTTGTCATCATCAAAAGGGGGAGGTTAGATACAACGTATGTGGTACAGCGATCTGTGATTTCTTGTTTTATGATAACAACCCTGATGGAAATTGAATTCCACCCCCAAGTAATTTTGATGATGAGCACATCAAATAAAGCTTAGTGTACTAATTACACTATAATGAAGTGTGCAGGATGTGCGACAAATGAAAAGCTTTATACATACTCAAAAGAAGCGCAATCTACGCTCAAAGACAAGGACGAACGTTGCTAATATCAAAATGATGAAGCTTAAAGCTCAAATAGAACAAGAAGCTCAAGTGAAGCTCACATCCACTCCATCAGTTGATCAAGCTTACGAAGACGTGTCCTAGTCTATAGTGGTTGTGTCTTTCTTAGGGTATTGTTAAAGCCAAATCGTATAGACAATCACACACACAAATGATTTCAAAAAAGTTTTAAATATCTTTAAAATCATTTTCAAAAAGATATTGAGAGCTTTCTCTAGTCGTTTTATATTTCCGTAGTGAAACTCCACTACACCCTGGAGTTAACTACTTGACTGACTAGCTGTGGTTCAGTAGAAACTCCTCTAGGAGTCGACTACCAAAGGTAGGAAGTTAACTACCAGCTGAGAATCAATTTCTCCTGAAACACACTAGGAGTCGACTACCACTCCTAGGGAGTCGACTACAAGCTGTCGAAGTTTGACGTTTTGACTTGATTTTTGAAATATCTTTGATTGATTTTCTCCCATGATTTTTGGGACAAAAGTCAAAGGAATTTGAATTTTGAATTCTCAGATTTCTCCTATAATTAGAGGATCATTTTCATTGAGAAAAATACAACAACTATCGAATTCAAATTCTCTTGTGCAAAACGCTATAAAAGTTCTTAGCTCTCATTCTCTCTTAGCCAAATTTGTTTTACTCTTGATCTTGCAATTTTGTTTGTTATTATTTTCTGAAAATCATAATCTTATTTTATTTGGCTAACTGTTTTTCAAATCCGTATTATTTGTTCTCGAATTTTTATTTAAAGGATTTTTGAAAAACATTAGATTTAGATCACAAAGACTTCAATTCGTATCTTTGTGTGATCTAGAATCTTATTCTATCAAGCCACTACACGTAATTGTCTATTACTATTTGGCTATAGAATCTGGGTGTAAATCCGATCTCCACCAATCTATTCTGGTGAAGTGGATATTGATTTTATTTTGAGATTACCCTTTGGTGTAAGGGTGTAGTTGTTGCAAACCCTAGACAAGTCTAGGTGTTACGGTTGGAAATCCTGTTCAAGATTAGGTCGTTGGAAATCCTAACGAGTGGAGTTAGGTATTTGTATTTGCCAAGGCAGATAGTGGAAATCTCATACCGGATTGGTCAGGGACTGGACATACCCAAAAGTTGTGGGGAACCAGGATAAAAATCCTTGTGTCTGCGATTGCTTATCTTTGTTTGTTCATCTTTGCTCTTACTTTATTATTTGCTAATTGTTGTACATCTATTGCAAAGATTAACTTTATTTTATCCGCTGAAAATAAAGATATAATATTTGTATTACTTGTAATTTTATCTATCTTAACTGTGCTTATAAATTCTCTGGGAGTCGACTACTGTTCATAGGGAGTCGACTACCTACTGTGAAATTACTTTGTGATTATAAGATTACTTTGTTGATTAAGAACCAAGCGTAGATCACTCTACTTGGTTTCTTAGGCAACATTAGAAGGATTTGTTTTGTGTTAATGTGTAAATAACGAAAAAGTTTTATCTCTATACAACACTATTCAACCCCCTTCTAGTGTTGTTTGCCATCCACAGGATCCAACACTTGGTATCAAAGCGAGGCTACAAAAGTGATGGCATCAACATCTTTCCATTCTGAAGGACTGAACACCATGCGGCCACCACTGTTCAACGGAACTAACTACGCTAGCTGGAAGATCCGAATGATGACTCACTTGGAGTCATTGGACATTGAAGCTTGGACCGTTACTAAAGTCCCGTACATCACACCTACCGACATTAAATTTGGGAAATGGTCAGCCGACGACAAGAAGAGAGCAAATCTCAATACAAAGGCAATGAATGCATTATTTTGTGTCGTAACAGGAAATGAGTTCAATCGAGTTTCCCAATGTGAGACAGCACACCAAATATGGCATACTCTTCAGGTAAGTCACGAAGGAACTGAAAAGTTAAAGGAATCCCGCATAAACGTTTTACATTCAAAATTCGAATCTTTTAAAATTGAAACAGGAGAGAGTATCACAGATGTGAATACTCATTTTACTAATATTACGAATGAGCTTGCAGGATTAGGAAAGAAACTTTCTGAATACGAACAGGTAATGAAGATACTAAGATCCCTCCGACCCGAGTGGAAGGGAAAGACAACTGCCATTCGAGAAGCTCATAACGTAAAGGACCTTACCATCGAAGAACTAATGGGAAATCTCATGGCATATGAGATTGAGCTTGAAGTAGATAAGAAGATCGAATAAAAACCAAAGAAGAAGAATCTCGCGTTTAAAGCCCAAGAAGAAGATTCCGACTACACGGACAAAGAAGACCATATCGCCTTCATCTCAAAGAACTTTAAAAGAGCTCATCACAAGTAAGTATGCTAAACGCTCTTTTAGACCTACTAACGATATTATTTGTTTTGGTTGCAATAAACCAGGGCACGTCAAGAGAGACTGTCCATTGGAAAGAAACAATCGTGATTCCAGAGATCGTGGGAAGAACAGATACAATAATGAAAAGAAAAACAATGGAAGAAACAAATTCTGACGACCAAAGAAGGAAGCTTACGTAGCCTTCGACCAGAGCGACGATTCCTCGTCCGATGAATCCTCAGTAAAAGATAATGATGAAAGAAGAGAAACAGTACACATGTGCTTCATGGCTTCTACATCCTCTAAGATAAGTTCGCATCATGATTCATCTAGTGACAATGATTCGTCATCAAGTGATGATGAAGACATGGACTATATTGGAGCATATAAGGAGCTATGCAAAATGCATGAAAAGCTCATAAAAGAACATATAAAAACACTTAGAAATATTAAAAAGGATGATAAAGAAAAAGAAGAAATCATTAAAGAAAATAGTCCCCTTAAAGAAAAGAATGATTCTTTGCAAAAAGATATTTTATCAGTAAATGAAAAGGTTGAGAATCTGAATAATCTTCTCGTATCTGTCAAAGATAAATACGACGCTACGATGAAAATTATTAAGAATTTCAACAAAGGAAAAGAGAAGCTAGATAGTTTAATAAATAACCAAAAAGCCTCATCTAGCAAAACCGGACTCGGTTATGACTCACATCATACCAAGAAACGGGTTAAGCATACTAGGATGCATCATTCTAACAAAAATTCTTTAAGCATCTGGATACCGAAGAACTTGTCCGATCAACAAAAGAAAAGGTACGCTATAAATTTTGTTCAACAAGTTCACTTAAGCAAAAACTATAGATATACTTTTTATGAAGGAACTAAACCACACTGGGTTTGGCTTTCTAAAGACTAACCCTCCAGACTCAAAAGCCAAAGAGTACCATAAACGTTTATTTTTTTAGGTACTCTAAAAGAAATAGAGAGGAGAAAACAAGATCCAACGCTTGATAACCGGATCAGCATCAAAAGCTTTCTTTTGCAACTTAATCATTTTTTTTGCAAAATATATATGCTTAAATTTATGAGTTAATATTTTTTTTCTCCTTATATAATTATAAGTGTTTGCGTTATATTTTTTAAACATCGCTTGTTCAGAAAACGCACTCAGTCTTGGATCAAAACCCCTCGGGATGAGAAAACGACTCAACCCAGTAGGGAGTCGACTACCTACATGAGGGAGTCGACTACCAGCGTGTGTGCGGAATTCTGGGTTTGGTTTTTTGACTAACTCCTATTGGGTTCTATGGAGTTAATTGGTTCATATCCTAAAGGCAACTTATACCCAATAAGCTAAACTCTATCCCAACCATTCATTTCTTGATCCATTTGCCCTCATTCTTCACCATCCTTCACCTCTTTCTTAAAACCCCCAAGAGAAACCCTAGGGTAGCCGACTACCCCATTTCCCCTTCTCTTGAAAAATTTCTCTTGGTGCTTGGGTTATTTGGAGCTCTCTCAACTTTTGATTTCATCTCTTTCTCAAACTTACTCAAGGTAAAATCTTTTCTCACCATCTTTACTTCATATTTTATCTTGCATATCTAGTATTGTAAACTCTTGTTTTTACTCTATCTAGATGCCTCTGAAAAAGAGAAAAGTTTCAACTGAATCTATATCTGAGAAAGAAACAATCTTACCATATCTGTTTAGGAGTACCACCTATGAACACTTTGACAAAATCTCTAAGAAACCTATTCTCTATGAGAGATTTGTAAAACTTGATGATGTAGTAAACTATGGGATTGATAACATACTAAAATTTCAGAACTTGGCCAACCTATTTTCTTCTAAAAACACTTATCTCTGCTATCCCAGGCTTATGCACCTACTTTATGCTAATATGGATTACGATCTTACCAAAAGTCGATTTGTCTCCAAAGTTCTTGACACAAAACTTGCCATAACCGTCAAATCCCTTGGAGAAGCCCTATGCATTCCATACACTGGCATGTTACTTGATAAAATAGAGATGACTGATAGTAATATCTTGGAGAGAATGTATTTTCCAGGAAAGTACTTTCAAACTAAACTCCCTTGTAGCGATCTTCGCTATCCGGGTAGAATTCTTGCAAATATACTATCTTACAATATTACCCAAAAATCTGGTAGTCACTCTATATTGTCTGAGAAGCAGGCCAAATGTATCTATGCTATGTTAGGGAACATCCGCGTCAATTGGGCCAAAGTCATCATGGACTCTATTCTTGCTTCAGCTTCTTTAGATAGACCCTCATCCACTCTAGCACATGGACACTATCTCACTATCTTGTTTATTAGCTATAATGTTCCTTTAGACAATGAAACCACAATTTTAGAACCGACACGCATATTTGATGTCCATGCTCTTGGAAGAATGAACCTACATCATGACTTTGATGAGAACATTCCCGAAGAAAAACTTGTTGCTGAAGGAGGATCGTCATCCTCCAGGAAAGGTAAGAAAATTGTTGTTTCAGATTCTGATGAGGAAGAAGAAGAAGAAGAAGAAGAAGAAGAAGCACCGACATACATCTTTGAACTTCAAGAGATGCTTTTGAAGAAAATTAGGAAGTTAAAGATATCACAAGAGAAAAGTTTCGATGACCTCAACAAAAAGGTGGACGACCTCAAAGAATTTGTGGTCAAAAGCAACAAAATGACGGAGGAAACGCTTGTTATGATCCTTGATGAGATCAAGGAATTGAAGAAGAACGGCGGTTATCCTTGATATTTCAAGCAATAGCTTTCAACAATGGTTCTTAAAACAATGATTTCGAACTTATGGTCTGTAATAACTCTATTATCGTGTGATGCTTGCTACCTCTTCATATCTATGAACTTATCTATTATGCAAAATATTGGTTGATCTTATGCTAACATTTCTTTTGCAAGAATAGTAATTGAATTCCCCTCCAAAAAAATCATGTTATGATTCATATGTTAATATACTTTGTCATTAATTTTTTTGTTGATGACAAGGGGGAGAAAAATATGAAATGTAAAAATGAATATATCATATGACTGTATTGTTTTGTTAACGGCTTCGATGCAGGGGGAGAACCGCATCAAAGCAGGGGGAGTAAGTATACTTTCATGTATTTTCATATTTCAACTTACTTCATTATTCATTTGGGTGTAATCATCAAAAAGGGGGAGAGCGATGGAAATTGAATTCCACCCCAAGTAATTTTGATGATGAGCACACTAAATGAAGCTTAGTATACTAACTACACTACAATGAAGTGTGCAGGATGTGCGACAAATGAAAAGCTTTATACATACTCAAAAGAAGCGCAATCTAAGCTCAAAGACAAGGACGAACGTTGCTAATATCAAATGATGAAGCTCAAAGCTCAAATAGAACAAGAAGCTCAAGTGAAGCTCACATCCACTCCATCAGTTGATCAAACTTCCGAAGACGTGTCCTAGTCTATAGTGGTTGTGTCTTTCTTAGGGTATTGTTAAAGCCAAATTGTATAGATAATCACACACACATAAATGATTTCAAAAACATTTTACTTATCTTTTAAATCATTTTCAAAAAGATATTGAGAGCTTTCTTTAGTCGTTTTATATTTCCGTAGTGAAACTCCACTACACCCTGGAGTTAACTACTTGACTGACTAGCTGTGGTTCAGTAGAAACTCCTCTGGGAGTCGACTACCAAAGGTAGGGAGTTGACTACCAACTGAGAATCAATTTCTCCTGAAACACACTGGGAGTCGACTACCACTTCTAGGGAGTCGACTACCAGCTGTCGAAGTTTGACGTTTTGACTTGATTTTTGAAATATCTTTGATTGATTTTCTCCCATGATTTTCGGGACAAAAGTCAAAGGAATTTGAATTTTGAATTCTCAGATTTCTCCTATAAATAAATGATCATTTTCATTGTGAAAAATACAACAACTATCGAATTCAAATTCTCTTGTGCAAAACGCTATAAAGGTTCTCAGCTCTCATTCTCTCTTAGCCAAATCTGTTTTACTCTTGATCTTGCAATTTTGTTTGTTATTATTTTCTGAAGATCATAATCTTATTTTATTTGGCTAACTGTTTTTCAAATCCGTATTATTTGTTCTCGAATTTTTATTTAACGGATTTTTGAAAAACATTAGATCTAGATCACAAAGACTTCAATTCATATCTTTGTGTGATCTAGAATCTTATTCTATCAAGCCACTACACGTAATTGTCTATTACTATTTGGCTATAGAATCTGGGTGTAAATCCGATCTCCACCAATCTATTGTGGTGAATTGGATATTAATTTTATTTTGAGATTACCCTTTGGTGTAAGGGTGTTGTTGTTGGAAACCCTAGACAAGTCTAGGTGCTACGGCTGGAAATCCTGGTCAAGACTAGGTCGTTGGAAATCCTAACGAGTGGAGTTAGGTATTTGTATTTGCCAAGGCAGATAGTGGAAATCTCGTACCAGATTGGTCGGGGACTGGACGTACCCAAAAGTTGCAGGGAACCAGGATAAAAATCCTTGTGTCTGCGATTGTTTATCTGTGTTTGTTCATCTTTGCTCTTACTTTATTATTTGCTAATTGTTGTACATCTATTGCAAAGATTAACTTTCTTTTATCCGTTGTGAATAAAGATATTATATTTGTATTACTTGTAATCTTATCTATCTTAACTGTGCTTATAAATTCTCTGGGAGTCGATTACTGTTCATAGGGAGTCGACTACTTGCTGTGAAATTACTTTGTGATTATAAGATTACTTTGTTGATTAAGAACCAAGCGTAGATCACTCTACTTGGTTTCTTAGGCAACATTAGAAAGATTTGTTTTGTGTTAATTTGTAAAAAACGAAAAAGTTTTATCTCTATACAACACTATTCAACCCCCCTTCTAGTGTTGTTTGCCATCCACAGGATCCAACAAAACCTTCGTGAATGTTTTTGATGTGTTTGTTAATTGTTTTCTTATGGAAATAAACAGGGAGCATATAGTGGCAAACTAGTGAATATTGATCAATGGCAATCTTGCAAATTGTACACAATGGCAATGTTGAAAGTATATGCAAGAGATGGAAAGATGGCAATCGCGTGATTAAGAGAATTGGACTTGATCAACATAACATGGAGGGATAAGGTTCAAAATTCAAATATATAATCAAATCAAGTTCAAATCAATTTGGCTTAAGAGAATTTGACTTGGTCAAATTTTGGTTCAATTTTGATTCAAAATAGATTTAATTTGGATACCAAAGAATTCTACTTCTAACAGGAGAGTGACCAAGTTCATTGGACCAGGATGATGGGATGAAAACAGATCATATCAAATCAATCTCAATGAGTTTTAATTGAATAGGATTCTATCTATAAGATACCAACAAAGGGCGAGTTCATATTAGACTATAACTCTTGGACCCATGCCTTATATATATGATTCCTAATTCTACAAGAAACCCCCCAAAGGAGAGAGCACAAGCAAACAAGTCCGGCCCTAGACTTATTTCCGTTCATCTTCATTGAATTTCTCTCCTCCAAACTTCAAAGAGATCATCACATTCGCAAAAGAAGAAGAAGGAACTCGACGAGCGACGCTGAAAAGTTCATAACTTTCTCCACAGAGCTCAGATTGACGAACCGCCTGTGTCAAAATGATCACAACTCAGAGCTCTATAATATGGTGATATTATTCTGATTTTAATCTATGTATTAAATTATTGGCATTTATTTTAGCATGAATTGTATTCTAAATAGCCTTATTATCCGAATCGAAATATCGTGGGAAATCATGGAATAATCTACTCTTCACATGGAAACCACGAACGCTCCTCATTTGGATTCTTATTTCCTGGACTCTTATTTCCCCCACGTCTGCGAAATCCGTGCGAGTCCAGAAATCGTTTAACCGTGGTAATTTATTTTGTATTGAACCCGTGAGTGGATTCGTATTGTTTTCTCATGAAAAGCGATGGCGATACACTATCGATGTCGTAGGAGTCAAGATTTTGGTCGTTTGATGCCCGGATTGGCCTATACATTGGGCTGCCAGAAATAGTAAAATGCTTCAACCCTACTATTCGCAGCAACCGTGGGGTTAGTATCCGAATCGAAATCTAATGAGAAGTCATGGAAACTACCTCTCCTCTTCACTGAGAAACACTAGATGCTCCGCATTTGATCTCTTATTTACCCACAACACCTGCGAAATCCATGCGAGTCCCAAAAATCGTTAACCGTTGCAATTTCTTGTGTAACAAATTTTACCGGCGTTGTGGAAAAATAAGAGGCCAAATGAGTAGCGTCCGTAGTTTCTAAGAGGAGATAGTTTCCATGAATTTCCATGAGATTTTGAGTGGGATAACCACTTGGTTGATGCGAATAGCATGGTGGAAGCATTTTACTATTTCTGGCAGCCCAAGCTATCGGCCAATCATGTTAATAAACGACCAAAATCTTGGCACCAATCTGTCACGCTCCGCTTCCCAGGATACCTGAGAAGTAGGAATCCGTCCCAAGTATGCCTGAAGAGGCAAGGGTGATGGAGAATGAGAGGAGAAGAGAGAGAAATAATACAGAGGCAGGCCACTACGCACATACTGGGATAGTACGTGTAATGCTCTACAATACTCAATGAATCACAACATCACCCAGAGAGACACAGAAACACAACATTCCGAAACAAATAACATTCCATATTGGTAACATGGCTCAATTAAAACTTATGTTCACATTTCTCTTAGGTAGAACTCAACACACCCAGGTATAACACTAAGGTGTTAAGTATTGGTCTTCTCCCTACTTGGTGTTGATGATGAGCAAACAGAAATACTTGTGAGTAATCTCCTACTTGCAGTTAATCAATTGCCTAAGCATATCATGAAGATCAATTAGCTATTGATGGCACTCAAGGATCAATCAAACTATGAAAAGTGGATTAGATGATCAAAGATGATGAATGAAGCTCCTAGAAGACTTTAAGCTCATTCTTTGGAAAGAAGAGAGGCTAATACAAGATGTAATCTTTTTATTCTCTTCTAGTATGTAGCTTAGAAGTAGAACTATGTTGGAACACACATACATCTTTATTTCTGTCTTAATAAATCATTAGATCATATTTCCTTGGCCTCGAATTCATATTTCTCAAGCATGTGCATTTTGGATTTCAACAGGCGACTGCTGAATGTTTAATAGGCTCCTGTCTCCAAACAGTCGACTGTGATTTATTCTACAGTCTTCTATTTTGCACATACTTTATCATTTGGTTTTTGGGCTTTCGGCTATAACTTTCATCAGGCGGCTGATGTACAAAGTACATGCGCTTGTCCAAGTTACAGGTGCTTGTGACTTGTTAGTTAGTCGCCTATCTCTCTCTTGTCCAAAGATCATTATCTTATCTTCATTCGGCCAGACGACTGATGTTGTCTTGACAGTTACCTGCCCGCGGCATAGGCGACTGTGTATGCTTCTTCAGTCGCCTGTCGATCCTTGTCTTAACACTTGATGTTTGAAAAGTTTTGCAAGTTTTGGCCAGACGACTGAAGTTGGTTTCATAGTCGCCTATCCATGGCATGCGCCTGTGTATTCCACATCAGACGCATGTCTTGTCTTCCCATAACTTCTTAAGTTTTCTCATCTTACTCATGTTTTGCTCAGTCGCATGTAGAAGGTTTCTCAGTCGCCTGTTAGGTTTACAGGTGCCTGTTAGACATTCATCAGTCGACTATCCTACGTGGTAAGTTACTGTTTGAATTCTCACCTGCCCTCTGATACTGTGTGTTGAGTATTGATTCCCCGGATTTGGTTTTGATGATGAGCAAACATAAATATTGTGAACTAACACTTTGTGAGAGCAGTTATGGAGATCGTCGCCAAATGTCTACGTATATCTAAAGCGACGTCTCAAGACTTCTCAATTCGCGTGATCGTGTGCCTGAAGCTTCGTTGAAGCTCAAGGAGCATTATTGAAGTCAAGAGTGAAGATTGAACCTTTGAAGATGGTTCGTCATGTTTAATTTAATGTCTTCTAGCTTCATAGAATAGAATGTTAAGCCTTGAGTAGGACTTACATTATAATCTTCATTTCGCTCATATCTTAGAGCTAGGATTATCTTAGAAGCCATTAGAAACTTTCCCGAAGCCTATCGCTTCTTCCCTCGGCTTCTGGTGCATCTTAGTTGGTTCAAGTAGAAGAACCAACCGACTAGATGACGATCTAGTTGGTCGGCAACTCTTCGTGAACCGACTACATGTCCTTGCTCAATTCAGCCTGGCACTGTTGATCAATTAGTCGGTCAAAGAAGGTTCACCGACCGACTAGATGACGATCTAGTCGATTAGGAATCCTTCTCAGACCGACTAGTTATCATTGCCTCTGTACAGCCTATCTTACTGTTTACAGTTAGTCGGTCAAAGCACATCGACCGACCGACTAGTTGAGAAACTAGTCGGTTGGAAGTTGTTCTTAAACCGACTAGCTGTACTTGTATTCAGCCTATTCGATTTCGACTCTTAGTCGGTCAAAGAACACTCACCGACCGACTAGTTGTGAAACTAGTCGGTTGTCAAGTCTTCTTAGACCGATTAGTTCCTTATTGTCTGAACTTTCTCTTTTGGCTATCGAGCTGTTAGTCGGTTCACATTGAATCACCGACCGACTAGTTGAGAAACTAGTCGGTCAGTGATCCTTCTTTGACCGACTAACTGCCTCAGAAATATGACCGTTGGGAATCTTTTGAGCACGATTTTTCTTGCTTCTATAAATACAAACCTGATTCGTTTGAGGCAAGGTAAGAGGTCCATTATCAAAGTTATTTCAGACCTAAGAGGGAGTTTTCTCAAGCTATTTCCAAGCTCTCTCTTCTCACCAAGAATCTCTCCCTCACTTCTTGAGCCCTAATTCCTCAAGAGAGATTCTCTCTATTGTGAGCCTCTCAAGCTAAGAGCTTGATCCAAGGTCACCAACTCCCCCTTAGGCTTCCATTGCTGGTCAACTTCTTGGAGCTAGGGGTTGGTGACATCTTCTTCCTCAAAATCCCTCTTTGCCCTAATTTGGTAAGAATACTCAAGGCATAGGATTTTGTGGTAAGTGTTTCATTATTTCATCGCATTTGATATTTGAATTGTTCTCTCGGTTGTGAGAAAGTGTGTGATCCCGGGTTGTGGGAGTCACATGTCATTGTGTATGATTTGGTCTTGTAGAGGTTTTTCTACAAGAATTTCATAGTGCAAAATCTTGAGTTAGTGGTTTCTAACTCAAGTATCCAGAGGGGATCTGGGTGGTTGGGACGTAGAATCATCGGGAACAAGTCGGGGAGACTTGGGTGGATCCGAACCCGTTACATACTTTGTTTGCGTTGTTTATTCTTGTTGTTTGTAGTCTATTCCGCTTTGTTGTTTTTGTGTTTGCATAATAATTAGGAATAACTCTCTTGATTATTTTAAAGTACTATTCACCCCCCCTCTAGTACATGTGCAGTAGCTACGCAGGGCACAACAATTGGTATCAGAGCCAGAGTTCAAAGCTATGACAAACAACGACTACAACGTCTTCAAGAATCGTGAAGGATCTTCTTCAGTTATGGAAGGACAATCCTCTGTCAGGCCTCCTCACTTCAACGGTACCAACTATGGGTACTAGAAATGCCGGATGGAAACCTTCCTCCGGAGCGCTTCACTTTGGAGAGCCACATTGACGGAGTATGTCGAGCCCGCCGAACAAGACTTCACAAAGTGGACTACCGCGGAGGTTGCCGCGGAGGTAAATAATGCCAAGGCAATGAATGCCTTGCAATGTGTGTTGGAGCCCGAAGACTTCAACAAGATATGCACATGTAAGAGTGCATATCAAGTATGGAACCAACTCCTCATCTTGCACGAAGGAACGAGTACGGTAAAAGATTCTAAACTTGTTGTCGCTAACACATAATTCGAGTTGTTTCATATGGAACAGGGTGAAACTATGAAGGACTACTATGCTCGCTTCGTGGACATATCCAACGAATTGGAAGCTCTTGGGTAGATCTACACCCAAAAGGAGAAAGTCGCGAAGATTATTGACGGACTTCCTTCTTGTTGGGAAAAGCGTACCTTCGCCATCGAGGAAGGTAACGATATGAATAAGTACACTGTTGTACAACTAATGGGTACCTTGTTGTCTTACGAGGTACGCAAGAAAAGTAAGATCAAGATGAAGGAGAAGATGAAGGCGTACTTGAAGCAAGACGAGCCAAAGAAAAAGGCGATTACGTACAAGGCCGCTCCATCTACCGATGATGAAGAATCAGAAGAAGAGTTAGACATAAAATCCATTGCCCATATGACAAAGGAGTTCGACCGATTCTTCCGAAAAGGTAATTCGAAGAATAAATCAAAATTTATTTCAACTAATGTCTCCACTCCCGTGTGTTATAAATGCAACAAGCTAGGACACGTCAAGCCGGATTGTCCTCTAAACAAACACAAGGAGAAGTGGAAGGCATCCAAGTACGACAAGTCGAGAAAGTACAAGAAAGTACTTGTCGGCACATTCACCGATTCCGACGAGGACTCCTCAAGTGGAGAGTCGGATGATGAACGCGTGGAGTAAGCACACACGTGCTTCATGGGAAAAGAGGAACGTGATCAAGAGACCTCCTCCGATGAAAGCGAGGATGAAAGCGAGGATGAAGGCGAAGAGGTAACTATGGATGAACTTAGATTAGCCAATGAACAACTTTGGAATAAGTTTTCTAATTTGGCTACTAGATTTATTAAGACTAAAAATGAGTTAACTAGTCTTCAAACCTCGCCTAAGCATATCATCGTCAACAACGACACCATTGTTGAAGGGTTGAGAAATGAGATTGTAAATCTCAAATCTCAACTTGAGCATGTTCATATTGAGGATTCGGATGAACATGTGATAGCGGATTTGACGTCTCAAAACTCAACTTTGAGTATTGAGAATAAAAATCTCAAATCACGTGTTTGCGCACTCACATCGCAAGTGTCCACCTTGGAAGCTTCGATGCATTCTCTCACCGAGAAGTATGAGTGCACATTAGGCCGAATCAATGAATTCAATAAAGGTAAGGGCCATTTGGATAATATCCTAAATGACTTACTTCCGGCCAATCATCACATTGGCTTGGGGTATAAGATGGGAGATTCATCCAAATCGTCCGCCACCTTTGTTAGGCCAATGTCCGATGCTTCTACTAGTGGGAGTAAACACTTCATGGGTAGTTCTTCTACCAATGGTGCTTCCACTAGGTACACACCCCCATTTGGAAAGAAACCCACTTTGGGTGGACCTCCAAAGAAGGGTCATGCTTTCATGTATACCATGCCACGTAGGAACACACATCCTACTCCACATGTTAGCACGTATGATGATTTTTATGCTCCACATCCACGAGCACGTGCACACCATGTGAAACACACTCATGCACGTGTTCCACCACATGCATATGTTCATCCACATTCTCATATGAACAATTATCATCATGCACCATTTCATCATATGCCATATGCCTATCCACGACATGCATCACGTAGAAATCAACAATGCATGCACGCTCCCAATAGGATTAGGGCTCCCAAGACATACACTATTTGGGGTCCGAAGAACACAAGCATGCATGCTAAGGATATGTATGTGCAATCGTATATTAATGATATTATTTTGAATGATGATTATGTTGGAAAATCACGGTCCTCGTGGACTTGGTTTCCGAAGGGTTAGTTTCCTTTGACCCTTCATTGCTTGGTACCATAAGTTTAATTTCATTCTATGGGTACCAAAGCAATTGTGGTAAGAATTGGTTTATTTTTTATTTTGCATATCGGTCTTGGATGTGCATGTTTGTTTGAAACTTAAATTCATATTGAATTTGAATTTAGTTGAGCTATGGGTTACGTTAATTTGAATTTAGTTTGTTAAAATTGTTGCCTAACCCATAGGATCCAAAAGGGTTTTTGGATACCAAGAATTGTGTCTTCTAGGTTCAATCCACCATGGGATACCAACCCTACCAACTCATTGTTTTGCAAAGGATTTTTCATTCAAATGGAGTTGATGGTGCTTAAGTGATGCACCAAAGTATTGGGAGCTTAATGTTGTAAGTATATTCATACATTTGACTTATATTGGTATCCATGTGTGTTGAATGCATCCATTGGTAGACTATATTACAATTGATGTCATTTTGTGCTAGAATTCTGTATGCCATAGTTTTATGATGTTCTATCTATTTTTTGGCATAACACTTTTGCATATTACTTTTGGTATCAATTCGCTACATTTGGTATTCTCAATGGATTTATGTCTCTGATATTGATTTCGTCGCTCGACGATTATTTTGGTTAAATAGATTTACTTTTATGAAAACATAGAATTGTTTTCCATGCACTAAATTAACCAAGAATGTTGATATTGGAGAGTATGTTCCATAACTCAATAATTGAAAGTGATTTGAGTTTTGATGATTTCGTTTTTCGATTTTCGATTATGGTCCCGTTGGCACGCTTTGATTTACTTCGTATTTTCCTTTATTGTCATTTGGACCGTGGTCGTATTCTACGACTCCCGTGCTTTTATTTTAGCCATTGTTGTTGTCGTTGATCTCCTCCCGCTCTTTTTGCTAATGCCAAAGGGGGAGAGAATTAATAATGACAATGTGCTTAATGATAATTCAAAGCATTTTACCGTGAATCTAATTTGATATGTTAGATTCAGGGGGAGTCAAGATATAAAAATGGATTTAGATCCTAAATTTCGATACATTTTATACTTTCCTCGTCTGCTTGATGCGTATGATCATTATTGAATGCAGAACTAACGTGTCATCAATGCAGGGGAGTAAGTAAAATTCATTTGAATTATTATTATTGATTATTATTTATGTTGGTTTGTCATCACCAAAAAGGGGGAGAATGTTAAGTATTGATTCCCCGGATTTGGTTTTGATGATGAGCAAACATAAATATTGTGAACTAACACTTTGTGAGCACAATTATGGAGATCGTCGCCAAACGTCTACGTATATCTAAAGCGACGTCTCAAGACTTCTCAATTCACGTGATCGTGTGCCTGAAGCTTCGTTGAAGCTCAAGGAGCATTATTGAAGTCAAGAGTGAAGATTGAAGCTTTGAAGACGGTTCATCATGTTTAATTTAATGTCTTCTAGCTTCATAGAATAGAATGTTAATCCTTGAGTAGGACTTACATTATAATCTTCATTTCGCTCATATCTTAGAGCTAGGATTATCTTAGAAGCCATTAGAAACTTTCCCGAAGCCTATCGCTTCTTCCCTCGACTTCTGGTGCATCTTAGTTGGTTCAAGTAGAAGAACCAACCGACTAGATGACGATCTAGTCGGTCGGCAACTCTTCGTGAACCGACTACATGTCCTTGCTCAATTCAGCCTGGCACTGTTGATCAATTAGTCGATCAAAGAAGGTTCACCGACCGACTAGATGACGATCTAGTCGGTTAGGAATCCTTCTCAGAACGACTAGTTATCATTGCCTCTGTACAGCCTATCTTACTGTTTACAGTTAGTCGGTCAAAGCACATCGACCGACCGACTATTTGAGAAACTAGTCGGTTGGAAGTTGTTCTTAAACCGACTAGCTGTACTTGTATTCAGCCTATTCAATTTCGACTCTTAGTCGGTCAAAGAACACTCACTGACCGACTAGTTGTGAAACTAGTCGGTTGTCAAGTCTTCTTAGACCGACTAGTTCCTTATTGTTTGAACTTTCTCTTTTGGCTGTCGAGCTGTTAGTCGGTTCACGTTGAATCACCGACCGACTAGTTGAGAAACTAGTCGGTCGGTGATCCTTCTTTGACCGACTAACTGCCTCAGAAATATGACCGTTGGGAATCTTTTGAGCACGATTTTTTTTGCCTCTATAAATACAAACCTGATTCGTTTGAGGCAAGGTAAGAGGTCCATTATCAAAGTTATTTCAGACCTAAGAGAGGAGTTTTCTCAAGCTATTTCCAAGCTCTCTCTTCTCACCAAGAATCTCTCCCTCACTTCTTGAGCCCTAATTCCTCAAGAGAGATTCTCTCTATTGTGAGCCTCTCAAGCTAAGAGCTTGATCCAAGGTCACCAACTCCACCCTAGGCTTCTATTGCTGGTTAACTTCTTGGAGCTAGGGTTTGGTGACATCTTCTTCCTCAAAATCCCTCTTTGCCCTAATTTGGTAAGAATACTCAAGGCATAGGATTTTGTGGTAAATGTTTCATTATTTCATCGCATTTGATATTTGAATTGTTCTCTCGGTTGTGAGAGAAGTGTGTGATCCTGGGTTGTGGGAGTCACATGTTCATTGTGTATGATTTGGTCTTGTAGAGGTTTTTCTACAAGAATTTCATAGTGCAAAATCTTGAGTTAGTGGTTTCTAACTCAAGTATCCGGAGGGGATCCGGGTGGTTGGGATGTAGGATCACCGGGAACAAGTCGGGGAGACTTGGGTGGATCCGAACCCGTTACATACTTTGTTTGCGTTGTCTATTCTTGTTGTTTGTAGTCTATTCCGCTTTGTTGTTTGTGTGTTTGCACAATAATTAGGAATAAATCTCTTGATTATTTTAAAGTACTATTCATCCCCCTCTAGTACATGTGCAGTAGCTACGCAGGGCACAACACTGTGCAGCAGTCGACTGTTGGTTCTTCATCAGTCGATTGTCGAGTGTGTACATTCCCTTCAAGTTCTATTTCAAGGCATGTGTGATTGTAAGAGTTGCTATTCCATTATTTCATATCTTCAGATATTAGTTTTACTCTCGGCTTGTGAGAGTGGTTTGCTTGATCCCATGATGTGGGAGTCAAGTACATCGATTGTGTTTCGATTTCACTTATAGGGTTGCTACAAGTGGGTTTAAATGGAACCTCAAGTTACGGTTCTAACTTGAGTATCCATAGGTATCTGGGTGGAAGGGACATATGATTACTGGGAACAAGTCGGGAGTTGACTTGGGTAATACGAACCCTTAAGACATACTTTTTGTTAGCATTGTTTCATTTTGGGTTTATTTATGCATTTATTGTTGGTTAGGAATTTAAATTGGTATAACTATCGTTTAAATTTTATAAATACTATTCAACCCCCTTTTATTATTTTCCTCATAACCAGGGTCCTTACAATTGGTATCAGAGCGAAGGTTTTTAGCTATGGCATCCAACAACAATAACGTTCCTCCGCCTCCTCCGTACAACTATCACGATCGTGATGGTGGGTCTACCGTCTTCGAAGGACAATCAACAGTTCGTCCTCTGCGTTTCAATGGCACGAATTTTGGCTATTGGAAGTGCCGAATGGAGACGTTTCTTAGGAGTGTTTCTCTTTGGAGAACCCTCCATAAGAATCGTTGAATCCTTCGAAGAGGATTTTGACAAATGGACTCCCTCCGAGAAGTCCACCGAAGTGAACAATGTCAATGCAATGAACGCTCTTCATTGTGCATTGGATCCAGATGAGTTCAATAAGATATGCACCAGTAAGAGTGCATATCAAATATGGAACCATCTCATCGTTACCCATGAGGGAACATACAAGGTAAAGTATTCTAAATTATATGTTGCAATACAAAATTTCGATATGTTTCATATGCATGATAATTAGAATATTGCAACGATATACGAATGCTTTACCGACATCACCAATGAGCTTGAAGCTCTTGGTCAAGTCTACACCCAACAATAAAAGGTGAGAAAGATAACCATGGGAATGACCTCAAAATGTAAAAGAAGGGCAATCGCCATTGAGGAGGTCAATGACATGACGAATTACACCGTGGTGAATCTCATCGGTACTCTCATGTCTTACGAAGTAAGAAGGAAGAACCGAATGAAGATTAGAGCAATGATAAACCCAACGGAGGCCAATAAGAAAGCGTAGCATTCAAGGCTACTTCTTCATCCTTTGATAGTGAAGAATCCGAGAACGAAATGTACTTAGAAGAAATGGCACAAATGGCAAAGAAGTTCCAACGCTTTTTTCGCGAAGGTAAATTTCCTTCCAAAACTAAATTTAATAACACTAACAATACCTCGTCTCTTTGTTTTAAGTGTAACAAGCTGGGACAAATCAAGAAGGATTGCCCAATACTTAGAAACAAAGAAAAGTGGAAAGCTCCAAAGTACCACAAGTCAGACAAATTCAAGAAGGACAAGAGAAGAAACGATTTGTTGGGACGTTCGATGATTCAAGCGAAGATTTCTCAAGTGAATCCAAGTATGAAAAGGGTGAGAGTGCACATATGTGCTTTATGGCCCGAGAAGATCCATTCTCCGATGAGAGTGATATTGACAACGATGAACCCGAGGTAACCATGGATGAACTTCATATTGCCAACGAAGAATTATTTTCTAAGTATCAATCTCTTATGCTTAAATATACTACTTTAAAGAAATATAATGTTAGCAAATCATCCATGTCATGTATCATCAGCAATGACACCATTGTTGATACACTTACACTTAAGAAAGAAAATTTGATTTCTCAAAATGACATCTTGAGAAATGAGGTGAACTCCCTCAAATCTCAACTGGATCAAAATTATTCTAAATATAGTATTGATCTAGCTTCACAAAACACAAAATTGGGTGTTGAGAAAGATTCTCTTAAAAACCCAAGTGCACGAGCTCAAAACATATGTGTCCACTTTGGATACCAATATTTCTTCTAGTAAGGAGAAATATGAGCTCTTGTCCTCCCAAGTTAAGAGATTTAACAAATGGAAAGGGCAATTGGATGAATTGCTTGCAAACCAATTTTCGGCCACACATCGTGTTGGACTTGGTTATATGGAAGCAAATGCATCCAATTTTCGCACCTCCTATAGTGGTGTAACTATAAATTTTGTGAGGCCATCATCCGGTGCATCCACTAGTGGTATCAAAAACACTATTGGTATCAAACCTACTAAGAATGCAACCGCTTCACAATCTCCTTCTTTCGGCAAGAAACCCACTAAGGGTGGAAACCAAAGAAAGGCCATGCATATATATGTACACCAACACTCATACACATAGAAAATCTCCTACACATATGACACATTTTATGTCCACACCCAAGGACACGTGCAAACCCACACATGAGAAATACTCATGCATGTGCTCCTACGCATTCATATGTTCATGCACATCATCCTCCCATGTATGCACATCCACCTCATCTTATGCATGCTCCATATGTTGCCTATAACATGCATGCTCCTAAATTTGCATATAACCCATATATGTCTCATGCTTATCCACCTCCATCTTCATATCCTATATCTCATGCTCCTAGGAAGCACGTACCAAATAGAACTCAACCAAATGTGCATACAACTAGGAAAAGGACACACAAAACATACACAATTTGGGGTCCTAAGAACACTAGCATAATTGATAGGAATGCTTATGTTAATTCCTAGCTTAGCAATGTGATAAATAGTGATAATTATGTTGGGAAGCTATAAAGTCCACTTGGACTTGGCTTCCAAAGGGCTAATCCCCTTGGACCCAAGAAAGCTTGGATACCATAAGCTTATGGTATATTATGTAGATACCCAAGAACAAGAAAGAGAGCAATAAAAATCATATTGGCTCTAAAAGTAAAGGTTGGATACTCGATAGTGGATGCTCCAAACACATGGTGGGAGATCCCACATTGCTCTCCGAAGTGATTAGCATCAAGGATAGTGCAACGGTCACTTTTGGAGGTAATCAAAAGGGAACCATCATTGGAGTAGGCAAAGTCGGTAATCCTTCCAAACCACTTATACAAATGTTTATTTATTTAGTGGTTTATGTCATAACCTTATTTCCATTAGTCAACTTTGTGAAAAGGGTTACAATGTAAACTTTGGAGAGGGTATGTGTAAAATTGTAGATATTGATTCACATGTTTTATTTATCGGTATTAGGCGTAAAAATATTTATTATTGAAGTTTTCCTAAAACATAGAACATTGCTTAGTTGCTAATATAATGTAGAAAAATAGCCCCAAAACAAAAATATCAGTTGGAACCGGGAGATCGCCATCTTCATCTGAAAAATATGAGAAGACAACACATTAGGCCAAAAAAATCATATTATTTACTAAAAATATCCATAACTTCCAGAAAATGTAGAAAATAGACTCTAGGTCAAAAAAATCCACAAAAATGTCCTTGGAACCAGAAGAACACCATCTTAAATTTTAAAAAAAAATAAGAGAAGACAAAATTAAGCCAAAAAATCATATCATTTAATAAAAATCTATGTCTTCAAGAAAATTTAGAAAATAGCCCCAAACTAGGAAAAATCAGTAAAAATGTCTGTTGGAACCGGTAGATATTCAACAGAAAAATAATAGAAGACAAAGTAGGATATAAAAATCATATCATTTAATAAAAAGATCTATATCTTACATAAAATGTAGAAAATAGCACCAAGCTGCGAAAAATCCGCAAAAATGTCCGTTAGAACCCGCAGATCGCCATCTTCACCTTAAAATAAGTGAAGAGAAAATTAGGCCAAAAATCATATCATTTAATAAAAAGATGCATATCTTTTAGAAAATCTAGAAAATAGTCCCGATGTCAGAATAATCTGCAAAAATGTCTAATAGAAGGTAAATCACCATCTTTAATTGAAAAATAAGAGAAGGCAAAATTATGTCAAATAATATTATTTAATACAATGATTCATATCTTTTAGAAAATTTAGAAAATAGCCCCGATGTCAGAATAATACGCAAAAATGTCCTTTGAAACCGGAAGATCACCGTCTTCAACAGAAAAATAAGAGAAGAAAAATTAGGCTAAATATCAAATCATTTAGTAAAAAGATCCATAACTTTCAGAAAATTTAGAAAAATAGTCCCGAGCTCAGAAAAATTCTGCAAAAATGTCCGTTGGATGACTCCAACTTCAAAAAAAAAATTAGAGAAAACAAAATTAGGCTAAAATCATATTATTTAATAAAAAGATACATATCTTCAATAAAATGTAGAAAATAGTTCCGAGCACAGAAAATTCCGCAAAAATGTCCGTTGCAACATGGAGATTGACATCTTCAACTAAAAAAATAAGAGAAAACAAAATTAGGCTAAAATGATATCCTTTAATAAAAAGATTCATATTTTGCAGAAAATGAAGAAAATAGCATCGAGTTCAGACAAATTGACAAAAATGTCTGTTGGAATAGAGAGATAGACATATTCAACAGAAAAATAAGAGAAGACAAAATTATGCCAAAAATCATATCATTTAATAAAAGACACATATTTTCAGAAAATACAGAAAACATCTTCGAGCTAAGTAAATTACGCAAAAAATGTCCGTTTGAACCAGGAGTCATCATTTAAATTGCAAAATAAGAGAAGACAAACATTAGGCTATAAAAATCATAACAATTAATATAATGATTCATATCTTACAAAAAAAGAAGAAATTTGTCGGGAGCTAAGAAAAAACTGCAAAAATGTCCGTTGGAACAGGAAGATCGCCATTTTCAACTGAAAAAAATAAGAGAAGACAAAATTAGGCCAAAAATCATATCATTTAATAAAAAGATACACAACTTCCAGAAAATGTAAAAAAATACGGATCTCAGAAAAATCCGCACAAATGTCTGTTGGAATAGGGAGATCGCCATTTTTAACTGGAAAATAAGAGAAGACAAGTTAGGCAAAAAATCCATATCTTCAATAAAATGTTAAAACTAGCTTCGAGCACAGGAAAATCCGCAAAAATGTCTGTTGGTACAGGGAGATCTCCATCCTCAACTAAAAAATAAGAGAAGAAAAAATTAGGCCAAAATGATATCATTTAATTAAAAGATCCATATCTTACAGAAAATACAGAAAATAGACCCGAGTCCAGAAAAATCCGCAAAAATGTCCGTTAGAACAGGGAAATCGCCATCTTCAACTGAAAAAAATAAGAGAAGAGAAAATTATGTAAAAATCTTAACATTTAATAAAAAGATTCATATCTATCAAAAAATGCAGAAAGTAACTCTGAGTTAAGTAAAATCCGCAAAAATGTCTGTTGGAACAGAGAGATCGCCATCTTCAACGGGAAATAAGATAAGACAAAAATTGGATATAAAAATCATATCATTTAATATAAAGATTCATATCTTACATGAAATGTAGAAAATACCTGGAGCTCAGAAAAATCCTCAAAAATGTTCGTTGGAACTGGAAGGTCGCCATCTTCATCTTAAATTAAATATCCAATCTTCAATAAAATGTAGAAAATAGCTCAAAATAGAGAAAAATCCGTAAAAATGTCCGTTGGAACCGAGAGATTGCCATTTTCAACTGAAAAATAAGAGAAGACGAAATTTGGCCTTAAAATTATATCTTTTAAAATAAAGATCCATATTTTCCAGAAAAGTTGAAAATAGCATGTAGCTCAAAAAAAATACGCAAAAATATTCGTTAGAACGGGGAGATCGCCATCTGCAATATGAAAATAGGAGAAGATAAAATCGGGCCAAAAATTATATCATTTAATAAAATGATCCATATCATATCCGCAAAAATGTACGTTGAAATCAAGAGATCGCCATCTTTAACTGAAAAATTAGAGAAGAAAAAATTAGGCCCAAAAAATCGAATCTTTTAATAAAAATATCTATCTATCACAAAATGCAGAAAAAAACCACGAGCTCAGAAAGATCCACAAAGTCCGTTGGAACCGGAAGATCGTCGTCTTCAACTTAAAAATAAGAGAAGGCAAAATTAGGCTATAAAAATCATATCATTTAATATAAAGATTCATATCTTACAGAAAATTTTGAAAATGGCCCGAAGTTCAATAAAATCATCAAAAATGTCTGTTGGATTAAATGATATGAAACCAGGAGATCGCAATCTTCAACTAAAAATAAGAGAAGACAAAATTAGGATAAAATTAAAACCTTTTAATCAAAAGATCCATATCTTCCAAAAATGTAGAAAATATACCCGAGCTAAAAATATTCGCAAAAACCAGGAGATCGTGATCTTCAACTGAAAAAATAAGAGAAGTAAACTTATGCTCTAAAAATAATATAATTTAATGAAAATATCCATTTCTTACATAAAATTTAGAAAATAGCTCTGAGCTCAAAAAATCTGCAAAAATTTCTGTTGGAACTGGGAGATCGATATCTTCAACTAAAAAAATAAGAGAAGATAAAATTATGCCAAAAATTATATCATTTAATACGAAGATTCATGTCTTTCAGAAAATGTCGAAAATAGTCGTGCGGTCAGAAAAATCTGCAATATTGTCCGTTGGAACAGGGAGATTGCCATTTTCAACTTAAAAATAAGATAATATAAGCTTAGTTTATAAAAATCATATCATTTAATAAAAGATCCATAAATTATCTGTTGGAACCCAGAGATCACCATCTTCAACTGAAAAATAAGAGAAGACAAACTTAGGCTATAATAATCATATCATTTAATAAAAAGATCCATGTACCTAATAAAAGGTAGAAAATATCCCCGTACTCAGAAAAATACCTTAAAATGTATGTTGGAACCGGGAGATTACCATCTTCAACTGAAAAATAAAACAAGACAAAATTAGGCTATAAATATCATAAGATTTAGCATAAAAGTTCATATCTTACAGAAAATGTAGAAAATAGCACAAAGCTTAGAAAAATCCCGCAAAAATATCCGTTGAAACTGGGAGATCGCCATCTTTAATTAAAAAAAATAAGAGAAGTCAAAATTATGCCAAAAATCCTATCATTTAATAAAAAGATACATTTCTGCGAGAAAATGAAGAAAAATAGCACCAAGCTCAGAAAACGCCGTAAAAATGTCCATTGGAATCAAAAGATTCCATCTTCAACTGAAAAATAAGAGAAGATAAAATTAGACTACAAAAAGCATACCATTTGGTAAAAATATCCAAATATTCAATAAAATGAAGAAAATACATCGAGCTCAGAAAATTCAGCAAAAATGTCCGTTGTAACCGGAAGATTGCCATCTTTAAAATAAAAATAAGGGAAGACAAAATTAGGCTATAAAATCCTATAATTTAATATAAAGATACATTTCTTACAGAAAATATAGAAAATGACCCATAGATCAGAAAGATCTGCAAAAATGTCCATTGGAACCGGGAGATCACCATCTTCATCTGAAAAAAATAAGAGAAGACAAAATTAGGCCAAAAATCATATCATTAATAAAAAGAAACATATCTTCCAAAAAATGTAGAAAATAGCCCCGAGGTCAAGAAAAATCCGCAAAATATCCTTTGGAACAAGGAGATCGCCATTATTGTAGGTCAAGTCTGCCAACAATAAAACTTGTAAGTTTGGGAAACCACTGGTACAATGGTTACAAGTTAGGGGTTGATGGCGAGGCTAGAACGACTTGGAGCACGCTCCGGAGGCGAAGAATCCACGGTCGCCTGTTGATCGCCGAAGGTCAACATCTCCCTGTAGCTGAGATGAGCTTCTTACAAGAATAGCAACTCGTTAGAAAGGCGGGGCTGGCTGTCAGCCCATAGCCTCTCCGATGCTTTAGTCAGTGGATGACTTGTAATAAGTGAGTCGGACACGCTTGGCGATTTTAAGGTACATCGGCGAAGCATGGCGAGTTTATAAGGAAGGCACATGTATATGGGAGATATCCGACCTTGAATATTGGAAAGGAGTTAGAGATTTTAACTGACCAACCCCCTCCTTGGTTGCTGGAGGGGGGTATTTATAGGGCTGATAGTCGGTTGCTCGCCGTCCAATTAGCTATTAAATCTACTTAGCTGGAGCACAAGTGGAGAAGTGGTAGGTCGACAAGGGTGTATTAGATATATTTACGCATTAATGAGTGTCAGGCAGTGTCAGGCAATGTCAGACGCATTTAATGAGACGTGATGGGTAGCCATCAGTTCTCGCCCTTAACCATTGGCATTAATGGGGGGTAGGTGACCCTACGTCATCCTATCAGAGATATTTGTGTTAGGCCGCCCTTGGCTAGGGCCAAGCTCGGTGACCGAGCTGTATGTCTCCAGACTGTTCGACTGCGCTTCCTCGTGGAGAGTAGGCAAGCTTCTTTTGTTGACCCTGATGGTAGGCTTGACTCTCGGCGAGGTGAGCTTGCCGCTTGGCGAGGCAAGCTTCCAAGTGTCGTGGCGACCTTCCGTTTGGGCTTCAAAATGAATGGGCATTTGTTATTTGGCAACAATTGCCCCCAGTATATGAGTTCAAAATGACAAGCCCGGCTCGGCTCAGATGACGTATCGCACTTGCATCGGTCGAGGGCTGGTCGACAGCATTTAATTCGAACTGACTGCCAGATCTCGCATGTCATGATGGGGATTTAGGGTTGGGGAGAAATCGAGGCATCCAACCACTCAGGGAGTGATGCGTGGCTGATGTGATTACGGGGAGAAGTCGAGGCGCCAGTCCAGTCTTACTCAGATCTCACCACGTGGCCCACGTCTAGTCTCGATGGTCGGCTTCCTTGTCCTCTGCTCTGTTAGCAGTGTAAGTCTGATGCTGCCGCTCTTCCAATACTTTTATGAGGCAAAGAGGAAGGGGGCATACTACGTCTGTGCAAGGAGGGGTTGGCCTCTCGTCCTCGATCTGTCGGGCAAAGTCATGGACAGGAATGAGAGGTTCATCTTCGTCTCGATGCCAGCAGACTTGGCTCTGAGGCGAACTGGGGGACTCTGAATCCCTTGGTGAATGCCGAAGTGGTCCTCGAGGGGAGCAACATTGAGGACGCCAAGATCCTAGAGGAGATCCCCAGGGAGAGCAGGGTCTTGAAGGACTTGATCAAGGACGATTAGCTCACCTAGCACGTTTGGCTCGACTGTACTTTGAGCTTAGCTATCAACTTCTAATATACTCACCTTGATCTGTCTTCCTTTTGCAGGTGCGGTCATGAGTCTTTCAATGGAGGAGGTTGATGCGGCATCCAAGGAGCCGCTGACCAAGGGCATTGTCAAGCTGCTCACATCCAGGAGCTCGACGTAGGTTGGGCAGAAGCGAAGTCAGGAGGCAATAGCCATCATTGGGCCGAGAAGGAGGAGCGGAGTAAGATGAATCAATAAGCTTATTCCCCATTTTTGAAGCTCTAAAAAGTAAAATAAAAATTAAAGAGGGGAGAAAGAGAGAAAGAGTATGCGATGGGATCATATATGAACTTCTTTTCTCTTTTTTTAGAATCATATATACAACTGTGATCCCAAATCAAAAGACAGAAAGATATACATGTATTTTTTTCTTTTTGATTTTGGGGGTATGGAGCATAGATTTTTGTAGCGGGGGAAAAATGCCAACATAAAAATCGCTAAAGGGAGATTCACCAATGATTTTAAGTATAGAGATAATGCTCAAGATATGTGGAGAAAGAAATATATGTAACACTCGGTTCACTCTATAGAATGTGCACGATGACATTCAGCAGAGTAATGTAATCTACTTAGTTTAATCTCAGAAAGTTAACTAATCCAGTTATATCAACCTAGCATACATTCAGTCAACTTGAAAGTGAAGCATAAAATTTTCATGCAATAAGAAGTAATATAGGAAAAGAAAGCAGTATTCTAGATATAAGCAATCAATGCTTGAAGCTTGGTGTGTTTTCTATGAAGAGTATACGGTAAAAATCATCAGACTCAGATAATAAAAGATTTTCATCCATATACATACATGAAAGTGTGGGTTACTATCTCAAATGCATAGGAAGACATAGCATATGATATCTGAAATAAAAACTATGGCTTGACAAGATAATATGCATATAGAGATAAGCTAACAACACGTCATCATCATCACAGAAAAGTCATCTCTAGCAAAAAAGATAAAAGAAATAAGGATAAAAGAGAATAAAAACTACTGTATATATGCAGCATACTCAAAAGGTAAGAAAACATGATGCATGTGAAAAAAATGAAAAGGTGGGTGAAAATAAGTGAAAAGACGAAGAAATGTGGGAAAAAGAAAATAAAAGGCGACAAAAAATATAAAGTGCGTGAGAACTCACTCCCCCAAGCTAAAGTGCACAGTGTCCTTGACGTGCGTTTATATTTCATATATTTGCGCGCGTTTTCTTCCGTGTTTCTCCGTATTTTCCGCCGTCTTTTATTCGTTTTCTCGTATTTTCTCGTTTTCTTTCACTTTTCTTTGTTTCTCCATGTTTGTAGGAGATTGCCCGCGTAGGGGACGTTTAACGACGATATCTTAAGTCCCCGGAGCAACGGGAGGAGTCACGCGTGATCCAGGGGGTCAAACGACGAAGATTACATCTTTCAGCCCCTCACCCGGTCGGTTGGTCATCTCCAACCGATCGGGTGATGCACACGTGCACCACCCGGTCTCAGCCGGAGCTCAAGTGGAAGTCACCCGACCGGTTCACAGGCCGGTTCAACGGGGCTGATTCTCTGTCTTTTCAAGCCAAAATTCCAACCGATCAGGTGACTCTCACCCGATCGGTTCATCTGTAGCTGATTTTGAGGAGCCAAGACACGGGCATCCAACCGACCTCTTCACCCGATGGCGCCATGATCCAACCGGTCACCCCAAGAACTCAACCGACCAGTTCATCTGACCGGGTGAAGCTCCGCCGTTTCCTGTTTATTATTTGTAACAGATCACCCGATCGGTTGACTTGTCAACCGATCGGGTGGCGTTTTTCCTGTGGTTTTGGACCCGATCCGTTAGGGCTCGGAATGGGGGCTATAAATACCCAATGCTGGCCGACTTTTAGGGTAATCTTCTTCTTGGTTCCTCCTGGAGTTTTTAGGGCTTTTTGCCCCCCTTCTCTTGTGAGTTCTAGGTTAGTTTAGATTAGGGCTTTTGGTTAATAAATCTTGTATTGGGTCGTTGGATTCAAACGGAGATAAGTATTTTCTTCTCTCTTTCTCCATTGTTTTGTATTATGTTAAGTTTTCTTGATGATGAATGTTTGTATGCCTTTTGTGTTGTTGGTTTATATGTTTTTTCATCATTGAGTAGTATTGATGAACCCTAATACGGGGTAGGGTAGGATTGATGCTTGGTTGTTTCATTTGACTTGGTTGCATGGCATGTGTTCGATGAAATGCGTCAATGGGGATTTCTAGCAATCTGGGTCCAATTCGTACGGCAACACACTAGATGTGTTGGGGATTGGGGTCCGGTGCTTGTCCAGTCAAGATCCGCTTCGATGTATTGCTAGAAATCACATTTGACCTATTTGGCCATTAGGGTTACGCGGGGGTGTTTCATTGTCATTGGCGGGAGAAAGACCGCCTCTGACCGTCGGGCCAAGGGGGAATAAACTTGGCGGTTGACTCCCTAGCCATAGCTCACGCCCCTAGTGTAGACATGGAGTCCTCGCGCGTGGGAACGGCTTGGATGAAGTGTTGGGAGATATCATTGTGGCCTTAATGCTCCCGGTTGCGGAAGGTGTTAATAGACATGGGAATGCCCATCGTCCGGAACCGGGTAGGCCTAGCGTGCTTGGCACCGACCGGAATATCGGGCCATGGATGCTAGGTACCACCTTTTGGGGCAATGTCTCACCCTGGGTCAAGTCAAATGCCAAGTGTCATGAGTGCTCTAGCCCGTGTTAGCGGGGATTCATTTTGTGTCTTTTTATTTCTTTCTTTTATTTCTACGCTTCCACCCATATCATCCGCGTAGCTAGCGCGCGACCTAGGCGAGGCTAGTAGCCATTCAAGCCATCCACCTCCCTGAGTTCGATAAACCCGCACCCTACACTAACCGTGCACTTGCGGTAAAACGACACCGTGCCCAAACCGTAAACGGGGCGCCGGTCAAGTTTTTGGCGCCGTTGCCGGGGAGGCGTTCGGTTTGATATTAGCTTAGCTTGGGTTCGTTAGACTACGCATAAAAACACAAAAAAAATATTTTTTAAAAAAAAATTCAATAACCAAGAAATTTTTCCCCCACCATTATATTATCTTTTTGTTATTTTCTTGTACTATTGACGCTCCTCTCTAGTTTTCTTATTTTTGTTGTCCAGGTGTATTTGGTGTAACCATGTGGAGATCAAATTTCGATGCTCAGATCGGTGGATACAATCCATATTCGGTTGTGGTTTGTGAGACTTGTGGGATGGCGGGGCATGTGTATTATGATTGTCCATTTACGCTTGAGAGCCTCCCCCCACTCCAAGGCCAAACATTTTCCCACAACCTTAGCCCAAACACCTCCCATCCATTTCCTCAACCTTATACCCCTCCACAAACACAAGAAGAATCAAGCCTCGTGTCTCTCCTTGAAAGTGCCATGTTTAACCAAGGCCAAATATTACAAAACTTAATGGTACCAATCACCGAGCCGACACCGAGGAGAGGGGATGAATGAGAGGATATACCCACTTTCATGGTTGAGACCACCATGCCATCGGCCACCATAGACACATCTCAAGCAGATACCCCATTTTTCCATCACTACCACTTGGATGACGAAGCATTTTTTGATGATGATAGTGAGGATGGGGAGATTTATCTAGGATCTGTGGGAGAGATTTCTTGTCTTGATTTGGATACCCCACATGAGTCCTATGAGAGCACTGAGGAGTTTACAGAGATTATGCATACCGGCGAGGAGGATGTGCGTGAGGACGAGGATACCACAACCACATACGAGGGGTCCGCTCCACATCCACCTCCACAGCCATCTCTGTCACAGCTTCCTCCTTGGTCGGTGGTCAACCATGAGGATGTCATTCAGGACATCGGGCAGATGGAGGAGCATGAGCATATCGTCGAGGAGGATGTGCATGAGGGCTTGGATACGATCATCCACTTCATGGAGCCCGAGCCACATCTACCTCTACCGTCACGCTCCACTTCTTCTGCGGCTGAGCATCTACTTGATCATATTGCCCCTATTCAGGGAGATTTTCATACTCACTCTCACTCCACATTTGAGTCTCGCTTTTCACGTCCTATTTCTTTAGACTCATATATTTTTGACACGCCATATCTCTCGCAGGACACAGGATCTACTTCCCTTGAGGTATGCTGCGGTGCGTCACTACCTGGAGAGACACTTCTCATGGAGAGCGAGGATTTGGTCGTCGCTAGTACAGAGGATAGCGACCCATTCTCAGGGAGTATTCGTCACCCTTTTATTATTTTTCCATCTCATGTTGACGATTATCTCTGGGATACATTTATATTGGGAAATAATTTCTTGCCATGGACTAATGCACCTCGTCCTTTACAGGTCACAGGTGGACACCTACGAGGGATGCTTGGAGGTGCATTTCTTGGGTCCATTGGCACACGTGGCACATCGCTTCTGGCAGAGCCACAGAATGAGCAGTTAGAGCAGCTACCTGCCCCACTTCAGATCTTGGATCCGCCTATGCTCAGGTGTATCCTAATCCAGTAGTGTAAAAATTTACCGCTTTCTAGTTTAGATTTGAATAATCTCGTCTCCTCTCATTAGCGAGGGGAGCGTATCTAGGATTTGCTTTTGCATCTTAATAACCCTTCATGTCGTGCCCTTCTATCACTTCTACCGCCCACACCCCACATCCTCTTCCGAGGAGAACGAGCACACTGTCTCTCCTGCATTCTGATTTCTTTCTTTTCTGATTTCCCCCTAGCATATCTCTACATCCCCATTGATCATATCATTTTGCTAGCATTGTCATGTTCAGCTTGGGGGAAATCGACTTTTGTGTGCATGTTTTCATGTGTCGTTGTCGTGTGTTTGTGTCTTTGATTCCCTCGTCGTGTTTTATATCTTTTATTTGAGTGTTTCTTTTTCTTTATTTTTTTTAGTTTCGTTCATGTGTTTTTCGTGTTTTTCATTTTTTGTGTCCGTGCACCCCCCCTATTTTCATTACCCTCCCGTATTCACTACTATTGCATTGAGGACAATGCAAGTTTCAGCTTGGGGGAGTCACACTTCGTGCGTCATTTGTCTTTTTTTCTTCGCTATTTGAGTCGTTTTTCTCCGTCTTTTTCTTTTTCTTTTTCTTTTCTTCTTTTTATCTCTTTCTCCTAGAGATGAACCCTATGATGAATCGCCACAAAATCACACACACCTAGCATGGCATCGATAATCACATTCACTGACCCTAGGATATCGAGTCCTCTTGCATTTCATGCATCGTGGGTCCACTTAGCTTTTTGTGAGTCGTGTGTCGTGACTAGCTTATTGTGTGCTTCTACTTTGTGATGTTGATTTATATACCTATCCTTGGTTGACCCCTACATTATCATGCTTCGATTTAAATATGCGGTATTTGCTTCTACTGCCTGCTTCTATATGCATGTTATATGTTTATATCGTATGTTTCAATTCGCATGTGTCGGGATTCCACAAACAAGGACTAGGATAACCCATTTAGCCTATGCTCTGATTAGCAAGAAATATCTCCTTTGCCCAAGTATTTACAATCCGATTTCATTTTTATTTTACTTGGTGCAAATTCCCTCGTCGTGTATCGTTCTCCCACTTGGGAGAGTACACATGTATATATCCAAATACCCAAAAATCCAAAAAAAGGAGAAAAGAAAAGAAAAAACCCAAAAAGATGAGAAATGAAAAGAAAAGAAAATAAAAAAATACAAATACCCAAAACCCAAAAAAAATTCCAGTGTGAATATTTTCCTACTTGCCATGAATAAGGGGAAGGCGAGAATTTGCACCGAGTGTTCTACTCCACATCTTCTCAACCTCCATCGTTTTCGAAAACACTTGGCATAGGGACCTTCTAGCGATTACCTAGGCTATAGTGTGGTGATTTCCTAGTCCCTAGCTGTGGAGTCCCCGATACATGATATGCTTCTATTCTCATACTCTTCTCATGCATGCTTGAGCTAATATTCACCGCAATTTCAAATTGAATCGATATTTGGGTCTTTCTTTGGGTATGTGTTTATGGAGCTTTATTGCACAATGTAGATAGTGATACCGTTTGCTAGCACACGACCACGCTCACTCGCGCTTCACCGCGTGGGCCCACGGCACTTGTTTGGACTCACATTCCTTGGTTTAGTGTTGTGTTTTGTCGTATGCTTGCTTCCTGTGGCGTGTTTGATTTTGTTGGCCCTTATGGGCGATCTAGGATATAGAGTTCTCTCTTTTTCTCTCCTTCTCTCTATTTTCTCCCTCCGAGCTCCTACTCTCACTCGTCTTCCTCGAGGACGAGGAAGAGTTCAGCTTAGGGGATTTTGACATGCGTTTATATTTCATATATTTGCGCGCGTTTTCTTCCGTGTTTCTCCGTATTTTCCGCCGTCTTTTATTCGTTTTCTCGTATTTTCTCGTTTTCTTTCACTTTTCTTTGTTTCTCCATGTTTGCAGGAGATTGCCCGCGTAGGGGACATTTAACGACGATATCTCAAGTCCCCGGAGCAACGGGAGGAGTCACGCATGATCCAGGGGGTCAAACGACGAAGATTACATCTTTCAGCCCCTCACCCGGTCGGTTGGTCATCTCCAACCGATCGGGTGATGCACGCGTGCACCACCCGGTCTCAGCTGGAGCTCAAGTGGAAGTCACCCGACCAGTTCACAGGCCGGTTCAACGGGGCTGATTCTCTGTCTTTTCAAGCCAAATTCCAACCGATTGGGTGACTCTCACCCGATCGGTTCATCTGTAGCTGATTCTGAGGAGCCAAGACACGGGCATCCAACCGACCTCTTCACCCGATGGCGCCATGATCCAACCGGTCACCCCAAGAACTCAACCGACCGGTTCATCTAACCGGGTGAAGCTCCGTCGTTTTCTGTTTATTATTTGTAACAGATCACCCGATCGGTTGACTTGTCAACCGATCGGGTGGCGTTTTTCCTGTGGTTTTGGACCCGATCCGTTAGGGCTCGGAATGGGGGCTATAAATACCCAATGCTGGCCGACTTTTTGGGTAATCTTCTTCTTGGTTCCTCCTGGAGCTTTTAGGGCTTTTTGCCCCCCTTCTCTTGTGAGTTCTAGGTTAGTTTAGATTAGGGCTTTTGGTTAATAAATCTTGTATTGGGTCGTTGGATTCAAACGGAGATAAGTATTTTCTTCTCTCTTTCTCCATTGTTTTGTATTGTGTTAAGTTTTCTTGATGATGAATGTTTGTATGCCTTTTGTGTTGTTGGTTTATATGTTTTTTCATCATTGAGTAGTATTGATGAACCCTAATACGGGGTAGGGTAGGATTGATGCTTGGTTGTTTCATTTGACTTGGTTGCATGGCATGTGTTCGATGAAATGCGTCAATGGGGATTTCTAGCAATCTGGGTCCAATTCGTACGGCAACACACTAGATGTGTTGGGGATTGGGGTCCGGTGCTTGTCCAGTCAAGATCCGCTTCGATGTATTGCTAGAAATCACATTTGACCTATTTGGCCATTTGGGTTACGCGGGGGTGTTTCATTGTCATTGGCGGGAGAAAGACCGCCTCTGACCATCGGGCCAAGGGGGAATAAACTTGGCGGTTGACTCCCTAGCCATAGCTCACGCCCCTAGTGTAGACATGGAGTCCTCGCACGTGGGAACGGCTTGGATGAAGTGTTGGGAGATATCATTGTGGCCTTAATGCTCCCGGTTGCGGAAGGTGTTAATGGACATGGGAATGCCCACCGTCCGGAACCGGGTAGGCCTAGCGTGCTTGGCACCGACCGGAATATCGGGCCATGGACGCTAGGTACCACCTTTTGGGGCAATGTCTCACCCTGGGTCAAGTCAAATGCCAAGTGTCATGAGTGCTCTAGCCCGTGTTAGCGGGGATTCATTTTGTGTCTTTTTATTTCTTTCTTTTATTTCTTCGCTTCCACCCATATCATCCGCGTAGCTAGCACGCGACCTAGGCGAGGCTAGTAGCCATTCAAGCCATCCACCTACCTGAGTTCGATAAACCCGCACCCTACACTAACCGTGCACTTGCGGTAAAACAACACCGTGCCCAAACCGTAAACGGGGCGCCGGTCAGTCCTCAATGTGCAAAGTGTGGCACACCGAGAGGCAAAAATGTGGGTAGGGCGGTTGAGGATGCATGCATGAAAAAAAATGAAAATAAAAAGGAAAATGCGATAGGAATGCAAGTGATGCATGCAGAGATCAAAATAGTGTCAGATAGGTGTCCCCAAAAGTACTCCCTTACTCCCAAGAAGATATAGACAGATATGACCAAAAAGTGACCAAAACGTGTGTGGAGGAGGGGTGCAAAATCAACAGATCAGAAATATCCAGCTTAACAACAGCAAAAATATTGAAGGCATCCAATGTGTGCCTAGATGGGTGGGGGGTGCACCAGCACCGTCCTGTGGCGGGGGTGGTGGTCGTGGAGGTTGCTGGGTGGGGGTGGGTGGCTGAGGCAGACACTCAAGAATCTGGTTCAGGCAAGCCTGAATACCAGGAAGCAATGCGACGCGGGTCTGGATAGCACTAATAGTAGCGGAGAGAGCCCGCAAATCTATTCTAAGTCCACTCATCGTCCCCTCAAGAGCATGGAGGTGCTGAACTAGGGTGTCGAGGGGAGGTGGAGCAGAGGGTCGAGCAGGACGAACAGGTGAAGAGCGAGGCTGTCTCGCTCGGCTACTATAAAGGATGGGTGCGACAGTGGGGTGGTGAGGTGGTGCTGTGCTCACTAAGTGTCGCTCAGCCTCTGTGGGAGGCTGAGATGCGGGAATGGTCGAAGAGGAAGGAGCAGTAGCAGAAACGGCAGTGGTGGTAAGCTAGGAGGTGGGCAGAGAGGTCAGTGACACAGATGTGGGGACAGACGTCACGACACTCTCGGAGTATAGGGCGGCGGTGGAGATAGTGAGGTCGACGACTGGGGAGGTCGTGAAATGTGCAGAAAATGACTCCCCAGGAGTCGAGAACAACAATGAGGAAAGGGTCTCAACCGCGGAAGCAAAAGAAGACTCACCACACTCAACTAAGGTGGGGGGCTCGGGGCTAGCAGCAGAAATGAGATCTATCGACATGGGCACAGTGGTGGTGGTGGTGTGGGTGTACTCAGCTAAAGTTCTCCTGACACTAACAGAAGTATGGACAGAGGTGTTGGGAGGATCATGTAATCGGCACCGTGGGGACCGTGCAGCCACACTCAGTGGCAATGACCATGAGGACGCAGCATCCTCATCCAGGCCATGACATCTATGGAGAGTGAGGTGGGGCCCGGTGGTCTCAGCAAGCCAGCTGGGAGGTCAACTCCGCACAAAAGGGCCAAGAGAATAATCAGACCGCCGCAACAGATAGGCGTCCGAGCACCGACAGAAATAATGATGCGGTCGATGTACCAACTGGCGATATCAATCTCTATGGCGAGGACCAGAACGTCGCCTCCATCAAAGACCCTAGAACGTGTCATCGCGTAGAGCATGAAGAGCTCTGGCGTCGACAACGTCCCGGGCTCGTACCTTGCAAGAAAAGTAGTCACCATAAGGCGCTGTGCAATGCGGAGGCACGGGTGGAGGACGACAGAGGCCTTGGCCCAACTAGGGTCAAAGGCAAGGGGAGATCTCGTGATCTGTGTCCAAAAAGCGTGGGTGTCGAATGACGGCGGTGGGATGTGCGTGGGGCTGTAGGCATGGTCTGGGTCCAGGACGACGGGCCACTGGGAGAATGCTCGGAGCATGTCAAGAGTGACCTCGCACTCCTGATCCATCAGGCGAAAGGAGCATCCTCCAGGGGTCCGGTCAATAGAACTAATGACCTCTAGTGTCGAGCGGATGTAAGTATCCGCCGACACTGACAAGAAATCACGCCACCCCACGTTGTCATACAACTGGAGTAGCCCCGCTAGGACCCCTAGGCGCTCAAGGTTAGCTAGGTGCGTGAACCTAGTGGGTACGATCGATCGATGGGAGATACGCTTAAATCTGGCGTGCTGAGCATCATTTTTGAACGTGATCCCCATCGCATCAAACGTGGGGGCCGGCTGTGCAGGTGGTGGAATGGGTGCGGTAGGAGGCGGCTGTGTGGGTGGTGGTGGGCTAGGCTGAGGGGAGTTTGCCCTAGCGGAAGAGGAGCCAGGATCACCTGACTTCTTCTGCTTGGAGGTGGGCTCCACAGTGCGTGACCTAAGGCGTGGCGGCATGTGTGCCGCGAGTCGTGCCCACCCAAATGAAAATGTGACGCGCTATAAAATGGAACGAGTATACCTGAGCACACCGCGAGAGAAAAATATGAAGAATGCAAAGAATCGCCTCCTCCGCGAAGCTCCAAGCTTCTAGAATCTCCCCCAAGCTCCCCCAAGCTAGCCTGAAACACAAACAATCAAATCAGCAAATGATAATCAATATACGTGGGGAAGGTGGGGTATAGCAGATATATATATATAGGAATTAATTTTAAAAATGGGCTTAGAGGCTCACGAATTGGAGGAAAATGGAGAAAAAACGAGAATTTTGGGCAACATGGGAGTCTGCGGCTGCAGGAGAGGCGGGGCTGGCGACAAGACTTCGGCGGGGAACGTCGGCGACCGGTGGGGGGTCGACGACGGCCGACGTCGGGTAGTTCGGGCGAGGAGGAAGCGATTCGGGCGCTGGGAGTCGAAGTGGAAGCGGGCGAATGCGAAGGAGTTTTGGAAATTTGGGGGTTTCGGGTTGTGTGCCGCGCCCGCTGAGTATATAGGGATGTAGCGACTCGGCCGAGTGACGCGTTCACTCGGCCGAACAGCTCGGCGATAAATTTTTTTCAAAATCTCCCAAAACTTACGACTCGGCCGAGTAACTTTTCCCATTCGGTCGAATAGACAAGTTCCACTCGGCCAATTTTCAAGGCTACTCAGCGATTTTTGAAGCGTGTAGGGTGTCAGATTCACTCGACCGAGTAACATAGTCATTCGGCCGAGTGGCAATAGTACTCTAAACTACAGAAAATAACAGAGAGTGGGTCTATAGGATCTTCCCTGATCGGTACTCTACTCGGCCGAGTAGAGTCTTCACTCGGCCGAATGAAAAGTTCATTCAGCCGAGTGGCTAGCTGTTTTCAGCCTTGGCTCTCTGTTTTTGCTCCATTCTCTGTTTTTCTCGTCCCCGTCAGTTTCTTCCTCTTCCTAAGGCATGAGCGCATTCCTGAAGCTCTCTTCCCTACCATGGTCATCCTCCATATGAATGATTTCTCGTTCTCCATCTCCTGTCATGAAAAATAGAGCCCGTTGTCACGATTTTTATTGACTGAGACTTTAACACTAAGAAAAATCTAGAACAAAAATAGAATTTAACTAAAAACAATGTAAAACTGTCGGGTTGCCTCCCAACAAGCACTTGTAACGACTGCTTTTTCATGTATCTGGATTTAATATATTATAATATATGTTTTGTTGGATTTTCTCCTCATGTGTGGTTTTCGTCTCCGTTGCTTTCATTTTCGATCGATTCGTCGTATTTTCTCATTTCTTCTTTAGGATCGTCGATTTCGAAGTATGTCATTCGTGACGGACTTCATAACGGTCGTATCTTACTATTAGATCAAGCCTAGGAGTCTTAGAAATCGATCCCGGGGCCCCGCGCTCCGTATCGGAACTTTTGGTGCTCATTAGCCGGTGTAAGAAGGGCCACCGACCGACTAGATGACGATCCAGTCGGTCGGCAATCCTTCTTGGACCGACTAGTTAGCTTTCTAAATTTCTCAGGAGTTACTGTTTATCGTTAGTCGGTCTAAGAACGTTGGTTGACCGACTAGGTTGTAAACTAGTCGGTCGGCAATGCTTCTTTAACCGACTAACACATCATCTAAATTTTAGTATCAGTACTGTTCACTCTTAGTCGGTCTAAGAACGTTCATCGACCGACTAGATGCTAAACTAGTCGGTCAGTATTTGTTTATGGACCGACTAATTCTAAATCCTAATTTTGTACAGAAGTTACTGTTTGCACTTAGTCGGTCTGCGTTGGTCAACCGACCGACTAGTTGCCAAACTAGTCGGTCAGTGGTTGCTCTTTGACCGACTAACCAGTGTTAAAACCCTAATTTCTGGGCAGCCGCCAGCCCAACCTATTTAAACCCATCCCAAACGTTTTCTTCTTCTCCAACACGACCCAAAACCCTAAAATCTTCCCCCTTGATCCACCATCTTCCTCCAAGCTTCATCCCTTCTTTCCAAGCCTTAAATCCATCATCCAAACCATCCATCCACTCTCTCTACCTCTCATCTTCCCCAAAATCTCACCAAATCCATCAAAATCCCCAAAACCCCCAAAACCCTAGTTTCCCCAAACTTCTCCAATGTTTTCCAGATCTGATCCTAGGGTTCCCTGGAGTGTTTCTTCCGTCTCCTCTCGGTAAGAAATCGATCTACCGTTGTTTTCATAGCTTATTTATATTTTTGTGAAACCCTAATAAAATTCATGTTGTTTGTTGATTGTTCCCCCAAAACAGCGATTTCCCCGTAGATTGGCACCCGTGTGACGAAGTGGTCGTCATCCCCGGTGCTAGGCAAGTGAAACTTGCCACTTAGGGTTTAGGCCATGTCTTAGGCCATTTGCTAGTTGTAGGCGTAAAAGAGGCTAGGCGACGAAATGATACTCGCCTAGGCGCAAATTGGGGAACTAGCTTGACAACGAAGCTAGTTCCGACATTTAGCATGTTGCACAATTACCATGTCATGTTTACTTTCCATTAACGGTACGCAAATTAAATGTCATGTCATTGCATCCTTTAAGTGTCCATGTGATTGCGTACCTTTGCTACAAATGCTTGTGTTCCTGGCTCGTGTTCCAGAAGCGGGCCATGTTTTGGTTGATAGCCAATGCCCGAATTGCGTGTTTCCGGCTAGGTGCACCCCTACGCCAAATGTTTAATAATGCGAGCTCATGTGCGGGCAACCCCAGGCTCACTAGCTGAGTTCATTGTGCGGGGACCCTGGCTCCATTACGTGTGGGTATTGGGGGTAAGAGTTAAGCGACCAATCAACTGGGAGTCTGCCCGATCAGCAACTGCAGTGGTAAGGCGTAAACTCTTGGGTTTGGGGTAGTTGTTAAGCGGCCAATCAGCGAATGTGAAACCATTCAGCTGTAAGGCGTAAACAAACTACAAAACAACGTGAATAGTGAATTGATTGAGATTGATAGTAGCGTGGCTACTCTTGTCTTGTCTTGCCTTGTCTTGTCCCGATGATTGCTCTCTTGTACAAATTGTCTTGCCATGTTTTAATTGTGCACTCATGTTATAACTGCCATGTCATGCATACTAAACTGCTAGGTTGCTAGTTGCCTTACCTTCAGTTTCCTTGCCCAAGTCTTTTAGACTTGCTGACATGTGCCCCTTTACTCTTTTGGGTGACACATGTTAGATCCTGAGCCTGAGTACCTCGTTGAGGACGAGGTGTTTGCTGACGCCGAGCCCGAGCTTGTGTTCGACGGGGAGTACGTGGACACTGGGGACCAGTCCTAGTGTCTCCGTTGTGTTTTACTTTTGTTAGACAGTTGTTTTGTTATCGGTGCGTAGCACCCATACTTTGTTATGTCGTTTCTTTTGTTGGCCTTGTTCTGGGCCTTAGACTCTTTTCTTTTAGCCTGGTGGCTTTTCTGGATGTTGGACTTATTTTCATGTTGGACAATTTATGAGATGTGAGATTTTTATTTCATGTCTCTCCTTGTGTTATTATTGTTATTCCGTTGTGGTTACAGGGACCTGTTTACGTTTTATGGACGCTTATCAGGTTTGGGGCTTCACAGCTCCACTCTCGTGCAGACCTTCTCACGTCTCGCCTCCATTTTAGGGAAGCTGGTCGTGACAGCGATCGTTTAAGGTCTTGAGCTCGACCCCTTATGATTTTCGTTTAGTGCGTGATATTTGGCGCAGACGAGATGCGCCCGTCAAATTTGCCGGGAAGGCCACTTGGATTTGGTTGTTGATATTCGTGGTCATTCCTCGGCTTCCCCTCTCATGGGTAGTGTTGGGGGATAAGTCTTCCAAGCTTGAGCTTGTACCAATCTTTTTCTTCTTCAGCGATGACGCTTTCTTATCCGGCAGAGCTTTCTTCAAATTGTTGGCCGTGGAGAGCTTGCATAGCTCTCTTATTCTCGCGACATCAGCGTCGTCTTCTTTGTCATCTCCCATAGAGCCATCCGGAGGGTCTTCCAACTTTTCTCCATCACAAGAAGGTTGGCCTTCTTCAAGGCCGTCATCGTGTAAGGCGCCAATAGAGTGTGGTATAGCTTCATCGATCACCTTATCAAGGAGGTGTGAAAGATCATGGGACCGCCCCTTGAGTAGATATATGCGATTCACTTCACCGGTAGGGGCCCCTTCGGAATAATGCTTAAGCTGTTGTCCATTTACCTTGAAGGTGGCACCGTCTTTTCCTTCCAACTCAAAGGCTCCCCCCCGGTTGTATGTGCTTAATGGTGAATGGTCCCGACCATCGCGATCTTAGCTTTTTGGGAAAAAGTCAGAGTCTAGAATTATATAGGAGGACCTTATCTCCGACCTTGAAGTTCGTAACGGTGATGCGTGCGTCGTGGAGGATTCTAGTCCTTTCTTTGTAAATTCTTGAGCTCTCGTAAGCATCTCGCCTAATCTCGTCAAGCTCATTGATGTCTAAGAGTCACCTCACAACTGCACTCTTGTAGTCATAATTAAGGGTCTTGATAGCCCAATATGCGTGGTGTTCCAACTCTACCGGCAAGTGACAAGCTTTCCCGTAAACAAGTCGGTATGGTGTAGTGCCAATGGGAGTGCAAAAGGCCGTGCGATATGCCCATAGTGCATCATTCAATTTCATGGACCAATCCTTTCTAGATCTATCGATGGTCTTTTCTAGAATTTGTTTGATTTCCTGGTTCGACACCTCCACTTGTCCACTCGTCTGAGGGTGGTATGCCATGCCAATTCTATGATTCACCCCGTACTTTTTCAATATGGACTCAAACTTGTTTTCTATAAAATGGCTTCCTCCATCGCTTATCAAAGTTCGTGGCACTCCAAAGCACGGGAAGATGTTTTGCTTGAAGAATTTGGATACCACTCTAGCATCATTAGTTGGGGTGGCAATGGCTTCCACCCATTTTGAGACGTAGTCCACCGCTAATAAGATATACTTGTTTCCCTTGCTTGATGGAAAAGGGCCCATGAAATCCACTCTCCAACAATCGATTAGCTCAATTTCCAAAATGGGCTTCATTGGCATCTCATTCCATTTCGATATATTTCCGGTCCATTGGCATCTATCGCATACTGGACGAAGTCATGCGTATCCTTGAACATGGTTGGCCAAAAGAACCCGCATTGCAATATTTTTGCGGTGGTTTTGGAGGCGGCGTGATGTCCCCCACAAGGCATACTATGGCAATGCATAATGATTGATGTGGCCTCCTTCTTGGAAACACACCTTCGTATAATACCGTCCTTGCATATCTTGAAGAGATACGGATCTTCCCAGAAATAGTTTCGGACTTTGTGCATAAATCTCCTTTTTTGTTGTGTGGGCATTCCACATGGTTTTATCCCACAAGCCAAATAATTGACGAAATCCACATACCAAGGCACCTCTCTGGGTTTTATGGCGAAAAGCCTCTTGTTAGCGAAAGTGTCATCGATTGGTAGGCTTTCATCCTCCTTATCACGAACAAGCCTAGACAAGTGATCCGCCACAACGTTGTCCGTGCCCTTCTTGTCTCTAATCTCCAAGTCGAATTCTTGCAACAAAAGTATCCATCTTATTAACCGTGGCTTGGCCTCCTTTTTACTTAATAGATACTTCAATGCCGCATGGTCGGTGTGCACGATTACTTTGGAGCCAAGGAGGTAGGAGCGAAACTTCTCAATGGAGTAGACAACCACCAAGAGCTCTTTCTAGGTTGTGGTGTAATTTTTCTGTGCCTCGTCCAATGTTTTGCTTGAATAGAATATTGCATGAAGCTTATTGTCCTTCCTTTGTCCTAACACCGCTCCAATAGCTTGATCACTTGTATCACACATGAGCTCGAAGGGAAGGCTCCAGTCCGGCAGTTGTATAATGTGTGTGGAAATGAGAGCTTCCTTCAATGTATTAAATGCTTGCAAGCACTCCCCTAAAAAGACAAATGGAGCATCTTTAGCAAGTAAGGCAGTAAGAGGTCGGGCAATTAAGGCAAAATCCTTGATAAAGTGGCGATAAAATCCCACATGACCAAGAAAGCCTCTAATTCCCTTAACATTAATAGGAGGAGGGAGTTTTTCGATTACCTCAATTTTCGCCTTATCAACCTCAATCTCTCTAGAAAAAACAAGGTGCCCAAGAACTATCCCTCGGTGACCATAAAATGACATTTATCCCAATTAAGAGTAAGATTATTTTGTTGGCATCTTTTGAGAACTTTAGTGAGGTTAGCCAAACATGAATTAAACTCACTTCCATAAACAGAAAAATCATCCATGAAGACTTCCATAATATTTTCAATATAATCAGAAAAGATGGACGTCATGCACCTTTGAAAGGTGGCGGGAGTGTTACAAAGTCCAAAGGGCATCCTACGGTAGTCATACGTGCCATAAGGACATGTGAAAGTAGTCTTTTCTTGGTCGTCTTCATGCAAAGGGATCTGAAAGAATCCCGAATACCCATCCAAATAGCAAAAGAATTTATGTTTAGCTAGGCGCTTTAGCATTTGATCAATGGAGGGCAATGGGTAATGGTCTTTCCGGGTGGCTTTATTTAATTTCCTATAATCAATACACATCCACCATCCCGTGACGGTGCGTGTAGAAATGGGTTCTCATTTATCGTTTTTTATAATGGTCATCCCCCCTTTTTAGGGACGACATGAACGGGGCTAACCCATCTACTATCAGAGATAGGATAGATAATGCCGGCTTCAAGCAATTTAAGAATTTCCTTCTTAACCACCTCCTTCATGTTTGGGTTTAACCGCCTTTGAGGCTCTATGGAGGTGGCTTCAGTATTTTCTAAGTGGATTCTATGCGTGCAAAGCCTAGGCCTTATTCCTTTTAGATGAGAGATGGTGTAGCCTGGGACATCCTTGTGACTCATAAGGACATCTAATAGTCTTTCAAGTTGGTCATGGTTGAGGGCGGCATTAACAATTACCGGATAGGTCAATTTATTGCCCAAGAAAGCGTACCTCAGATTTTGAGGCAATTGTTTCAGTTCTACCTCAGGGGGCACTGTACCCCCTGCTTCCTCCTCTTGTGATAGCTTGACCTCTTCTGTGACATCTGAGTTTAGTTCCTTCTCTGGAAGTGGGCTCTCGTATGCCTAGGACATCCTTGTGACTCCTAAGGACATCTAATAGTCTTTCAAGTTGGTCATGGTTGAGGGCGGATTAACAATTACCGGATAGGTCAATTTATTGCCCAAGAAAGCATACCTCGGATTCTAAGGCAATTGTTTCAGTTCTACCTCAGGGGGCGCTGTACCCCCCTACTTCCTCCTCTTGTGATAGCTTGACCTCTTCTATGACATCTGAGTTTAGTTCTTTCTCTGGAAGTGGGCTCTCGTATGCGGGCTCAGATTCACTTCTTGGTGAGGACGGTGCATCGGAATAGACACTGCATATCTCCGTGTTGACTTCGAGGGGCTACCACTTTGCTCCGGTCCACACCTGAGATCAAAAGATATGTCAGTGGGTTCATAAATGTAGGAAGGAGGGTCATAGAGTGTACTTCCCTGAGTATTGGCATGCCAAGCGGGGTCCTCAGGAGTGTAGTGCTCTTCAATGCATGCTCTAATGTCTTCAAAGCAAACCTGACGTCCCTCACATCGACTTTAATGTTGCCCTCGATAGCCCTTCCGGGGAGACTTGATCCATCACAAAGCTAGCAAATAGTTGCTCAATGGGGTCCTCGATATTAATTGCAAAAGCCCATGTGGGTTGGACCTCATCAACAAGCTCCTTCAGAAGAGCCGTGAATGAATCATCATCTCCCGAACTAGACTAAGTTCTCATGATCGTGTCTCCCATGTTACTGCTTAAGATTCTGTGGAAAATACTGGGAAAGCATGTAAATTGGGCATCATACAAAGTCAAAAAGAAATAAGAAAGAAAGTGAGATATAACCGGGTAAGAAAAGTCGAACACTGTCAAAAATCACCCCCGGCAGCGACGCCAAAAACTTGATCGCGTCCGGATTGTACACCCGAAAAACGACTTGTAGTTTTACCGCAAGTGCACGGTGTAGTGGCAAGCGGGTATCGAACAGGGAGGACAATTGACAGTATCTCACTTTAATTACCTAGCTATCAAGAGAGTAATAGTATATTTGGTGTATCGTCACAATCGTTCAATGGCAAGAAATACCAATATAATAAAACATCTAGGGATAGGAAATCCCCACTACGGACCGTCTCTCATCCTTGTGAATCGTGAATTTCATTGTTGCTAAGCTTGAATATAGGTGAACTAGTCCCAACTTAATGTAGAACCAAGCTCACGCTCTCGCGCTATTGCCGGTCTATAGTAAACCTAGGTTAGGACCCACTCTCGTGCAAACCCTAGCCTAAGCCGCTAGCGTGAAGAACGACATCATTGTTCAATCGCATCTCGAGCCCACTCTTGTGCAAACTCGAGCTACGATCTAGGTTAGGATAATTCGTATTCGTCCAATCTCTTGCAAACGAATATTAGTATAGATTTATAATCAAAAATCCTAGCTTTGGTCCGATCTCTTGCAAACCAAGTCTAGAGAAATCTAATTATCGATCTAAATCGAATATCTAGGCCTTTCTACCAATTGGGATCCAATCTCTTGCAAATCCCAATCGATATGAATTCCTAGCTACTCGTAATATATCAATCATAACCTAACCATTATCAATTCTAGCAACAAATCCATAAATTCATCACAATTCAAAAGATCGGGTCCATAGGGTTCATCCCTACGCCCTAGAACGACGAAACTACTCCCTAATCATCATGAAAATCTCAGAATTAACAATAATAATCATGGCACAATTCATTGCAATAGAGAAACAATTCATAAAAATTGAGTTTTTAACAAGAAAGAACAAACCAATGATGTAGCCAATGATCTCCAGCTGAGATTTCTCCAAAGAATAGCCGTCAAAAACCTAAAAGAACTCTCTAAAAAATAATTCAAGTCTCTCCTAAAACTAAGGTAAAAACAGGGCTTAAATACAAGCCAAAATCATCCAAAAAATCGTGACAAAACTGCCCCTGCGCAGCCCAGAATTCGCATTCCTAGCAGCAGTCGGAGAGGGTTACTCGGCCGAGTGACCCTTGTCACTCGCCCGAGTGACAAACCCTGTAAAATAACAGTAACTTCGAGGTTTTTAGGGGTCCATCTCTCGGGGTGGCTCGGTCGATCAGGCTTCTTCATTCGGCCAAGTAGCTATCTTGCTCGGCCGAGTGAGCTTCCTTAGATTTTTCAGTAGCTTCGGCTCTTTTCTGTCTGAATTCCCTGACTGACTCGGGCGAGTGAACTTTCTTACTCCGCCGAACGGAAATTCTTGCTCAGTCGAGTGAACGTCTGAAATCTTCGGTGCGTATCTGTTCTACTCGGGCAAGTGTGATCCTTCACTCGGCCGAATGAGCAGTCTTGCTCGGCCGAGTGATGTGCTCCTGAGCTCATTTCTTCTCATATTTGCTTCCTCATCGCTTCTATCGAATTCCTTCTTCTTCTGCTCATCCTCCATCGATGATAAGTCCTCAAATAAGCCGTGGGCGACACTCCAAAGTGTGTGAAACTCCTTCGATCTCATTTTCTCTCCAAATCGCTCCATATTTCCTGAAATACGACAAAAACAAGAAATAGTGAAAAGCATCGCAATATTATCGAATAATCGTGAAAAACACAATATGGGCGATCAAAACGTCATGAAAACATGCAAAAAAGGTATAAAATATGGAGTGATCAAGCACACGACAACCGCTCACACATTCCACACGAGCGAAGAAGAGGCGGGCGGACTCATCAACCTCAACCCGATCGAGCCTGTAACTGTCGATTGGCACCATCGCCGTTGTCCCCATATTTTCGGCCACCCTGTAACGACCCCATTCCCGGGCCCGTTAATTTTGGATATTTGCGCAGGTCCTGCAGTTAACCAGTGAAAACAAAATAGCCACGATGCAGAGATGAACAAAAATACCCAAATAGTGTCCAATTATTACATCCATACTGTACAAAATGTTCAACCAGACATACATGAAGAAAAGCAAATACAACTGAAAACAACTCTGAAAGCTGTGGACTCATGGTCAAATTCTGGCGCTATTAACTCTAGAGCATCTGCCTCCATATGTACGTCGTCTGCGGTGCCACAGAGATGGAACCGTAGGTAAGTCACAACAATTCTAGCAATAGAAACAAAGTAGTTCAAAAGTATGGAACATATTATAGTAAACAAAAGATGGTCAGATAGGTACAAAAAGTAATGTATGAGCTGACAGGTATGTAAGAGTGATAAGTAAAGTACTGGTATCTATTCAGATGTGGTATGTAATGCATAAGGTAAAGATGACTGTACAAGTGCAAAAGTAGCGACTGTGGCGTGGCACGTGGTAGTAACAATATTTTGACCAATGGAATGACAATAGTAAGACAACCAGGTTAACAATGTGTTGACCAATGGGTTGACAATAGTAAGACAACCAGGTTAACAATGTGTTGACCAATGGGTTGACAATAGATCGATCTAGTAATACTTAAGAAAAGATAAGCGTCGCTTGGCTATCTAATAGTGTAGGATGGTCTAATAATAAGAAGTCTAACTTAACTTCCAAATCAGCCAGTCAGTCAGGGTGTGAAGGCACAGATCACTTCAAAGACCGCAGGAACAAGTCCCTTGGTTGACCAACCCCCTTCCCATTCCTTTCTAGACACTGATTCAGTCGTAATTCAAGATCACTCATTATTAAATTGTTCTATCACGTTCGAGTAGTCTCGACTTGGTCCGTAGAATAGTAGTAGTCGTGACTGAAACAATGGTATCAATCAATTATCAATTTGTGCAGCATCAATCAAACTAGTGCATCGGTCTTAAATGCCGCAAGGGCCCAATAGTGTGCTCTGTAAATGTGCTCCGTAAATGCCCGAAGGCCCAATAGTGTGTTCCATAATGTGGTCCGTAAATGTGCATCAGCCTTGGCTCGAGTGTACGATATGCAACCAGAAGTGCACCCATCCTACGGAGCAACTCGTGGAATATCTACCTACCATTCCTGCAGGGTGATGGTACAGCTTAACTAATAAGGGTGGACCCGGTCACTCCCGCACACTTCGTAGCTCAAGACTACCCCGTATCCCATGTATTATCATAGTCTAATGTTCATACCAGTTTTTGTATCAATATGGCCTCATGGGCCCAGTATCAATCAGCTAGTGCAACAGTCTTAGCTCGAGTGTACGATATGGAACCAGAAGTGCACCCATCCCACGGAGCAACTCGTGGAATATCTACCTACCATCCCCTTTAGGGTGATGGTACAGCTTACCAAATACGGGTGGACCCAGTCACTCCCGCACACTACGTAGCTCAAGACTACCCCATAACCCATGTTGTATCACATTTCACATTTATAACCGTATCAGTATCCGTGTCCGATCCATATCCGTAACCGTATGGCCTCACAGGCCCATTATTTCGTACATCCAACAATGTGTACAGCAATACATCTTTCAATGAGTACATCAAATACATTTATATGGTAGTTACTTGCTGAAAAGTCAAGGCAGAAGCCTCAACAGAGAATATCAGTCCTGAGCAATGCTTTGAAGTCCAACAACTATGATATCAAATTTCATAAAAGTTTACTATCTCAATTTAGTCCGAGCAATGATTTGAAGTCCAACAACTATGATATCAAATTTCATAAAAGTTTACTATCTCTATTTAGTCTGAGCAATGATTTGAAGTCCAACAACTATGATATTTAATCTCATAAAAGTGCACTATCTCAATTTAGTCCTTTGGTCATTGCACTATTGATTAGTCCTCAAGTTAATTAGGTCTCTAATCATTGGTTCAAGTCAATAGCTGTTCTGAGAATATATTTGAGGTCCTAAGTTCATACGAGTACACTATCCAGATTTCTAAAGTTAGAATTAGAGTGACTTACTCTTTTAGAGATTGCCGTGGTAAGACGAGATTGGAGTTAGAGCTTTTAAAGATGCTGGTGCACGAGAATTGGTACCTGTAAACACAAGAAATCATTAGTTACAGGCTACCCTATTTTCCATCTATTTGATTTGGTCGTTTCGATTTTATAATGATTGAAACGTTGTCAAAAGGTGTTTTAAATTTTTCTATAGGCTAGATATAATTAAAATAATTTTACTGTAGGAGGAAATATTTTTCGGAAGCTTGTAGTAATTTTTATAATTTTTGAAAGTTCAAAATAGATTTAAAAACTAATTTTTAATCAAGTACGTAATTATTCAATAATTTCTGATGGATGCAATCTGCATCGGAAAGTTGCAAATAAGCTGTCAAAATGACCGTCTTGAAGAGTACTCTAACATATATTTTTATCATATATTAGTGTACGTGAAAATATCAAGTTACGGATTTTTGAATGAAAATAACATATTTATATTTTAGGCTTAAAAATTAATTCCGGAAAATCTAAGCGTCTGATTGAGACGAAACTAGTGCCATTGGGTCCAGAATGTCATTTCTGATTTTCTGGGGCTAGTCTCACATTTTTCTGGGGCTTATATTTTAAGTTATGAGTTTAAAACCATTAAACCCAATTTATTAATTATTATAAAAACGAAAATACGAAATAAATTCGTATTTACAAGTTTGCCATCGTTTACCTCCGCTGCTCCTTCGATCATTCGACAGCAGCTGCGGAGCGGGGCTTCGTCATCGGCGACGGGGGCAGGCAGGTGGCGGCGGGGCGTCGCAGCGGCGGCCGGTGGTGGTGTCAGGCGGTGGCGGAGGACCTCCAAGCGGCGTGTGAGGGGGTGCCGGAGGAAGCTCGAGCGGTGCAGGCGAACGGAGGGAAGCTCCATCAGAGGCGCTGCAACGGAGGCGAGCTCGTCGGGGGGCTTCGGCGAAGTAGGGCGGCGGTAGCACGGGGTGCGATGAGGCGGCGTTCGGCGGTTGCTGCGGGCTTCGCACGGCCTCGTCGAGGGCGTGGGCGGCGACGTCGTGAGCGGGCTGGGGAGCAACTGCTCCGGTGGCAACAAGGCGGAGGCGGTGGGCTTCGTTCGGCTGAGAGGGCGGAGGAGCTACGGGCGTGGGTTGCTTCGGCGTGTGCACGGAGGAGGAGGGTGTCAGAGCTCGGTGAAGCTTCAGGAGGCTGTGGCGAACCCTGCGGGCTCGGGGTGACGGAGGTGATGGAGGGCCGCGGTGGTGAGCTGCTGACGACGGCGATCTCGTCGTAGGTCGACGAGGGTGGGTGTTAAGGGAGAGAGAACGGGAGAGAGAGCAAGAGTAGAGAGAGTGAGGCTGCCTGTGTGTGCGTGTGTTATGGGCCTTGAGTGTGTGGGCTTGGGGAAGAAAAACGAAGAATTGGAGAGAGAGAGAGCCTCGGAGGTAGGGGAGCTTGCGTAAGCTTGGGTGAGAGAGAGAAATGAGCCTGGGTGCGTGAGTTGGCTGAGGTAAGAAGGGGATATGTTAGCCTGGGGTTAGGGAGAGAGAGTTAGGGGTATTTATAGATAATTAAACTTATAATTAAGTAGTTTTTTTAGTCAAAATTATTTAATGCATTAGGTGTGTTATAAATGCAATTAGGTAGGAAATTTGACAAATTGGAGGAGGGGAAATGAACTACGTTAGGGAAAGGAAAACGTGTTTCTCAGGGTAGGTTAATTAGGGTTAATTAAAACGTTAAAACTTAATTAGTAAAATACTTAAAAGTACGAAATTACGATTTTGCCCCTACTGGTAAACGTGTCCGAAAAATTACGAAAACATACCCACGGGTTCGTATCGTCGCGAGGATCGCGAATACGAGATCCGTTTCAGGGTTTGAGTTACGAAAATACTAGTTTTTGGCCAAAACGATTAGGAAGCGGGTTCGCGGGTTCTTTATTGATTTGACTTCAGAAAATTACGAAATTAATGTGGGAAGCCCTAAATGGTCATTGAATGTTACTGCAAAAGTTTGAAATCGTTTTGATGATATTTGTATGGAAAATAAATTAAGTCAAAACGGTAATAACTGAAAATGAATTTTATCAGAAATGTTTTGAGTATTTGATGAAATCCGATCTCACTAAAATACTCCATAACTAGTCTGGTACTTCAAAATATTTTTATAAGAAAATTTTGAAATCAGTAAAACTCCTGACAAACCATTATAAAATAGTTTAAAAATTGAAAATTTGGTCAAATCCGTAAATAGTTTGTCTTGATGAAAACAGACCGTTACATCCTACCCTCCTTAAAATAATTCCGTCCTCGGAATTTAAAAATCTTTTTGAAATAGATAACTGATGTTATGAAGAAGCTCAAGCAAATAAATGATAGAAAAGATAGTATTTTAGTAAACTAGGTTGTAAATAACATGAAATATAATATGATATCATAGCATCAAGAAAACAAGAGATGATATTTATGAATACTTACTATTGACATTACCATAGTGTCTATAGCTAGGCTCAAGTCAAAATAGGCTCAGAGGCTCAGATAGAAGAAGAAGACGAGTTCAAGAAAGGTGAAGAAGTAGCGGCATCAGTTTATACGTCTCGGTTTGGACCATCATCATTCGATTCGCTTCCATTGTTGAACTCGAACTTCTAGTGATTGAAAATCGAATGCTACCCTCCTTAAAATAGACGTAACGATTTTTCAAGGTCAATCGAAAGGTTATCAAGGTAACGGAAGAGTGATGGGAATCAAGGATGTCCTAATGAAGATGGTATTAAGGACGCTTTACCCGTATATCCAATACAGGTGAACACTCGAGACATCCTGTACTCGAGGGTTCTATTTGAGTATTTTATACTGTACATCCTGATCTTGCTATATTGTTCACGAGGTAGGTAGCGCAGACCTGCGTGGGCCACCAAAGCTGTAACGACCCCATTCCCGGGCCCGTTACTTTTGGATATTTGCGCAGGTCCTGCAGTTAACCAGTGAAAACAAAATAGCCACGATGCAGAGATGAACAAAAATACCCAAATAGTGTCCAATTATTACATCCATACTGTACAAAAATGTTCAACCAGACATACATGAAGAAAATCAAATACAACTGAAAACAACTCTGAAAGTTGCGGACTCATGGTCAAATTCTGGCGCTATTAACTCTAGAGCATCTGCCTCCATATGTACGTCGTCTGCGGTGCCACAGAGATGGAACCGTAGGTAAGTCACAACAATTCTAGCAATAGAAACAAAGTAGTTCAAAAGTATGGAACAAATTATAGTAAACAAAAGATGGTCAGATAGGTACATAAAGTAATGTATGAGCTGACAGGTATGTAAGAGTGATAAGTAAAGTACTGGTATCTATTCAGATGTGGTATGTAATGCATAAGGTAAAGATGACTGTACAAGTGCAAAAGTAGCGACTGTGGCGTGGCACGTGGTAGTAACAATATTTTGACCAATGGAATGACAATAGTAAAACAACCAGGTTAACAATGTGTTGACCAATGGGTTGACAATAGATCGATCTAGTAATACTTAAGAAAAGATGAGCGTCGCTTGGCTATCTAATAGTGTAGGATGGTCTAATAATAAGAAGTCTAACTTAACTTCCAAATCAGCCAGTCAGTCAGGGCGTGAAGGCACAGGTCACTTCAAAGACCGCAGGAACAAGTCCCTTGGTTGACCAACCCCCTTCCCATTCCTTTCTAGACACTGATTCAGTCGTAATTCAAGATCAATCATTATTAAATTGTTCTATCACGTTCGAGTAGTCTCGACTTGGTCCGTAGAATAGTAGTAGTCGTGACTGAAACAATGGTATCAATCAATTATCAATTTGTGCAGCATCAATCAAACTAGTGCATCGGTCTTAAATGCCGCAAGGGCCCAATAGTGTGCTCTGTAAATGTGCTCCGTAAATGCCCGAAGGCCCAATAGTGTGTTCCGTAATGTGGTCTGTAAATGTGCATCAGCCTTGGCTCGAGTGTACGATATGCAACCAGAAGTGCACCCATCCCACGGAGCAACTCGTGGAATATCTACCTACCATTCCTGCAGGGTGATGGTACAGCTTAACTAATAAGGGTGGACCCGGTCACTCCCGCACACTTCGTAGCTCAAGACTACCCCGTATCCCATGTATTATCATAGTCCAATGTTCATACCAGTTTTTGTATCAATATGGCCTCATGGGCCCTGTACCAATCAGCTAGTGCAACAGTCTTAGCTCGAGTGTACGATATGGAACCAGAAGTGCACCCATCCCACGGAGCAACTCGTGGAATATCTACCTACCATCCCCTTTAGGGTGATGGTACAGCTTACCAAATACGGGTGGACCCAGTCACTCCCGCACACTACGTAGATCAAGACTACCCCATAACCCATGTTGTATCACATTTCAAATTTATAACCGTATCAGTATCCGTGTCCGATCCATATCCGTAACCGTATGGCCTCATAGGCCCATTATTTCGTACATCCAACAATGTGTACAACAATACATCTATCAATGAGTACATCAAATACATTTATATGGTAGTTACTTGCTGAAAAGTCAAGGCAGAAGCCTCAACAGAGAATATCAGTCCTGAGCAATGCTTTGAAGTCCAACAACTATGATATCAAATTTCATAAAAGTTTACTATCTCAATTTAGTCCGAGCAATGATTTGAAGTCCAACAACTATGATATCAAATTTCATAAAAGTTTACTATCTCTATTTAGTCTGAGCAATGATTTGAAGTCCAACAACTATGATATTTAATCTCATAAAAGTGCACTATCCCAATTTAGTCCTTTGGTCATTCCACTATTGATTAGTCCTCAAGTTAATTAGGTCTCTAATCATTGGTTCAAGTCAATAGCTGTTCTGAGAATATATTTGAGGTCCTAAGTTCATACGACTACACTATCCAGATTTCTAAAGTTAGAATTAGAGTGACTTACTCTTTTAGAGATTGCCGTGGTAAGACGAGATTGGAGTTAGAGCTTTTAAAGATGCTGGTGCACGAGAATTGGTACCTGCAAACACAAGAAACCATTAGTTACAGGCTACCCTATTTTCCATCTATTTGATTTGGTCGTTTCGATTTTATAATCGATTGAAACGTTGTCAAAAGGTGTTTTAAATTTTTCTATAGGCTAGATATAATTAAAATAATTTTACTGTAGGAGGAAATATTTTTCGGAAGCTTGTAGTAATTTTTATAATTTTTGAAAGTTCAAAATAGATTTAAAAACTAATTTTTAATTAAGTACGTAATTATTCAATAATTTCTGATGGATGCAATCTGCATCGGAAAGTTGCAAATAAGCTGTCAAAATGACCGTCTTGAAGAGTACTCTAACATATATTTTTATCATATATTAGTGTACGTGAAAATATCAAGTTACGGATTTTTGAATGAAAAAAACATATTTATCTTTTAGGCTTAAAAATTAATTCCGGAAAATCTAAGCGTCTGATTGAGACGAAACTAGTGCCATTGGGTCCAGAATGTCATTTCTGATTTTCTGGGGCTAGTCTCACATTTTTCTGGGGCTTATATTTTAAGTTATGAGTTTAAAACCATTAAACCCAATTTATTAATTATTATAAAAACGAAAATATGATATAAATTCGTATTTACAAGTTTGCCATCGTTTTACCTCCGCTGCTCCTTCGATCATTCGACAGCAGCTGCGGAGCGGGGCTTCGTCATCGGCGACGGGGGCAGGCAGGTGGCGATGGGGCGTCGCAGCGGTGGCCGGTGGTGGTGTCAGGCGGTGGCGGAGGACCTCCAAGCGGCGTGTGATGGGGTGCCGGAGGAAGCTCGAGCGGTGCAGGCGAACGGAGGGAAGCTCCGTCGGAGGCGCTGCAACGAAGGCGAGCTCGTCGGGGGGCTTCGGCGAAGTAGGGCGGCGGTAGCACGGGGTGCGGTGAGGCGGCGTTCGGTGGTTGTTGCGGGCTTCAAACGGCCTCGTCGAGGGCGTGGGCGGCGACGTCGTGAGCGGGCTGGGGAGCAGCTGCTCCGGTGGCAACAAGGCAGAGGCGGTGGGCTTCGTTCGGCTGAGAGGGCGGAGGAGCTACGGGCGTGGGTTGCTTCGGCGTGTGCACGGAGGAGGAGGGTGTCAGAGCTCGGTGAAGCTTCAGGAGGCTGCGGCGAACCCTGCGGGCTCGGGGTGACGGAGGTGATGGAGGGCCGCGGTGGCGAGCTGCTGACGATGGCGATCTCGTCGTAGGTCGACGAGGGTGGGTGTTAAGGGAGAGAGAACGGGAGAGAGAGCAAGAGTAGAGAGAGTGAGGCTGCCTGTGTGTGCGTGTGTTATGGGCCTTGAGTGTGTGGGCTTGGGGAAGAAAAAGGAAGAATTGGAGAGAGAGAGCCTCGGAGGTAGGGGAGCTTGCGTAAGCTTGGGTGAGAGAGAGAAATGAGCCTGGGTGCGTGAGTTGGCTGAGGTAAGAAGGGGATAGGTTAGCCTGGGGTTAGGGAGAGAGAGTTAGGGGTATTTATAGATAATTAAACTTATAATTAAGTAGTTTTTTAGTCAAAATTATTTAATGCATTAGGTGTGTTATAAATGCAATTAGGTAGGAAATTTGACAAATTGGAGGAGGGGAAATGAACTACGTTATGGAAAAGAAAACGTGTATCTCAGGATAGGTTAATTAGGGTTAATTAAAACGTTAAAACTTAATTAGTAAAATACTTAAAAGTACGAAATTACGATTTTGCCCCTACTGGTAAACGTGTCCGAAAAATTACGAAAACATACCCACGGGTTCGTATCGTCGCGAGGATCGCGAATACGAGATCCGTTTCAGGGTTTGAGTTACGAAAATACTAGTTTTTGGCCAAACCGTTTAGGAAGCGGGTTCGCGGGTTCTTTATTGATTTGACTTCAGAAAATTACGTAATTAATGTGGGAAGCCCTAAATGGTCATTGAATATTACTGCAAAAGTTTGAAATCGTTTTGATGATATTTGTATGGAAAATAAATTAAGTCAAAACGGTAATAACTGAAAATGAATTTTATCAGAAATGTTTTGAGTATTTGATGAAATCCGATCTCACTAAAATACTCCATAACTAGTCTGGTACTTCAAAATATTTTTATAAGAAAATTTTGAAATCAGTAAAACTCCTGACAAACCATTATAAAATAGTTTAAAAATTGAAAAATTGGTCAAATCCGTAAATAGTTTGTCTTGATGAAAACAGACCGTTACACACCCCTTTGCAACCTTCGGCTGGGCTGGCTAGAACAAGTCGGGCTCCAGCTATGTGCTGGCTCTTCGGGTGCTCGTCGTCCGGGCTGGGGAAGCTGGCCCACCCGAGCTACGAGGCGGTGCTCGCGACCTTTAAGTCACAGATCATCGCCCTCGCTCCGGAGAAGTTCGTCGTGCCGTGCTACTCGGTGGGTGCCCACAAGTTTGTTATCGATGAGGCTGGTGTAGCGGCCCGCCTGGCAGAGAACATCACTTTGTCGAGGGACCGGGAATCCCTGGCCCATGTGGACGTTGAGCGGATCTGCGATACAGCCGTCTGGCATGGCATGCAGGTTCGTTGCCCCATCTATTCACCTCGTCGGTCTTTCTTCTTGTTAGTTATGCTTACGAACATGGTTCTTTCTGTAGGTGATCGCCGCACTGATGTCCCTCCAGCCACACGCATTAGCAGCGAGCAAGGCCGAGCCCGCCCTGGCGTGGAAAGTGTTGGATATGGATGATGTTTGTACACCCTTGTAGGGGATGTACGAGGGAATACGGACCTCGAACGTCGCGTACACGAAGTCGTGTGCAAAGGGAATCTATTCCCTTGCGGAGAGGATCTCTAGATTAGTGGGAAAGTCGCATTATATGTGCAAAAGTGCATGCGACATATGGCTAACAAAGGGGGAATATCTTAAGCTTATGTTGTACCATGCATATGGTACAACTTAAGCTTATAATGTGCCATGTATGATGGTACACTTTAGTTAAATTGTTCCAAAGGAACAATTACTCCTAAAATAACTACCTTGGGGGCTATAAATAAGACCCAAGGCTTAGCCATTTCCTTACACTTTTGCATGGTATTCTTGCCTTGCATTTCATTCTAACGAAGCTCTGCCGAAATCCTTCCTCTCTCTTTATCCAAGTTCTTAATCTAAAAGTAGAGATTTAGATTGTGGATTTAGTAGCCTTACTCCGTTCGTGAGAAGACTCGATCCGTCGTGGCGAATCCGAAGGCGAAGTTCCGAGACTACCGTGCCGCATACGCAAGCGTAAGTCTCAACTTCATTTATCGATCCTAACGCTGTTTTGACAGGATCCATCATTGGTATCAGAGCCATACGGGTTCGCCCCGGTCAAACCGCCGCCCCGTCGAACCGATGAATGAGGCGTTGTCTTTTTCACGAATGGGTATCCTACCATTACAAATATGGTAGGAACGCTTCGTGACGGAGAGAACGCAGCGGTTGTTCTTTTCACGTTAGGGTCTCCTATCATTACGGATATGGTAGGAACTCTCCGTAACGGGAAGAACCGACCGTTCATATCGTCAAGCTCACTCTCTTCATGGATGCTGAGTCTCCATTCATAGGGAATGTGAACTCTCTTCATGTGGAGCGCGTAGTTTACGAACTTTAAAGTGTGTTATTTTTCATTTTTGGCACACGACCATTAAAGAATAACTACTTTCTCGACGAACGGGTGTTTCATCAACGAACGGGTGCTTCACCGGAGAAGAAGATGGTGGTTATTCCCATCGGGGAAGATGACTTTTGGTGCATGAAATCTATGGCCATATGGGCAATGGAGGCAATGCATTCCCCCTCCCCATGCGGAGGGGGTTGGCTACGGCCAATAACGATGAAAACCACCGCGACCACCCCATCAAGGGGGAGGAGTGCATGCGGCCACCCCATGAAGGGGGGAGACCGGCCATGGCCAAAGGGCCATGGCCGGTCAAGGCCAATAAGCCATGGCCGCGGCCAGGCCAGGCCAGGCCAGGGCCGGCCCTGGTCGGCCACGGCCAGGGCCAGAGGGCCCTGGCCGCAGCCAGGCCACGGCCAGGCCGCCCTGGCAGAGGCCAGGGCAGGGGCCCTGGCCCCGGCCAGGGCCTGGCCGTCCTGGCCGACCCTGGCAGGAGCCAGGGCCGGCCCTGGCCAGTCTCGGCCAGGGCAGAGGCCCTGGCCGAGCGACCAGTGGCCTCTGGCCGGCACTGGCCGGCCTCGGCCAGGGCAGAGGCCCTGGCCGAGGGGCAAGGACCCCTGGCCAGTCAGGGCAGAGGCCCTGGCCGGCCCTTGGCCAGCCTCGGCCAGGGCAGACGCCCTGGCCGGGAGAAGTTTCAGACCATTATCATTGGTCGACCAATTCGGGTGTTTTGGTCGACCAATTTGTCAAAAGGCCTTGGTCAAACACGAAGGTGCCGACTAGCCCATACGGGGCTAACGACAGTCGTCTGCTCTTATTTTATAAAGTTTTTTTTCTTGGGCTCTACTCCTTGAAGATTAGCCATAGTGCTCTACTTCATTCGAGATTAGCCATGTCATTGTGCTCTACTCTACGGAGATTAGCCAATGTACTTATGACGTTGTGCTCTACTCTACGGAGATTAGCCAATGTATTTCAAATTTTTTTGAAAAAGATGTTTTCAAATAGGTTATGTCCCGTCCTTAATCGGGATAGCGCAATTTAGAATTCCAAGTCCTACCACGATCCGTCCATGGATATCTAACCCATGGGTGTGTAGAACAGGTCTCGTGGCTTGGCAATTGTTGCGCTAAAATTCTTTGCGCAAACTCTCACCTATTCCATTTTGAAAGATATGTTTTTCAAAAGTATTTTTCCGCTGCTGGTACCATACGGGTATCATTTCTGATTTCTTTTTACATGAGATAAGTAAGAGGGATACTTTGAAAGTTACTTCTAGATGGTAGTTGGGAACGTAGTGAACTTCTCGATTCTAGAGTAACATTTCAGCGCATCCAAGGAACTTATCAAGTGTTTAAAGAATCGAAATTTTATGCATAGAATTTTGATCGTGGTTTTCATTTTCTTTGCAGTTTTTTGATTCGAATATGTCTACCACTTCTAAGAACATTGTCGCCGAGCTCAACAAAGATGAGAAGCTCAACGGCGACAATTATAAACTTTGGTCAATAAAAATCCAATATGTTTTGGAGGAGCAAGATGTGCTTGAAACACTCCAAAACGTAATGGAAGAACCTGAGTTGGGCAATACGGCCCAACACAAGAGGGACCGAGAAGCTTATGAGACTTGGACTCGAAAGAACAAAATAGCACGTATTACGTTATTGTCCGCAATGTACAATGACATAATGCGTCTATTTCAGGAATTCGACCTAGCCAAAGACATATGGTCTGGGCTAGAAATAAAGTTTGGTGGAACTTCGATCACCAAACTCCGCTCCTTAAATATTCAATTTGATTCGTACAAAATGCAGCGAGATCAATCTATGAAAAAGCATCTCCGCCACATGGCGAATCTCATAGTTGAATTGAAGGATGCGGGTCTTACGTTGTCTGACAAACAGCAGATCCAAGCAGTCATTCGTTCACTCCCAGATAGCTGGGATAACATGAAAATGCACCTCACTCATAATGAGTGCATTAAAACTTTAAACGATGTATCCAAACACCTCGAACTCGAGGAAGAGCGGATTCAAGCCGCAAAACCTAGTGCCGAAGTGCACATGGCCGCTAGTTCCTCACATGGAGGAAAGAAGCGGAATGATAAATGCTTAAGGGTTATGAACGAACGAAAGCAAGAACCGGAAACCTCAAAGAAGACTAAGAACAAAAGGTGGCATAAGAATGTGCACTCAAAGAAGAAAAACTTGAAGAAGATCAAGTGCTTTAAGTGCAACAAGTACGGTCACTTCGCCCGTACGTGTACGTATGGAAGTGATAAGGTAACTTGTAGGGCTAGTTACATATGTGTTTCTAGTTCCATGTTTCTTGCTGAATCTAACTATTTTTGGTTGATTGATTCAGGGGCCACAGACCACGTAGCGAAGGACAGAAGGTTCTTCGTAGAGTATCGAAGGATAACTCAAGGAACAAAGTGGATATACGTCGGCAACAACACTCGTGTTGAAGTCAAGGGCGTCGGAACATGCAAGCTAGTTCTCGACAACGGCCGGACTCTATTATTGCACGACGTCCTCTTTGCTCCAGATATACGAAGGAATATCGTATCCGTGGTCATGTTAATGTCTTTAGGTTATGAATGGAGGTTCTATGAACAAAATGTTGACCTTGTTTGTAATAGTTCTTTAGTTGGGTCGGGTAATGTTTGTAATGGATTGATTGTTTTAAACACTATGTATGATGATTCTTCTTCTATTAATGAAATTTTCCATTTGACAAATGCTTCTAATTCTGAATCTGAGATCATTTGTTGGCATGCAAGACTTGGTCACATTGGACCAACTAGAATGGATAGACTTGCCAAAAGTGGCTTGCTATCTAATGTTTCAAAAGTTGAAATGTCAACTTGCGAACATTGTCTTGTAGGGAAAACTTGTCGCAAGCCGTTTGGAACTGGCACAAGGGCCGAAGTTCCATTATAGCTTATCCATTCGGACATTTGCGGTCCAATGAATGTTAAGACAAGACGCGGGAAGTCCTATTTCATCACCTTCATTGATGACTTCACCCGTTTCGGTCACATTTATTTGATTTCCCACAAACATGAAGCTTTATCTTGCTTCAAAAACTATATGAGTTTAGTGGAAAATCAACTAGATCGTAAGATAAAGGTCTTGCGAACCGATCGGGGTGGAGAATATCAATCAACGAGTTTTAAGGAACTCTGTGATGAAAAAGGTATAGTTCATCAAATAACTATGCCTTATACTCCGCAACAAAATGGTGTTGCGGAAAGAAGAAATAGGACATTGATGGAAATGGTCCGATCAATGATGTCTCAGGCAAATTTGCCCATCACCTTTTGGGGTGATGCATTATTGACGGCAGCATTCATCTTAAACCGTGTACCCTCGAAGTCGGTAAGTTCTACTCCTTATGAGTTGTGGAACAATAGAACTCCATACTTAAGCATTCTAAAACCTTGGGGTTGTGCCTCTTACGCACATTTATCCTCTCACAAATATGGCAAACTTGGGTCATGTGGGAGGAAGTGTATCTTCATCCGATACGTTGAAAACTCCAAAGGATATGTTTTCGTCGGTCAAGAGGACAATGGGGGTCTAATAGAATTCGAATCGAGGAATGTTGTCTTCTTGGAAAACGAGTTTCCAAGACAGGGTGAGATAAGTCAAGACTTATCCTTGTTTGAGACTTGGGATCAAGAAGGATCGGAACGTTCGAGTGTGAGAATTCTTGGTGAAGAGGAAAATGACCCTCATACTTCACCTATGGATGATACAAACGATACCAATCCTATTCCGAGTGGGAGTGATATTATTCCAAGTGGGAGTGATGTCATTCCAAGTGGGAGTGATCAAACTCAAGCAAGACGTAGTAATCGAACGAGGCTAACACCTCTGAGATTTGAGGATGAATTTCCTCAAACATTCATGACATTACTACAAGATGATGACGAACCTGCAAATTTCAAACAGGCCGTCACATGCCCTGCTAAAGATAAATGGATAGCGGCGATGGAAAAAGAACTTCAATCCATGAAAACAAACCAAGTCTGGGACTTGGTTGATTTACCTAAGGGACGTAGAGCCATTGGGAACAAGTGGGTTCTCAAAATCAAGCATAAGGCTGATGGCTCCATCGAGAAATATAAAGCTCGCCTTGTTGCGAAAGGTTTCACGCAACAGGAAGGAATAGACTACGAAGAGACTTTCTCTCCTGTCGTGCGTTTTACCTCCATTCGCTTAATTCTGGCAATGGTGGCTTGTTTGGACCTCGAGTTACATCAGATGGATGTAAAGACTGCTTTTCTTAACGGAGAACTAGATGAGGAGATCTACATGGAACAACCAAACGGGTTCGTACAAGAAGAAAACAAACATAAGGTTTGTAAACTTCGTAAATCCATATATGGTCTTAAACAATCCTCAAGGCAGTGGTATATGCGCTTTCAAGAAGTCGTTTTGTCGTATGGTTTCTCCATGCTCGACGAAGACAACTGCGTATACATTAAGAGGATTAAGAACGAGTATGTAATTATGTCTCTTTATGTAGATGCCATACTTATAGCCGGAAATGATAAGCGTCTTATCATGGATATCAAAGCTTGGCTTTCATCCGTCTTTGAAATGAAAGACATGGGTGAAGCTGCATATATCCTTGGGGTTAAGATCTTAAGGAATCGTTCCAAGAAACTTCTTTCTCTCTCTCAAGAGACATATATAAAGAAAGTTTTAGAACGGTTTAATATGCAGGACTGCAAGCCAATTGATACTCCAATAAGCAAAGGCGAGGGTCTATGTTTGGAAATGTGTCCCAAAGATCCAAAAGAAAAGAAAGCTATGGAAAAGGTTCCATACTCCAGTGCTGTCGGGAGTCTGATGTACGCCATGATGTGTACCAGACCGGACATTTGCTATGCTGTTGGTATGGTAAGCCGTTACCAATCCAACCCAGGACAGGCACACTGGAAAGCAGTGAAGAGGATATTAAGGTACCTCAAAGGGACTGCGGACTATGCGTTGTGCTATCAAGGCAATACCTTGAAACTCGGAGGCTATACCGATGCTGATTGGGCAGGTGATCTTGACAAGCGAAGATCTACCTCATGCTTTGTTTTCTTGCTCGGGAATGGTGCAATATCCTGGAGCAGCAAGAAGCAAACCTGCGTCGCCCTATCAACCATGGAAGCCGAATTTGTAGCATTCAGCATGGCGGTCCAAGAAGCTGTTTGGCTTAGGAAATTCTTAGACAGGCTGACGGATGCCACTGACTCGAGCACTGTTCCTATATACAGTGATAGTCAAGCTTTGATTGCCTATGTCAAAGATCCTAAATTTCATTGTAAGACCAAACACATTGATATTCGATTCAAGTTTGCGAAGGACTATGACAAACGGAAGGAAGTAGACATAGGATACATATCCACGCATAAGATGATAGCGGATCCCCTTACTAAGGCGATCCCCAGAGATGTGTTCTTCAAACACTTATCATCTATGGGAATGCGTAGGTGCTGAGCTGTATCATGTAATATTTCCCATGTCTATAGAAGATCAAAGTTTAATAAAAAGAAGAAGTTTTTTTTATATATTGCATACAAGTTTCTTACAAATGATTTTATACATTTGTGTTTAAGTCTCAGCTATTTTATTGTGTGTATGTCGGACAGATTAAGGTTGGCTCTCTCACATGAGCAACCGCCTTATCTTATCAGATGGATAAGATAGAGATGAGACTAGTTTAAGGTCAAAATCATTAGACAAATGATTTAGAGTCGTGACTTAAACAAGATAGTAGAATGAAAGATCTGCATCATATGGATGCTTACAAAAGATCTGAGATCTGTATCACAAGGATATTTAAAAGAGATCTCATAGGATTTTTTAAATCCTATCTGTCTTATGCAGGATGAGAGTCCGAGAATATTTCATGGGTAGTAAGGGGACTCAAAAGATAGGCATTGTGGTGTCTGATCTTTCATCCGTACAACATCATTAAGACATACTCTCCCTGGAAAAGGAGTGATGTTGTAATACGTGTTCATACCACGTATGCATTACGACCACTGAGTTAGTAGCAATAGTGTTTGCTATTATGTGAGACTCAAAGGCCATATGGGTCTTAACTCTTACCCTCAAGGACTCCAATTGGTTCCTTTAGATTTGACGAGATGATCGCTATCTTAGCGTGTTGCTAATGGGCTATGATAATTCGGCTCGGCGGGGCACGTTAGAAAAGCGAATCAAGTCAAGATCAGAAGGTTCGCAAGAAGAGGAAGATTGATTTCATATTCGCATTTGGACTTTAATGATTCAAAGCTGGCCAGCCAATTGTGATCCAGATGGGATTCAATTGTTGAATATAAAGTATAAGAAATGTGAAGAAATAATCTAGGGTAAAGCATGCGTTGAACTACTCAACTTTGCACCTTCGAGGTCGTTGTGTATCTCTAACAAGTGCACAACAACAGACTCTACGCGCATGACGGTCGCACGGTCTATTTCTCGGTATGATAGATGAAAGAACTAAGAGAAAGACATTCTCTTACAATCCCCTCAAGTGTGAGTGGGAGATGTTGGATATGGATGACGTTTGTACACCCTTGTAGGGGATGTACGAGGGAATACGGACCTCGAACATCGCGTACACGAAGTCGTGTGCAAAGGGAATCTGTTCCCTTGCGGAGAGGATCTCTAGATTAGTGGGAAAGTCGCATTATATGTGCATAAGTGCATGCGACATATGGCTAATAAAGGGGGAATATCTTAAGCTTATGTTGTACCATGCATATGGTACAACTTAAGCTTATAATGTGCCATGTATGATGGTACACTTTAGTTAAATTGTTCCAAAGGAACAATTACTCCTAAAATAACTACCTTGGGGGCTATAAATAAGACCCAAGGCTTAGCCATTTCCTTACACTTTTGCATGGTATTCTTGCCTTGCATTTCATTCTAACAAAGCTCTGCCGAAATCCTTCCTCTCTCTTTATCCAAGTTCTTAATCTAAAAGTAGAGATTTAGATTGTGGATTTAGTAGCCTTACTCCGTTCGTGAGAAGACTCGATCCGTCGTGGCGAATCCGAAGGCGAAGTTCCGAGACTACCGTGCCGCATACGCAAGCGTAAGTCTCAACTTCATTTATCGATCCTAACGCTGTTTTGACAGGATCCATCAGAAAGTGGCCGAGCTCAAGGCAGCAAAGGCGAAGCTGAAGGATGTCACCGAGAAGGTGACAAATGTTAAGGGTATTATACGACCTAGAAGGATCAATTCACTAAGCTGGAGAAGGCCGCTTTTGAGCTGGAGAAGAGGGCCAGCGACGAGGAGGCCCAGAGGGTTGCTACCGAGAACATCCTGGCCTCGGAGAGGGAGGCGGCCACGACAAAGACTACCGAGCTTGAGCCCAGATCGTTGCACTGGTAAAGGTCGACCTAAACAAGGTCAGTGATGAGGTCGTCCTCCAGTTTCAGGTCGATGAGCTTGTCCCTGCCCTGACAGCCATGAGGGCTGAGGGCTTCAATGAGGGTCTGGAGGCCGACCTCGAGAGGGCCAAGGCAAAGTTAGGGAAGCTCTATCCCAACCTAGAGATTGACTTTGCCTGCTTGTCGATGGCCTTTGATGACAAAGGGGAGGCTTCCCGTGCTGCCGATATCGAGGGGGTAGAAACTCCGGCTAGCGGCAACCAGGGGGTAACCAGGCAGACTCCCGGGTCCCTGAAGGTGGCTGCTAAGAGGGAGACGACCGATTGAGGTGCTGTAGGCTGGGGGGCGTCAATGTATGGCTAGCCCTGAGGCCGATCTTGGAGTTTTTTATACCATGTAGTGTAAATATTAAATGAAAATTAAAAATTTCTCTGCTTACTGTCATTGTTGGTATGCCTTGTTTACTTGCTGTTGTTTATTCTGTGTATTGTGTATTTGTATGTGTATGCCCCTAACATTTGGCATGGCCACGCTTAGGGTCGAGGAGAGGCAGAATGTTGTAGAGTCTGTGGACGAAGCTCCTAGGTAGGTCGTCGTTGGAGTCTTTGCGAGGGGTGTTTGGGGTCATAGCTCGCATGCGCCCTTGGAGCCTTTCGAGGGCCGAGCTGACCCAGATCTTTGAGAGGGTGGGTATTGGGCCATTGCCTACCCCGCATCCTCGCTCCGGTTTGGGTAGCAATCTCCCCCGGAGGTCTTTGATAGGGCGGGTGTAGATTGGCCATAGCCAACTCTGCATCCTCTGTAAGCGGCCGGATATTAGGCTGTCGTTAACCCTACATCTTCGGACAGATGTAGGGCCAAAGCCAGACCCGTGTCTTCGGGCGATTGTAGGACCGAAGCCAAAACCGCGTCTTTAGGCGGGTGTAAGGCCGAAGCCAGACTCGCTTGGAGCTTTTTGGGGGCCGAGCCAACCTGCGTCTTTGCTCGCAGGTCTAGGTCGGCCGTAGTCGACCCCACGTCTTTGCTCGCGGGTCTAGGTGGGCCGAAGCCGACCCCGCGTCTTCGTGCAGGCAGAGGACCCGAGCCAACCCCGTGTCTTTGCTCCGGTTTGGGTGGAAAGCTACCCCGAAGGTCTTCGAGAGGGCGGGTATAGATGGGCCATAGCCGACCCCGCATCCTCTGTTGAGTCGTTTCGTAAGAGCGTGGACTCTCAAACCTTTAGCCGACCTTCTTGATGATGCTCTTAATTTTGGCGAAGGGCTGAAATTTAAATTCCAATGACTCATTGAGTGTACAAACACAGAAAAATTTATTTAAAATATCTATAGAATGTATAAGCAAACACATGTATTGAAAGTATTTGAGCAAATGCTCGGTGTTCCAGGGATGGGCTAGCTCATCACCCTCCATGATCGCCAAAATGTTGGTCGTCGAGTCACACGACGTCTGTAATGGTGTAGGGGCCTTCCCATTTGGTAGAGAGATTTCATTACCGACCGATCTCCGGTCTGAAGGTCTCATTTCTCAGGACAAGGTCGCCGACTCTAAAGCTCTGCTTCCTCACACAGGAATTGTAGTACCTCGACATCCTTTGGCTATGCTTGATTAGATTTGTTATTACACAATCCCTTACCTTGTCGACAAGCTTCTTCATTTGCTTCATTGAAGTACTGAAGCCGGAGGGATTCCTCGTCGACCTCCACTGGGCCGACGGCCTCTGCCCCATAGGCTAGCATGAAGGGCTCTTACCGGGTGATGAGCAAAGTTCTCCCAACCGTCGAGGAGGTCAATTGACAGGGCTTGCTCGGACTTCTTGTGCTTTGTGAAGCAGACGTAACAGCTTCGTGAGAGATTTGGCTTCCCTGCACCTGCCCCACTCCGTGCGGAGTCTGGAATTTCACCATTTGATGCAGCACTGAGGGGAGAGCTTCAACCGCGATCATGTAAGGCCGCCCAATGATGCCGTTGTATGCTGATGCGATGTCGATGCAGACGAACTATGTCATTCGAGTGACGATCTTCGGCCTCTCCCTCAAGGTGACGAGCAGTATGATAACCCCAACAGTCGGCACCAAATGGCTTCTGCTCTGCCTCGGTCAGTCACATCTTCTGGGTGGACAAGAAGAGGATGTCACACGAGCTGCATGTGTCGACCAGGAGTCTGCTTACGATAGCTGGCCCTACGAGAGCTTCGATGATGATGGCATCCTCATGTGGTAGCTCGACCCCCTCCAGATCGTCATCAGAGAAGGAGAGGGGGCGAGCTAACCTTCTTCGCTTTGCCCCTGTACCGGTGCCCACCGTTATAACCTGTCGAGCATATATCTTTCTTTTCGACATCGATGTACCACCCTGGGACGGTCCGCCATAGATTACATCCACCCGTATGATCTGCTCGAGCCCCTGGTGGGCGACTTGCCCAGTGTTGTGGGTCGGTCGGTTAGGCCCTGCAGTCGCCCTTCCCTCGTGACCTGGTCTCTCCTGGTCGACGAATCTCTGGAGATGCCTGCCCTGGATCAGCTGCTCTATTTTCTTCTTCAAGGCGTAGCAGTCGTCAGTATCATGGCCGTTGTCTCGGTGATACTGACAGTACTTTTGTGCATTCCTTCCGATAGGCCTTGTCCTCATCTCTGGGGCACATCTTTGAGAAGTCTGCCCTTGTGGCCATTGCCATCACTTCGACCGGGGGCGTTAAGTCTCATATAGTGTGCCATCTCTTGCGCTCTTTCTGGCCCGCCTCTCGGAGTAGGGTTCCAGGGAGCGAGGAACCCCCTCAGAGGTCTGGGAGGATCTTACGCTCGAGGGCCTCCCTGGTCAAGCCCTCGAGGGCAGTATTAGTCATGCCCTTGAGGGCGTTCATCCAGTCTCAGTTGCTCACTAGGCCTAGCTTCAGCACTGGTGACTTTGACTGGTGAGGCCCCCTTCACTGTCCCCAAGGCTTCCTCGCCCATCATGAACTTCTCCGCCCGGGCGAAGAGGGCATGGAGGTCGGCAGGTAGATCACAGAGCAGCGACTTGTGTAGACTCCTATTCGTCAGCCCCTTCTTGAAGGCCACAATGACGAGCTCGTCTCCATAGCTCTTCACATTGAGTCGTTCTTCGTTGAAGCACTACAAGAACTTACGGATGGTCTTCCCTCCTTCTAGACCACCGTGAACAGATAGTTCGACGACTTCTTTCTTCTCTGCCTCGCCAGAAATTGATGACAGAACTTTCGAAAAAGGTCACCGAATGAATCAACGGAGCGGTCGGGCAGGCCGTTGTACCACTCCACCGTCGCCTTCTTCAACGTTGTCCGAAAAGCACGGCAAAGGAGGGCGTCACCTGCCCCATGGATCTCCATTACTACCCGGTATCGCTGCACGTGCTCTAGGGGATCGTTCGAACCATCATACAGTTCAATCTGAGGTAGCTTCTGATGGAAATTGAATTCCACCCCAAGTGATTTCGATGATGAACACACCAAATGAAAGCTTAAGTATACTAACTACACTACACTTAAGATGTGCAGAATATGCCAAGCTTTACTCATACTCAAAGGAGCACAAATCTACGCTCAAAAGACAAGGACAAACGTGGCTAAGTCATATGATGAAGTTCAAGCTCAAACAGTATAAGAAGCTCAAGAGAAGCTCACTTCCACTTCATCAAATTGATCAAGCTTCCGAAGACATGTCCTAAGTCTTTAGTGAGTGTGTCGTGTCTCTTTAGGGTATTTGTTAAAGCCATATCATATAGACAAAACACACGCACACAAACAATTTGAAAAAGCTTTCTTGAAAATCTTTTTATATCTTCAAAAATATTTTAAGAGCTTTCTCTAGTCATCCTATAACTTCCGTAGTGAAACTCCACACACCCTGGAGTTAACTACCTGTCTGACTAGAAGTGTTGCAAGAAAAACTCCTATGGGAGTCGACTACCAACAGTAGGGAGTCGACTACCAGACAGAGATCAAGAATTCCTGAAACTCTCTGGGAGTCGACTACCTACTTGAGGGAGTCGACTACCAGCTGTAAAAATTCTGACGTTTTTGAATTTGAATTTTGAAATTCGTTGAGCAATTTACTCGGTGATTTTTGGGACAAAAGTCAAAGAAAATTTGAATTTCAAATCCCAGAATTTTCCTTATAAATAAGAGCTAATTTCATTTGAGAAACACAACAATTATTGAAAATCAAATCTCTTGTGCAAACGCTCTTCGATTCAAAGCTCTCATTCTTTCTAGCCAATTTGATTTTATTTGTGATCTTGCAATATTTTATTAATCAACTTCTTTTAAGATCATATTCTTGTTTTTATTGGCTAAAACGTTTTTCAAAATCCTTATTACTATTCTCTTTATTTTATTTAAAGGATTCTTTGAAAAAGCTATAGATCTATATCACAAAGAATTTATCTTGTATCTTTGTGTGATCTAGACTTTTATTCTATCAAGCCACTGCACAAATTTGTCTATCTTTGATTGGCTATAGAATCGGGTGTAAAAACCAATCTCCATCAATTTATTGTGGTGTATTGGATAAAATTTCATTGTGTTGGTTGTTGGAACACTAGACAAGTCTAGGTGTTGCCAGTCGGAAATCCTGGTTGAGACTAGGTCGTTGGAAATCCTAACGAGTGAAGTTAGGTAATTGTATTTGCCAAGGCAGATAGTGAAAAATCTCGTACCGGATTGGTCGAGGACTGGACGTACCCGGGTTGCAGGGAACCAGGATAAAATCGCTTGTCTCTGCGTTTGTTTTTCTGTGATTATTTATATTTCTTGTACAAGCATTTTTCATTTGCTAATCTTATATCTTTGTAATTCCTTGTTTATTTATTATTGCAAAGATTGTTTATTTAATTTCGCTGTGAAAAGATCTCTCTGTAAAAGATTTATATCTGATTGTAATCTTTTCTCTATCATATTTGTAAGATTACTTTGTTGATTAAGAACCAAGCGTAGATCACTCTACTTGGCTTCTTAGGCAACATTAGAAGGATTTTATTTGTGCTAATCTTAACGATCGAAAAAGTATATTATTTGCACAACACTATTCAACCCCCCCTTCTAGTGTTGTTTGACATCCACAGGATCCAACACTTGGTATCAGAGCGAGGCTACAAAGGTGATGGCGTCAACATCCTTTCACTCTGAAGGACTGAATACCATGCGACCACCACTGTTCAATGGAACCAACTACGCTAGCTGGAAGATCCGAATGAAGACTCACCTAGAGTCATTAGACATTGAAGCTTGGACCATTACTAAAGTCCCGTACATCGCACCTACCGACGTTGAGTTTGGAAAATGGTCTGTCGACGACAAGAAGAGAGCTAATCTCAATGCAAAAGCAATGAATGCACTATTTTGCGCCGTTACAGAAAATGAGTTCAATCGAGTCTCCCAATGTGAGACAGCACACCAAATATGGCATACTCTTCAGGTAAGTCATGAAGGAACCGAAAAGGTAAAAGAATCCCGCATAAATGTTTTACATTCTAAATTCGAATCCTTTAAAATGGAAGAAGGAGAGAGTATCACCGATGTGAATACTCGTTTTACTAATATTACAAATGAGCTCGCAGGATTAGGAAAGAAACTTTCTGAATATGAGCAGGTAATAAAGATACTAAGATCCCTCCGGCCCGAATGGAAGGGAAAGACAACCGCCATCCGAGAAGCTCATAATGTGAAAGACCTCAACATTGAAGAACTAATGGGAAATCTCATGGCATATGAGATTGAGCTTGAAGAAGACAAGAAGATCGAAGAAAAACCAAAGAAGAAGAATCTCGCGTTCAAAGCCCAAGAGGAAGATTCCGATTACACGGACAAAGAAGATCATATCGCGTTCATCTCAAAGAACTTTAAAGAGTTCATCACAAGTAAGTATGGAAAACGATCTTTTAGACCCACTAACGGTATTATTTGTTTTGGTTGCAACAAACCAGGGCATGTCAAGAGAGACTGTCCATTGGAGAGAAACAATCGTGATTCCAGAGATCGTGGGAAGAACAAAGACAATAATGAAAAGCGAAACAACGGAAGAAACAAATTCCGACGACCAAAGAAGGAAGCTTACGCAACATTCGATCAGAGCGACGATTCCTCATCCGATGAATCCTCAGAGGAAGATAGTGATGAAAGAAGAGAAACAGCACACATGTGCTTCATGGCATCCACATCCTCCAAGGTAAGCATGCATCATGATTCATCTAGCGACAATGATTCGTCATCAAGTGATGATGAAGACATGGATTATAGGGGAGCATATAAGGAGCTATGCAAAATGCATGAAAAGCTCATAAAAGAACATAGAAGAACACTTAGAAATATTAAAAAGGATACTAAAGAAAAAGAAGAAATCATTAAAGAAAATAGTCTTCTTAAAGAAAAGAATGATCTTTTGCAAAAAGATATTTCTTTAGTAATTGAAAAGGTTGAGAATCTGAATAATCTTCTCGTATCTGTCAAAAACAAATACGAAGCTACGATGAAAATTATTGAGAATTTCAACAAAGGAAAAGGGAAGCTAGATAGTCTAATAAATAATCAAAAAGCCTCATCTAGCAAAATCGGACTCGATTATAATTCACGTCATACCAAGAAACGGGTTAAGCATACTAGGATGCATCATTCTAACAATAATGTTTTGAGCATTTGGATACCAAAGAAACTATCTGATCAACGAAGGAAAAGGTACGCTATTGACTTTGTTCAGCAAGTTCATTTAAACAAAAATTACAAATATATTGTTCATGAGGGAACTAAACCATACTGGGTTTGGCTTCCTAAAGACTAACCTCTCGGACTCAAAAAAAAGGGGTACCATAAATGTTCTATTTTTTCCAGGTACTCCAAAGAAATGAAAGGAAGAAAACAAGGTCAAACGCTTTGTAAAAGAATCAACATCAACAATTTTCTTGCGCAACTCAATTTTTATATATATATGATTAAAATTGATTGAATAAATATTTTTTATCTTACTTTGATCTTATGTATTTGTGGTATACTCCTAAAAACATTTTGTGTTCAGAAATCACACTCGACCTGTGTTTCAGAGTGTTTTCTCACTACAAAGCGTTGACCGTGGAGAACCCGGTCAACGTGGTCAAGGGGCCCGCTCTGGGTCCCTCGGGGGGCTTCGAATCGGTGCAGAAGGGGCGAGGGGAAGCCTCGGCCCTGGTTGAGACGCTCGGCCTCGGACAGATGAGCACGTCCTCGGAGGTAGGACGACGAGGGGTAGCCTCAGTCGTCTGGCTAGATGCGTGCCCGACGGAGGGCGAGGGGAAGCCTCGGCCCGGGTCGAGACGCTCGGTCTCGGCGATCGGACGACGAGGGGGAAGCCTCAATCGTCCAGCAGGTTGCGTGGTCGGCGAATAGCGGGGGGAAACCGCGGACCCGATTAAGACGCTCGGCCTCGGTAGGACGTGCTAGGCCTCGGTAGGTTGACGGTGAGGGGAAGCCTCACTGTCCAGTTGATCGTGTGGTTGGAGGGAGGCGAGGGGGAGCCTCGGCCCGTTGATCAGCTGTCCACCTGCATAGACGAGAACGCTTGTCAGGGGGCCGGACCTTGGTTCCGGCCAAATCCCCTCCGATGCCTAAGTCAGATAGAGATCTGAGAAATGAGGCCCGGCGGAGACGGTTCGACTCGTGAGGAGATCGTAACAGCGTCTCTCGGCGCGAGCGGGGGAGGAAGGAGATGAAATGGGGGAACGAGGTCCTTGATGGAGTACCTTAGGTTTTGTTACCTGAGATGCGGTCCTGTTCTTCGTCGTCTTCCTAGCCCTTTTGTAGAGCTCCCATCGTGACTGCCTCTGGCCCACGTCCCACGCCCGCCCTCGATCGTGCCCCATCAATCCGCCCCCTCGCCGACGCTCACTTCGCCATGCCAGCACCTCCCCATTACCGCCATTTAGTGGTCGCGCGTTCGGGGGAGTGGTTTTCGCAGGAGTGGGCGAGTGACCAGCGGGTTATCGGGGCCGGGTCGGATCGGCATTCGAGAAGATCCCTTACAGGGCCTTTGTAGAATGGGCTCGAGGATGCAGATGGGCTCTCGACCAGTCGTCGGGCTCCTGGGCTCGTGTCTTTTGGGTCTCGGTCAAATAGGCGTAACAATTGGCCCCATCGGTCGGGTTGATCGGCCTCGGCCGGTTCGGCTCGACCGATGTGACTTCTGCCGATTTTGACAAGCTCGTCAGTCGATGCCGACTCATTTATTAGTCGTCATCATGAGTTGGCCCGTTCGATATTTTTAATGCGTGGGCTCCGAAGCGTCGTTGGTCCTCTGATGCCGCCACGTGTGGCTGCAAACTTACCCCCACCGTTCGCGGGGCCGTCTTCAATTGAGAAGCTGAGGGGTTCGGGCGCCGCCATCGGTGGTATCGATCGGCCTCGGCTAGCTTGGTATGACCGCTATGCCTCCTGGGGTTCCGAGTGGCGCTTCAGCCGAGGCGTGGTCATAAATGTAGGTCATGATGAGGCGGATCGATTGGACTTCCCCTGGCGCCGATTTCGAAACGCCGCCAGTTCTTCGAAGCCTGCCGCGCGTTCTTGTCAGCCGCTTCGAATTCACCCCTACGCCCGGTATATAAGATCCTCAGCCGCATTGATCTCCCCTTCTCTCTTGCTCCTCCCGGTATTCAAAGCTTTCCACAACTCGGAGTTCCCCGTCGCCTTCGCTTCCTTGCCTTCTCCAAACTAGTCGAAAAAAGGTAATTCCTCTCTCGCTTTCATCTTATGGCTGCTCTTAGGATAGGCGGTTCTGGTCAAAGGGCGAGGGATCCTCCGGAGCCCAGGCGGGGCGAGCCCCGGCTAGGGGAATCAGGTTCCTCCGCCGGGAGTCGTTCTCTTCAAGATAAGGGGAAGGGGAAACTTTTTCCAGACTACGCCCGTGATGACGTGGCGTCGGCTGCCGTGCGGCTTAATGTGCCCCCGGTTGTCCTCCGTACGCCGTCGAGGACTCCTCCTTCGGTGGCTGCGAAGATCCGGGAAAGATATCTCTGCTTCCCATACGAGGTTCGAGTTCCATTTGTCGACTAGCGGATTTGCCTTCCGAGGAGCAATGAGGTCGGCGCCTACGTCGAGATGTTCCGCCTGGGTCTTCGCTTCCTGCTCCATCCCTTCTTCATCCAGGTCATGGAACATCTCACGGTGTCCCTGTGTCAGTTCACCCCGTGTTCGATCGCGGTACTGACGGGCTTCGTAACGCTCTGCTGTACCCGTGGTCTGGAGCCGTCTCTCCCCCTTCTCTTCCACTTTTACCAGGTCCAGACGGTCGGTCCGGGGTCATGGCTGCTACTCCGAGCCCGTTCGAGGAGGGAATGCCTGATCGGGTTACCCCGCTGGTCAGGGGATTGGAACTCGGATTATGTCTTCGTGGTCTTCTTAGGTGAGGCCCAGATTTTGACAAGTTGGGGAGCGTCTGTCCAACCTCGCCCGCCGCTAGCCCTTTCGGATGTTGATCAGGCAGCAGCCGCGACGCTGTCGGCTCTTCCTTTGGAATTGAAGTCCATCTGGTCTTTGTTGGATGACCTACTCCTGAAGGCCATCTTGTGGTCCCCGGGTAGGTCGCTTTTTCCTCCTCGGGCTGCCCTGTGACTCATCCTGATTTCGGTTTCCTTTGCAGAGATGGCAGGCCGCGAGTTCGTCCGTGACATCGATGAGCTGATCCATCGTGGAGCTGCTCGGAGCCGAGGTAGTACCTTCAGAAGGGCGCCTCGGCGGACCGTTGAGGAGGAGGTGCGCCGAGCCGAGCCCTCCGTGGGCAAGGTAGTTGAGGAGGATGTGCGCCGAGCCGAGCCCTCCGTGGGCAAGGTAGTGGCCGTGCCTCCTGCCTCTTCTTCTGGCGATCCCCTTCCCGGGGGTGAGGATGGTGCGAGGCGGAAGCGTTCCCCTCCGGCGCATTCGGACCCCCACGGAGGAAAGAAGAGGAGGGAGGACGTGGATCCCTCCAGCCCGGCAGGTTCCGCGCTTCCCGTGGCGACCGCCGGGGATCCTTCGGTAGCTTTGCCAGCCACCCCCCTCGCAGCGTCTTCGCCCGTATCACCGGGGGTCAGGGCCTTGTTGGCGAGCGACTTGGCTTCGATCGTCGTCCCCGGGAGCTCGTTGTTTGTTGACCGAGCCCTGGCCCAGCAGGTTGCTGAGGTCTCCGTCCCTCCCCGGGACCGCAGCCTCCTCAAGAAGATCCCGGCCGACAAGATGTCGGATTCCTTGGTCTGGATCCTTCAACAGGTTCGATCGTCTTGATATTCTCTCTTTCTTTTTATCCTCTTCTTAGCTCATGTCTCGTTTTTTCAGGGTTCAGCGCTCGCTGTGGAGTTGCAGTGTCGAGCCGTTCGCTTGAGGGAGCTGGAGGAGTCCTCCATGAAGGCTCTGGAGCGGGCCGGGGCGGCCGAGGTGGCCATGACGGAGGCCCAGATGGAGTCTCGGCGCCTCAACCTCCGTGTGGCCGAGTTGGAGGGACGAGTGGGTGACCTCCAAGGAAAGCTGGAGGATGCTCATCAATTGGCTGAGGAAGTGGCGGAGTCGTTCCGTCAGGAGAGGGAGGAGCTTCAGAGGGAGCTGTCGGATCGGCGCCAGGTGACGCGGCTTGCAGAGGAGGTGGAGAAGGGCGTCATCGAGACCCTGGGGAAGAGGATCTTCGAGGTCCTCAGGGAGGCCTTCGGTAAGTACGAAGACCTCATCGCCCCTCGGATCGTCGAAGTCGTCCAGTCTTCCTTCCGGGAATGTGCAGAGCGTGTCCGGCAAGCCCCTCCGTCAGTCGATCCCCCTCGCTCCGAGCAGGGCGAAGTGCCCGAGGAGGCGTCCTCCTGAGCTCGGGCTCCCTAAGCAGTCCCTCCCAGCCTTATCCTCAAATTTTTTAGCATCCGCTTCGCTTTGGGCCGGTCTACTTGAAATGGATCCCGGGCCCCCGTTATCTCCTTCGGCTTCGTCATTGGCTCCGTGGCCAATAATTGCTGGTTGCATGGCTGTTAGCTCGGGCTACCTACTTTGGGTCTTTTGTCAACCAATTTTTGCTCTGTCGGTGTCGATCTAGCTTCTGTAGGTGATGAACTCTGTCATTCGTCGTGAGTAGATTGTTTGTAGGGTGTTTCCTCCGCCTTGATCCCCTGTAAATAAGACACATTTTTGCACTCTGGTTAACTATTATAAACGAAATTGACTTACCCGGATTTCTCGTGTACTTTGCGTTGTCGCCTTGTTCTCGGCCTAGGAGTGGACGACGTTGGCGTCGGCTGGGGGGATTCTCCCCAGACTTATGAGTGCAGGAGTCGGTCGGCGAGGGTAAAAGCGCCTCGGCTTAGGGCCGGTCGGCGCCCCTGTCTCGGGGGAGTTGCCCCCAGACTTATGAGCGCAGGAATCAGTCGGTGAGGGCAAAGCTCCTCGGCTTAGGACCGGTCGGCGTCTGTGCTTGTTGGAGGAACTGTCCCCAGACTTGCAAGTGCAGGAGTCGGTCGGCGAGGGCAAAGCTCCTCGGCTTAGGACCGGTCGGCGTCCGTGCCTGCTGGGGGAATTGCCCCCAGACTTATGAGCGCGGGAGTCGGTCGGCGAGGGCAAAGCTCCTTGGCTTAGGACCGGTCGGCGTCTGTGCTCGTTGGAGGAACTGTCCCCAGACTTGCAAGCGCAGGAGTCGGTCAGCGAGGGCAAAGCTCCTCGGCTTAGGACCGGTCGGCGTCCGTGCCTGCTGGGGGAATTGCCCCTAGACTTATGAGCGCGGGAGTCGGTCGGCGAGGGCAAAGCTCCTCGGCTTAGGACCGGTCGGCGTCCGTGCCTGCTGGGGGAATTGCCCCCAGACTTATGAGCGCGGGAGTCGGTCGGCGAGGGCAAAGCTCCTCAGCTTAGGACCGGTCGGCGTCCGTGTCGGCTGGGGGAATTGCCCCCAGACTTATGAGCGCAGGGGTCAGTCGGCGAGGGCAAGGCTCCTCTTCCTCTTCCAGTGAGGCGGCGGTCCCCATTCTTTTGCGCTATTGGTGACATGTCAACTCCTTCGGGGATTTAAGGAAAGATAAAAAGGGAATGCATTCGTACTCTCAAGAGTCCAGTCGGACCGGTACATTTGGAGGAAAAGGAAAAAAGGAAATGAAGCTAGACAGAGGGATGTAAACCTAGATAACTCCCTCTTACTAGGCTGCTACCGGGGGGAGTGACATCGCCTGCTCACTCTATGATGCGGAGGGGACCTTGGACAGTGTTGATCTTCTTCCCCTTGTCTGGCTGTGTGGAGGTCCCTTCTCCGTGGGCCGGCTCGTCGGCTTGGTTCCTGGCGTGCCCCCGGCTCATTAGCTTCTCAATGTCCTTCTTCAAATGCCAGCAGTCTTCAGTGTCGTGGCCATCGTCCTTATGGTACTTGCAGTACTTCTCCCTGTTCTTCCCGCCTCTTTTTGCCTTCGGTGGGGGGTGATCAGCTCGCTCTTCCTTCTGTACTTGGGCGAGGACGGCGTCTGGGGTGGTGTCCCTCGCGCTTTCTCCCCGCTGCCTGTTTCTCGGCCTCTTCGGGGATGACTCGTCCGCCGTCGCCACGCTTGGTCCCTCGAGTGGCTTTTCCTGCATCTTCGGCCAAGGCCTCCTCGGTCAGCATGAAGCGTTCGGCCCTCGCCATGATCCCGGGGAGGTCCTTCGGGGGATCGTTGTGTAGGGACTTCTTGAGGCCCCTGTGGAGAAGCCCTTTCTTAAGGGCCGTCTGGACCACCAGGTCGGGAGGGTTGTTCACGTTCAGCCTTTCCGCATTGAAGCGGCGCATGAACTGTCGGAGCGGCTCGGCCGGGCCTTGTACTATGTTGAACAGATGTTCAGCACCAGGTTTGATCAGCCTCCCCGCCATGAACTGTTTGCAGAACAATTGGGTGAGTTGCTCGAAGCTGTCGATGGAGCGGCCGGGCAGGCCGTGGTACCAGGTCCTCGCCGCTCCCCGGAGAGTAGAATAGAAGCCCCGGTAAAGCAGGTCATCGTCAGCTCCCTGGAAGGCCATGTCCCCCTCGTAGTCCATCACGTGGTGTCCCGGGTCCCCTATTCCGTCATACTTTCCCAGCACCGGGATCCTGAATTGAGAGGGGACCCGTGCGTCGGTTATTCTCCGTGATAAGGGGCACCGGTCTCCGTGGATGCCCTCGGGGATGCGGTACTCGCCTGCCTCTGGCTCGATCGGGGGTGGAGGTAGCACCGGCGCCGGCGGGGCTGGCTCCGTGGCCCTCGCCACGCTGGGGGTCGGGCTGACCCGACGCTCCCGACTCCTCCTGCGGGAGCTCCTGCTCCACCGTGATCGGTCTCTTGAGTGGTGTCGTTCGCTTCTCCTGCGGCGGGACGACCGTGACCGACGAGACGATGCCGTCATCGATTCGCCCTCCGTCCCTTCGGTTTCTCTTCGGCTCCTTTCACGATAGGGGGAGGAGGCGCGTGACCTCGCCTGACGAGAGCTGGACAGCGTGAACCGACGCTCCATGTTCGGTTTCTGGGTCCCGTGGTCGTCGACCACGGCGGACCGCAAGTGCGGGGGACCCCCCGCCCATCGATGGCTATCGTCCAACGTGCCTCTGTTGGACGGCACAGGGCCGACGAGCTGCTGCACCGTCGCGACCAACGTCTGGAGGCTCGCGTTGGTCTCCTGAGCCAGGGCGCGGAGTTGTCCTTGCGTGGCCAGTTCTGAGCCGCCGGTCTCTTCGGTTGAGAGGGCGGGGTGGTCGCCGACGGGCATGTCCTCGGGGTTGTCGTTTGATGCGCCATTCCCCTCCTCCGGGATGGGGGGGGCATGTGCTTCCTTCCATTGCTGGCTCGTGCCATTGTTGGTGTGGTTTGCTGCTTCGTGGGACGGTTTTCGGTTCCCACAGACGGCGCCAGATGTTTCAGAGTGTTTTCTCACTACAAAGCGTTGACCGTGGAGAACCCGGTCAACGTGGTCAAGGGGCCCGCTCTGGGTCCCTCGGGGGGCTTCGAATCGGTGCAGAAGGGGCGAGGGGAAGCCTCGGCCATGGTTGAGACGCTCGGCCTCGGACAGATGAGCACGTCCTCGGAGGTAGGACGACGAGGGGTAGCCTCAGTCGTCCGGCTAGATGCGTGCCTGGCGGAGGGCGAGGGGAAGCCTCGGCCCGGGTCGAGACGCTCGGTCTCGGCGATCGGACGACGAGGGGGAAGCCTCAATCGTCCAGCAGGTTGCGTGGTCGGCGAATAGCGGGGGGAAACCGCGGACCCGATTAAGACGCTCGGCCTCGGTAGGACGTGCTAGGCCTCGGCAGGTTGACGGTGAGGGGAAGCCTCACTGTCCAGTTGATCGTGTGGTTGGAGGGGGGCGAGGGGGAGCCTCGGCCCGTTGATCAGCTGTCCACCTGCGTAGACGAGAACGCTTGTCAGGGGGCCGGACCTTGGTTTCGGCCAAATCCCCTCCGATGCCTAAGTCAGATAGAGATCTGAGAAAGGAGGCCCGGCGGAGACGGTTCGACTCGTGAGGAGATCGTAACAGCGTCTCTCGGCGCGAGCGGGGGAGGAAGGAGATGAAATGGGGGAACGGGGTCGTTGATGGAGTACCTTAGGTTTTGTTACCTGAGATGCGGTCCTGTTCTTCGTCGTCTTCCTAGCCCTTTTGTAGAGCTCCCAGCGTGACTGCCTCTGGCCCACGTCCCACGCCCGCCCTCGATCGTGCCCCATCAATCCGCCCCCTCGCCGCCGCTCACTTCGCCATGCCAGCACCTCCCCATTACCGCCATTTAGTGGTCGCGCGTTCGGGGGAGTGGTTTTCGCAGGAGTGGGCGAGTGACCAGCGGGTTATCGGGGCCGGGTCGGATCGGCATTCGAGAAGATCCCTTACAGGGCCTTTGTAGAATGGGCTCGAGGATGCAGATGGGCTCTCGACCAGTCGTCGGGCTCCTGGGCTCGTGTCTTTTGGGTCTCGGTCAAATAGGCGTAACAACCTGGATCAAAAATCCCCTCGGGATGAGAAAACGACTCAACCCAGTAGGGAGTCGACTACCTCCATGAGGGAGTCGACTACCAAAGTATATGCGAAAATCTGGGTTCATTTTTGACTATCTCCTAATGGGTTCTATTGAGTAATTGGGTTCATATCCTCAAGGTAACTTATACCCAATAAACTAAAACTTCATCCTAACCCTTCATCTCTTGATCCTAAGGCCCTCATTCCTCTCCATCTTTCATCCAAAGATTAAAACCCCCAAGAGAAAACCCTAGGTAGCCGACTACCCCATTTGTTCCCCCTCTCTTGAGAACTCTCTTGGTGCTTGGTTCATTTGAAGCTCCTTCAAACTTCATCTCTTCCAAACTTCACCCAAGGTAAAATTTTTTTTACTTCAGATTCTGAAGAATAAGAAGAAAGAGAAGAAGAAAAAGGAAGCGAAGAAGAAGAAGAAGAAGAAGCACCGACATTATTCTTGAACTTCAAGAAATGCTTCTAAAGAAGATTGGAAAATTGAAGATCTCACAAGAGAAAGGATTTGAATTTCTCAATCAAAAGGTGGACGACCTCAAGGAGATCGTCGTGAAAAGCAACAAGATGACTGAGGAAACGCTTGTTATGATCCTTGAAGAGATCAAGGAACTGAAGAAGAACAGCGGTCATCCTTAGCTTCATGAACTTAGCTTCATATACAATGGTTCTCTTTCATAAACAATGATTCTAAAAAAACTATGTCCTTAAGACTTATGGCTTGTAATAACTTTTATCGTGTGATGCTAGCTATTATGAACTTATCTACTATGAAATACTTAGTTGTTCCTATGAACTAACATCTCTCTTGCAGGCATATGAAATTGAATTTCTCTCCTAATTATTTTATAAAAAATTATTTTTTTGTTTTGTTGATGACAAGGGGGAGAAAAATATATGAAATGCAAAAATGAAATTATATGAATTGTATTGCTAACAGCTTCGATGCAGGGGGAGAACCGCATCAAAGCAGGGGGAGTAAGTACACTTTCATGAATCTCATTTTTTTTATCTTACTTCATTTTTCATTTTGGTGTCATCATCAAAAAGGGGGAGAGTGATGGAAATTGAATTCCACCCCAAGTGATTTCGATGATGAACACACCAAATGAAAGCTTAAGTATACTAACTACACTACACTTAAGATGTGCAGAATATACCAAGCTTTACTCATACTCAAAGGAGCACAAATCTACGCTCAAAAGACAAGGACAAACGTGGCTAAGTCATATGATGAAGTTCAAGCTCAAACAGTACAAGAAGCTCAAGAGAAGCTCACTTCCACTTCATCAAATTGATCAAGCTTCCGAAGACATGTCCTAAGTCTTTAGTGAGTGTGTCGTGTCTCTTTAGGGTATTTGTTAAAGCCATATCATATAGACAAAACACACGCACACAAACAATTTGAAAAAGCTTTCTTGAAAATCTTTTTATATCTTCAAAAATATTTTAAGAGCTTTCTCTAGTCATCCTATAACTTCCGTAGTGAAACTCCACACACCCTGGAGTTAACTACCTGTCTGACTAGAAGTGTTGCAGGAAAAACTCCTATGGGAGTCGACTACCAACAGTAGGGAGTCGACTACCAGACAGAGATCAAGAATTCCTGAAACTCTCTGGGAGTCGACTACCTACTTGAGGGAGTCGACTACCAGCTGTAAAAATTCTGACGTTTTTGAATTTGAATTTTGAAATTCGTTGAGCAATTTACTCCGTGATTTTTGGGACAAAAGTCAAAGAAAATTTGAATTTCAAATCCAAGAATTTTCCCTATAAATAAGAGCTAATTTCATTTGAGAAACACAACAACAATTATTGAAAATCAAATCTCTTGTGCAAACGCTCTTCGATTCAAAGCTCTCATTCTTTCTAGCCAATTTGATTTTATTTGTGATCTTGCAATATTTTATTAATCAACTTCTTTTAAGATCATATTCTTGTTTTTATTGGCTAAAACGTTTTTCAAAATCCTTATTACTATTCTCTTTATTTTATTTAAAGGATTCTTTGAAAAAGCTATAGATCTATATCACAAAGAATTTATCTTGTATCTTTGTGTGATCTAGACTTTTATTCTATCAAGCCACTGCACAAATTTGTCTATCTTTGATTGGCTATAGAATCGGGTGTAAAAACCAATCTCCATCAATTTATTGTGGTGTATTGGATAAAATTTCATTGTGTTGGTTGTTGGAACACTAGACAAGTCTAGGTGTTGCCAGTCGGAAATCCTGGTTGAGACTAGGTCGTTGGAAATCCTAACGAGTGAAGTTAGGTAATTGTATTTGCCAAGGCAGATAGTGAAAAATCTCTTACCGGATTGGTCGAGGACTGGACGTACCCGGGTTGCAGGGAACCAGGATAAAATCGCTTGTCTCTGCGTTTGTTTTTCTGTGATTATTTATATTTCTTGTACAAGCATTTTTCATTTGCTAATCTTATATCTTTGTAATTCCTTGTTTATTTATTATTGCAAAGATTGTTTATTTAATTCCGCTGTGAAAAGATCTCTCTGTAAAAGATTTATATCTGATTGTAATCTTTTCTCTATCATATTTGTAAGATTACTTTGTTGATTAAGAACCAAGCGTAGATCACTCTACTTGGCTTCTTAGGCAACATTAGAAGGATTTTATTTGTGCTAATCTTAACGATCGAAAAAGTATATTATTTGCACAACACTATTCAACCCCCCCTTCTAGTGTTGTTTGACATCCACAGGATCCAACACTTGGTATCAGAGCGAGGCTACAAAGGTGATGGCGTCAACATCCTTTCACTCTGAAGGACTGAATACCATGCGACCACCACTGTTCAATGGAACCAACTACGCTAGCTGGAAGATCCGAATGAAGACTCACCTAGAGTCATTAGACATTGAAGCTTGGACCATTACTAAAGTCCCGTACATCGCACCTACCGACGTTGAGTTTGGAAAATGGTCTGTCGACGACAAGAAGAGAGCTAATCTCAATGCAAAAGCAATGAATGCACTATTTTGCGCCGTTACAGAAAATGAGTTCAATCGAGTCTCCCAATGTGAGACAGCACACCAAATATGGCATACTCTTCAGGTAAGTCATGAAGGAACCGAAAAGGTAAAAGAATCCCGCATAAATGTTTTACATTCTAAATTCGAATCCTTTAAAATGGAAGAAGGAGAGAGTATCACCGATGTGAATGCTCGTTTTACTAATATTACAAATGAGCTCACAGGATTAGGAAAGAAACTTTCCGAATATGAGCAGGTAATGAAGATACTAAGATCCCTCCGGCCTGAATGGAAGGGAAAGACAACCGCCATCCGAGAAGCTCATAATGTGAAAGACCTCACTATTGAAGAACTAATGGGAAATCTCATGGCATATGAAATTGAGCTTGAAGAAGACAAGAAGATCGAAGAAAAACCAAAGAAGAAGAATCTCGCGTTCAAAGCCCAAGAGGAAGATTCCGATTACACGGACAAAGAAGATCATATCGCGTTCATCTCAAAGAACTTTAAAGAGTTCATCACAAGTAAGTATGGAAAACGATCTTTTAGACCCACTAACGGTATTATTTGTTTTGGTTGCAACAAACTAGGGCATGTCAAGAGAGACTGTCCATTGGAGAGAAACAATCGCGATTCCAGAGATCGTGGGAAGAACAAAGACAATAATGAAAAGTGAAACAACGGAAGAAACAAATTCTGACGACCAAAGAAGGAAGCTTACGCAGCATTCGATCAGAGCGACGATTCCTCATCCGATGAATCCTCAGAGGAAGATAGTGATGAAAGAAGAGAAACAGCACACATGTGCTTCATGGCATCCACATCCTCCAAGGTAAGCATGCATCATGATTCATCTAGCGACAATGATTCGTCATCAAGTGATGATGAAGACATGGATTATAGGGGAGCATATAAGGAGCTATGCAAAATGCATGAAAAGCTCATAAAAGAACATAGAAGAACACTTAGAAATATTAAAAAGGATACTAAAGAAAAAGAAGAAATCATTAAAGAAAATAGTCTTCTTAAAGAAAAGAATGATCTTTTGCAAAAAGATATTTCTTTAGTAAATGAAAAGGTTGAGAATCTGAATAATCTTCTCGTATCTGTCAAAAACAAATACGAAGCTACGATGAAAATTATTGAGAATTTCAACAAAGGAAAAAGGGAAGCTAGATAGTCTAATAAATAATCAAAAAGCCTCATCTAGCAAAATCGGACTCGGTTATGATTCACGTCATACCAAGAAACGGGTTAAGCATACTAGGATGCATCATTCTAACAATAATGTTTTGAGCATCTGGATACCAAAGAAACTATCTGATCAACGAAGGAAAAGGTACGCTATTGACTTTGTTTGTGCTAATCTTAATAATCGAAAAAGTATATTATTTGCACAACACTATTCAACCCCCCCTTCTAGTGTTGTTTGCCATCCACAGGATCCAACAGCTTCAACCTCTTGGGTACCGGGGTTGAGATCACCCTTCGGGTCCATGGATTGGCTTCTTCAGGTAGGGGAGAGGCGTTGTTGATCTTCATGAAATGCTCATGTCGCATCGATGCTCCTACCGTTGGTTGGAATCGTCGGATGATCCACCTCAGCGCTCAGAGGCATTCCTCCCTCTCTCCCAGGGGTCGGGCTACATTCGTGGCTCCTTAGCTGCTGGTCATCACGCCTAGGAGAGTGGCAAACTGGTCAGGGGGAGTTCCTGCTATGGTGGGCGTGCCCTTGTGACGATAGCTTTCAGCAAGATGGTCCAGCATGGGGTTCCCCCACACTATTAAGGCTGATGCCAGGGGGACTCCTCGGCTCCCTCTTGAAGCCTCTCCCTCTCAGCATTGAGGAATCAACGATGTCAAATGGCTGCTTCTTCACCCTGTCGCCTTTGATGAGTGGCCTCCTCCTCCTTATTGAACTCCCTCTGCAGAGCGGCTGCTTCTGCCTCTTCAAATTGCCTTTGCTACGCTGCCACTTCTTCGTTTAGTTGGGGGAGGAGGTCTCTCTTCACATTGTGGGGTCCGGAGGGGCCTTCGGCCTGGGGTGGTCTCGCTTTCCTGGCAATGGTCCATTCCTCCATCATTTTGGTAAAGTTTTGGAAACTCCTGTAGACACCGAGGGCCGCGTCCTGAATGATAGCAGCCGACCCCTCAAAGGGTAAATCCATCGGAGGAGTTCTTCTAGGAGAGCGGTTATCCCCGATCATCGGTTGCTTGCCACGATGGTCACTGCGGTGACTCCGTGCAGTGTCTGACATGAGTGAAACCCTTGTTCCCACAGATGGTGCCAATTGTTACAAGGCAAGTCTACCAACAATGGAATTTGTAAATTTAGGGAACACGGGTACAATGGTTACAAGTTAGGGGTTGATGGAGTGGCTAGAACGACTTGGAGCATGCTCCGGAGGCGAAGAATCCAAGGTCGCATGTTGATCACCGAAGGTCGCCGTCTCCTGATAGCTGAGGCGAGCTTCTTGCGAGAATAGCAACTCGTCAGAAAGGTGGGGCTGGCTGTCAACACATAGCCTCTCCGATGCTTAAGTCAGTGGATGACTTGTAATAAGTAAGTCGGACACGCTTGGCGATCTTAAGGTAGATCGGCAAAGCGTGACGAGCTTATGAGGAAGGCACAGATATATTGGAGATATCCGACCTTGAGTATTGGAAAAGAGTTAGAGATTTTAACTGACCAACCCCCTCCTTGGTGGCTGGAGGGGGTATTTATAGGGATGCGAGTCGGTTGCTCGCTGCTAATTAGCTGTCAAATCTGCTTAGCTGGAGCACAAGTGGAGAAGTGATAGGTCGGCAAGGGTGTGTCAGAGATATTTACGCATTAATGGGTGTCAGGCAGTGTTAGACACATTAATGAGACACGATGGACGGCCATTAGTTCTTGCCCTTAACCTCTGGCATTAATGGGGGGTAGGTGGCCCTACGTCACCATGTCAGAGATATTTATGTTAGGCCACCCTTTGCTAGGGCCAAGCTAGGCGACCGAGTTGGGTGTCTTCGGACCGTCCGGCCGCGCTTTATGGTGGAGAGTAGGCAAGCTTCTTTTGTTGACCCTGATTTTGAGCTTAACTCTCGACGAGGCGAGCTTGCCACTCGGCGAGGCGAGCTTCCCAGTGTCGCTGCGACCTTCCACTTGGGCTTCAAAATGAATGTGCCTTTATTATCTGGGCCGGTCATAAGGCCGTAACAGCCATCTTCAACTGAAAAATAAGGGAAGACGAAGTTAGGCTATAAAAATCATATCATGTAATAAAAAAGATTCATATCATACAGAAAATGTAGAAAATAGCCCGGAGATCAGAAATATCTGTAAAAATGTTTGTTAGAACCGGGAGATCGCTATCTTCAACGAAAAAATAAATGAAGACAAAATTAGGCCAAAAAATCATATCATTTAATAAAAAGAAACATATCTTCCAGATAATGTAAAAATAGCCCCGAGTTCAGAAAAATAATCAAAAATGTCCGTTGGAATCGGGAGATTGCCATCTACAACTGAAAAAAAGAGAATAGAAAATTAGGTCAAAAAATCTTATCATTTAATAAAAAGCTCTGTATCTCCCTGAAATATAGAAAAACAGCTAGGAGCTCAAAAAATACGTAAAAATATCAGTTAGAACCGGGAGATCACAATCTTCAACTGAAAAATAAGAGAAGACAATATTAGCCTATAAAATTCATATCATTTAATATAAAGATTCATATCGTACAGAAAATATAGAAAATAGGCCGTAGCTTAGAAAAATCTGCAATATGTCTATTGTAACCGGAAGTTTGCCATCTTCAACGAAAAAAATAAGAGAAGACAAAATTAGGACATAAAAATCATATCATTTAATATAAAGATTCATACCTAACAGAAAATGTAGAAAATGGCCCGAAGTTTAGAAAAATCCACAAAATTTTATGTTGGAACCGAGAAATCGACATTTTCAACTTAAAAAGATAAGAGAAGACAAATTAGGCGATAAAAATCAAATCATTTAATAAAAAGGTACATATCTTCAAGAAAACTGTAGAAAATTGTCTCGAGCTTAAAAAACTGCAAAAATGTCCGTTGTAACCGGGAGATCACCATCTTCAACAGAAAAATAAGAGAAGACAAAATAAGGCCAAACCATCATATCATTTATTAGAATGATCCATGTCTTTTAGAAAATGTAGAAAATAGCCCAGATCTAAGAAAAATCCGCAAAAATTTCTGTTGGAACCGTAATATCACCATCTTCAATTGAAAAATAAGCGAAGAGAAAATTAAGCTATAAAAATTATATCATTTAATATAAATATCCATGTCTTATAATGTGGAAAATTGCCCGGAGCTAAGAAAAATTCACAAAAAGGTTTGTTGGAACCGGGAGATCGCCATATATAGCAAAAAAAATAAGAGAAGACAAAATTAGGACCAAAAATCATATTATTTAATAAAAAGATCTATCTCTTCAAGAAAATATTTAAAATAGGCTCGAGGTCAGAAAAATCTGCAAAAATGTCCGCTGGAACCGAGAGATAGGCATCTTCAACAAAAAAATAAGAGAATACAAACTTAGGCTTTAAAAATCATCATTTAATTAAAAGATCCATATCCTAAATTAAATATATAAAATCGCACCGAGCTCAGAAAAATCCGCACAAATGTCCATTGGAAACTGGAGATCGACATCTTCAACTTAAAAATAAGAGAAGATAAACTTATGCTATAAAAATCATCCTTATTACAATTGAGGGATATTTTTGAATTTGTCCCATGTGGCAATGTCACATCGCCACATGGGACAACTTCCTTAAACCCAAAACCCCACCCAACCTCCCAAAAGAGACCCAAATCCAAAACACCCAAAATCACACCCCAATAAAAAAAACAAAAATCCCAAGACAATATACACACTCAAACCCACCCTTCTCATTTTCACCCATTTTTGCAGTCATCGAAACACCCCTGTGGGTCCAGCGTGTGGGTTGGTTTTTGGGGTGTCCGTGCACTTTGTTCACAAGTTATTTCTATCTATTATACACTTGAGGCAGCAACAGTTGTCACAGTCACAAGCTGACTGCGACAAATGTCACATCGTCCCACTTTGCAAAAAAACACCACCACTCTTACATATTTGCTTGTTTGCCATCCCTTTCATCACACTTTGCAAAAAAAAACCTATAAAACCTCCTAAACTCACATAATTGCATCTTTGGCCTATGGGCTTTTCCCCTTGTAACCCCAACGGATTTTGGATTTGCCCTTTTACCCACCGACGATACCGACACACACCCCCACTTCTCGCTCCTTTTAGGTTGCGCGTATTCACCGCATCCTTTTCGTCAGGTTTTTTCCTTATGCCGTGCAGTGTGTGCACGGGTTATTTCTAGTATCATTTAATAAAAAGACCGATATCTTCCATAAAATATAGAAAATAGCTCCGATTACAGAAAAATCTACAAAAATGTCTGTTGCAAGATGGAGATCGACATCTTCAACTGAAAAATTAGAGAAGACAAAATTAGAACAAAAATGATAACATTTAATTAAAAGATCCATATCTTGCAGAAAATAAACCTGATCTCAGAAAAATCGACAAAAATGTCTGTTTGAACAAAGAAATAGTCATCTTCAATAGAAAATTAATTGAAGACAAAATTATGCCAAAATCATATCATTTAATAAAAGATCCATATCTTCTCGAAAACACAGAAAATAACTTCGAGCTAAGTGAAATACACAAAAATGTCCGTTTGAACCGGGAGATCACCATCTTAAATGGCAAATTAAGAGAAGACAAAATTAGGCAATAAAAATCATTTCATTTAATATAAACATACATATCTTACATAGAATGTAGAAAATAGCCTGTAGCTCAGAAAATCCACAAAAATATCCGTTGGAACCGGGAGATCGCCATCTTCATCTGAAAAATAAGAAAATCAAAAATTAGGCAAAATAAATCAAATGATTTAATAAAAAGATCCATATCTTCCTGAACATATAGAAAATAGCCTCGAGGTCAAAAAATCCGCTAAAATGTCCGTTGGAACTGGGAGATCGCCATTATCAACTTAAAAAATAAGAGAAGATAAAATTAGGCCAAAAGATCGTATCATTTTATAAAATGATACATATCTTCCATAAAATGTAGAAAATAACCCCTAAATAAGAAAAATCCGCAAAAATGTCCGTCTGAACCTGGAGAAAGCAAACAGCAATTGAAAAAAAAAGAGAAGACAAAATTAGGCTATAAAAATAATATCATTTAATAAAAAGGTCCATATCTTATAGAAAATGTAGAAAATAACCCGTAGCATAGAAAAATCCGCTTAAATGTCCGTAAAAAAATTGCCAAAATTAGGCCAACTAATCATAACATTTAATAAAAAGGTCCATATCTTCCAGAAAATGTAGAAAAATTGCCCCAACAGAAGAAAAATGAACAAAATATCTGTTGAACCGGTAGATCAATCTTCAACTAAAATAAATAAGAAAAGACAAACGTATGCTATAAAAATCATATCATTTAATAAAAAGATCCATATCTTCCATAAAATGTAGAAAATAGCACCGAGCTCATAAAAATCCGCTAAAATATCCGTTGAAACCGGGAGATCGCCATCTTGTACTGAAAAATAAGAGAAGACAAACTTAGGCCAAAAATCATATAATTTAATAAAAAGATCTATATCTTCCAGAAAATTTTGAAAATAGCCCGAGGTCAGAATAATCTGCAAAAATATCCGTTAGAAAAGGGAGATTGACATTTTCAACTTAAAAAATAAGAGAAAACAAAATTAGGCCAAAAATTCATATCATTTAATAAAAAGATCCATCACTTCCCAAAAATGTAGAAAAATAGTACCGATCTCAAAAAATCCGCAAAAATGTCTATTGGAATCGGGAGATCGACATCTTCAACTAAAAAAATAAGTGAAGACAAAATTAGGTACTAAAAATCATATTAATTAATATAATGATTCATATCATATAGAAAATGTAGAACATAGCTTTGAGCTCAGAAAAATCCGAAAAAATGTCTGTTGGAAGTGGTAGATCGCCATCTTCAACTAAAAATAAGAGTACAAATTTCGGCCAAAAATCATATCATTTTATAAAAAGGTCCATATCTTCCAAAAAATTAGAAAATAGCCCCGAGGTCAAAAAATCCGAGAAAATGTTCGTTGGAACCGAGAGATCGCCATCTTCAACAGAAAAATAAGAGAATACAAACTTAACCTAAAAATCATATCATTTAATAAAAAGATTTATATCTTCAATGAACTTTTGTAAATAGTTCGGATTTGAGAAAAATCCGTAAAAAATCTGTTGGAACGTGAAGATCAACATCTTCAACTGAAAAATAAGAGAATAAAAAATTAGGCTTAAAATCATATCATTTAATATAAATATTCATTCCTTACAGAAAATTTAGAAAATATCGCGGAGCTCAGAAAAATCCCTTAAAATGTCCGTTGGAAATTGGAGATCGCCATCTTCAACGAAAAAAAATAAGAGACGACAAAATTAGGTCAAAAAATCATGTAATTTAATAAAAAGATTCATAACTTCCTTAAAATGTATAAAAAGAGCCCAGAACTCTGAAAAATCCACAACAATATACATTGGACCCGAGAAATCGCCATTTTCAACTAAAATTAAGAAAAGACAAAAATTAGGATATAAAAATCATATCAATTAATTTAAATATTCATATCTTACAAAAACCGAAGAAAATAGCTTGGAGCACAGAAACATCAACAGTAATGTCCGTTGCTACCGGGAGATCTCCATTTTCAACTTAAAAATAAGAGAAGATAAATTTAGGTCAAAAAATCATGTCATTTAATAAAAAGATCTATAACTTCCAAAAATATAGAAAAATAGTGTCGAGCTAAGAAGAATCGGCACAAATGTCTGTTGGAACCGGGAGATCACCATTTTCAACTTAAATAAGAGAGGAAAAATTAGGCGAAAAAATCATATCATTTAATAAAAAGATCCATATCATCATTAAAATGTAGAAAATAGCTCCAAGCACAGAAAAATCTCCAAAAATGTCTATTGGACAGGGAAATCATCATCTTCAACTGAAAAATAAGAGAAGACAAAATTAGGATAAAATGATATCGTTAAATAAAAAGATCCATATCTTCCTGAGAATGCAGAAAATAGCTCCGAGCTAAGTAAAATCCGCAAAATAGTCCGTTGAACAGGTAGATCCCCATCTTCAACTGGAAAATAAGAGAAGACAAAATTATGCCAAAAAACATATCATTTTATAAAAAGATGCACATCTTCCAGAAAATACAGAAAATAGATATTTGCTAAGTAAAATCTGCAAAAATTTCCATCTGTACCGGGAGATCACGATCTTCAACTGAAAATAAGAGAATACAAAATTAGGCAATAGAAATCATATAATTGAATATAAAAGATTCATATCTTATAGAAAATGTAGAAAATAGCTTGGTTTCAGAAAAATCTTGAAAAACATCTGTTGGAACCAGGAGATCGCCATCTCCTTCTAAAATATAAGAGAGACCAAATTAGGCCAAAAAATTAAATGATTTAATACAAAGATCCATATCTTCCAGAAAATGAAGAAAATAGCCTCGAGGTCAAAAAAACCTGCAAAACTGTCCGTTGGAATTAGGAGATCGCCATCTTCAGCTAAAAAAATAAGAGAATACAAAATTAGGCCAAAAATCATATAATTTAAATAAATAACCCATTTCTTCCATAAAATGTAGACAAATATCTCCGAGCTCAGAAAAATCTACAAAAATTTCCGTTTCAACTAAAAAAGAGAAGATAAAATTAGGCTATAAAATCACTTCATTTAATAAAAAGGTCCATATCTTACAGAAAATGCAGAAAATAGCTTGGAGCGTAGAAAAATCTCCTCAAATGTCCGTTTGAACCAGGAGATCGTCATCTTCAACAAAAAAATAGAAGCCAAAATTAGGCCAAAAAATGATATCATTTAATAAAAAGGTCCATATCTTCCAAAAAAATGTAGAAAAATTGTCCAAAACTAAGAAAAATCTGCAAAAATGTCTGTTGGAACCGGTAGATTGCCATCTTCAACTGAAAAAAATAAGAGAAGACAAACGTAGGGTTAATCATATCATTTAATAAAAAGAAGCATATCTTCCATAAAATGTAGAAAATACCACTGAGCTTAGAAAAATCTGTAAAATGTTTGTTGTAACAGGGAGATCGCCATCTTTAACTGAAAAATAGGAGAAGACAAAATAAGCTAAAAATCATATCATTTAATAAGAAGATCAATATCTCTCAAAAAAATTAAAAAATATCCGCGATGACAAATAAATCCGTAAAAAACTTCGTTAGAATCGGCAGGTCGACATCTTATACTGAAAAATAAGAGAAGCAAAATTAGGCCAAAAACTCATATCATTTATTAAAAAGATTCATATCTTTCAGAAAAAGTAAAAAATTGCCCCGAGCTATGAAAAATCTTTAAAAATGTCCCTTGAAACCGACAGATTGCCATATTCAACTAAAAAATATGAGAAGACAAAACTAGGCGACAAAAATCTTGTCATTTAATAAAGAGATCCATATCTTTAATAAAATGTAGAAAATAGGTTGAGCTCAGAAAAACACGCAAAAATGTCTGTTGGAACTGGGATAATGCCATCTGTTACGCCTATTTGACCGAGACCCAAAAGACACGAGCCCAGGAGCCCGACGACTGGTCGAGAGCCCATCTGCATCCTCGAGCCCATTCTACAAAGGCCCTGTAAGGGATCTTCCTGAATGCCGATCCGACCCGGTCCCGATAACCCGCTGGTCACTCGCCCACTCCTGTGAAAACCACTCCCCCGAACGCGCGACCACTAAATGGCGGTAATGGGGAGGTGCTGGCATGGCGAAGAGAGCGGCGGCGAGGGGGCGGATTGATGGGGCACGATCGAGGGCGGGCGTGGGACGTGGGCCAGAGGCAGTCACGCTGGGAGCTCTACAAAAGGGCTAGGAAGACGAAGAAGAACGGGACCGCATCTCAGGTAACAAAACCTAAGGTACTCCATCAACGACCTCGTTCCCCCATTTCATCTCCTTCCTCCCCCGCTCGCGCCGAGAGACGCCGTTATGATCTCCTCACGAGTCGAACCGTCTCCGCCGGGCCTCCTTTCTCAGATCTCTATCTGACTTAGGCATCGGAGGGGATTTGGCCGGAACCAAGGTCCGGCCCCCTGACGAGCGTTCTCGTCTACGCAGGTGGACAGCTGATCAACGGGCCGAGGCTCCCCCTCGCCCCTCTCCAACCACACGATCAACTGGACAGTGAGGCTTCCCCTCACCGTCACCCGCAGCCTACCGACTAGCCGACATGGAAGGGAGGGTTCTCACTCACACTTGGAATGCGGAACATTTACGCAAGTACTTTCAATAGATGTATCGTTTCCTATGAAATAAATTTGTTTTGAATTCATTCCTTTCCAGATAAAGCAAAAAGATATACAGAAGGATGCACGAAGAGGTCGAGGGGCATTCCCCTCCCTCATTTTTCTCCAGGGGCACCAGGGGAGCCACAGGCTGGCAGCCCACTAGGGTCTCCCCCCTTACTCCGTTCGGCGTCAGAGTACATCCGAAGTTCCTCGAAGTTGATCCCCGAGAGCGGGAACTTCTTTTGGATCTCGGACTGGCACCGGGCGAAGCCCTTCTCGTACGCCTCCGATAAGGCGGTCTCCACAAAGGAGGTGGCATACTCCGCCACGGCATCCTGAGCGATCCGGGCCAGATCCACCTCCTCGAGCCCACGCATCCGGGCCTCTAAGGTCTCGACCTGGCGTTGGTGCTCCGCCCTCTCCTTCTTGATCTCCCGGGATCTCTCGCCAAGTTGGGCTGCAAGGGCCCTCGCCTGCTCCTCCGCCGCATCCAGACGATCGGAGAGCTCCGAGGCTTCGGAGGCAGCAGCCGGGCCGGGGATCTGCTTGACTCCTCCAGACGCATCGGCACCTTTCAAAAGAGAGGCGAGCCGCGCCTCGGCCTCCGACTTCGCAGCCAGAGCCAAGGCTCTCTCCCGGTCCGCCACCTCCAGGGCAGAGGACAGCTCAGTTACGCGGGAGTCCAGGGACTGGACCCGCGCTTCCTCCAACTGACCGGCCTCCTCCTCCTCGCCGGGGACCTCTGAGCCTCGCCCGGTGTCGGATTTGGCTTTGGGAAGAGCCGCGAATTGGCGCCTCATCGAGAGGCCCACCGAGGACAACTGCGCCAAAGCAACGAAGGTAAGACGGCAAAAGCAGCTGGAGAAAGGGGGGACAAGCAGAGATACGCTACCTGTTGGCCAGCCTGGATCACGAAGGTAGCCAAGCAATCACCGCTGACTCCGTCCAACACCGCCTGATCGGGAGGGAGACAACAGTTCTCGGCCACTCGAGCGGCGGCTCCACGGCTCGAAAACATCGACTCCTTCTCCCCCACTGGGAAGCGTGGACAAAGAAGACCCTCCCCTGACGAAGGTAACTCGCCAGGAGCGGAGCGGAACGCGCCAAGATACCGACTGTAAGCATCAGGGAGAGAGCCGTCCGGGAGAGGTGAAGGGCCGGCCCACGGCCAGGCAACCTCAACGGGGGCGGGATGAGGTCGGTCAGCAGTCGGCTGGACATCGACCCCCTCGACCCCCTCACGGATCCTCTTGGAAGACCCCTGCAAGGGGAGAGAGGGAGACGACACCTTCTTCCGTTTCGAGCCTCCGGTCGCGATCACAACCCGCTGCTTCTTCCGGACCGCTAACACATGATCCCTTCTGCGCGGATCCGGGTTTGGGACCTGCACGAGAGCGCTGGCAGGAGAAGGACCGAGAGGGAACCCACCTGCACTCAAAGAAGAAATGAGAGACAGAGCAGAACCTGGACGACCTCGAGGGGCGAACGCTCGGAGAAGCTTACCTAGGGGCCACACCGTCTTACACAAATTGTGGTCACTAAAGAGAAAGTCGATCGAGCGCTCCCTCACAGGAATTGCCAGCATGTCCTTCGCCGTCTGCTGCTCAGCGACCGTCAGCTCACCCAGATCAAGGATGACTGCACCGGCCGCCTCCCACCGAACCGGGAAGGGTACACTCGAAGGGAATGTGACAAACACGTATTCCCCCTTCCAGCGTTTCAGGGAACTCGGCAACCCCAGCACCAGGGACATCTTCGGGAGGGCGCTGATGTAAATCCACGGCCCCGATTGGTGGTGGCTCAGGTGGTAGAACTGGGCAAAGAGGCGAAGAGAGGGCACCACACCCTTCAGTATGCAGACTACAACGAACCCGACGAGGATCCCAACGGCGTTGGGACAGAATTGACACAGGCACACATTGTGGGCCTGAAGGAACTCAACGATAAAAGGATGAAGCGGGAAACGAAGCCCGAAGTGGAAGCACTTCTCATATATTCCGACCTCATTGGGACCAGGAGAGCAGATCCGCTCGTCAGCCCCAGGGGCACGAGCCGAGTAAGGCGGAAGCAGGTAGGCGGAGCTCATGCTCCCGATGGCGGTGGCACAGATCGACGAAGGCCACGCCAAGACCTCTGAGGGAACCCCTGAAAAATCTTCCCCATGCTGACTAATCGCCGAAGGAGTGCCACCCGCCAGACCTGGAGCCGCGTCGCGCTCCGACCGAACCGAACCCGTAGCAGAGGAAGACGACATGGGGCAGAGCTCAGACAGAATAGGGATCAGCACAAAGAAGAAAAACGACGGGATGGCGGCTCACGAACCCCTCGGCTTCTCAACTTAAGACGACCCCGCGAGCGGCGGGGATATGCTTGCAGCTACACGTGGCAACATCTGAAGGCCGACGGTGCTTCGGAACCCGCGCCTTAAAAGGATCGAACGGGCCAATTCATGATGACGACTAATAAATGAGTCGGCATCGACTGACGAGCCTGTCAAAATCGGCAGAAGTCACATCGGCCGAGCCGAACCGACCGAGGCCGATCAACCCGACCGATGGGGGCAAATGTTACGCCTATTTGACCGAGACCCAAAAGACACGAGCCCAGGAGCCCGACGACTGGTCGAGAGCCCATCTGCATCCTCGAGCCCATTCTACAAAGGCCCTGTAAGGGATCTTCCCGAATGCCGATCCGACCCGGTCCCGATAACCCGCTGGTCACTCGCCCACTCCTGCGAAAACCACTCCCCCGAACGCGCGACCACTAAATGGCGGTAATGGGGAGGTGCTGGCATGGCGAAGAGAGCGGCGGCGAGGGGTCGGATTGATGGGGCACGATCGAGGGCGGGCGTGGGACGTGGGCCAGAGGCAGTCACGCTGGGAGCTCTACAAAAGGGCTAGGAAGACGACGAAGAACGGGACCGCATCTCAGGTAACAAAACCTAAGGTACTCCATCAACGACCTCGTTCCCCCATTTCATCTCCTTCCTCCCCCGCTCGCGCCGAGAGACGCCGTTATGATCTCCTCACGAGTCGAACCGTCTCCGCCGGGCCTCCTTTCTCAGATCTCTATCTGACTTAGGCATCGGAGGGGATTTGGCCGGAACCAAGGTCCGGCCCCCTGACGAGCGTTCTCGTCTACGCAGGTGGACAGCTGATCAACGGTCCGAGGCTCCCCCTCGCCCCTCTCCAACCACACGATCAACTGGACAGTGAGGCTTCCCCTCACCGTCAACCTGCTGAGGCCTAGCACGTCCTACCGAGGCCGAGCGTCTTAATCGGGTCCGAGGCTTCCCCCCGCTATCCGCCGAACACGCATCTAGCTGGACGACTGAGGCTACCCCTCGTCGTCCTACCTCCGAGGACGTGCTCATCTGTCCGAGGCTGAGCGTCTCAACCAGGGCCGAGGCTTCCCCTCGCCCCTTCTGCACCGATTCGAAACCCCCCGAGGGACCCAGAGCGGGCCCCTTGACCACGTTGACCGGGTTCTCCACGGTCAACGCTTTGTAGTGAGAAAACACTCTGAAACACCATCTTCAACTGAAAAAATGAGAAGACAAAATTAGGCTATAAAAGTCACATCATTTAATATAAAGATTCTTATCTTCCAGAAAGTGCACAAAATAACGTCGAGCTCAGAAAAATCCGTAAAAATGTCTGTTGGAACCGGAAGATCGCCATCTTCAACTGAAAAATAAGAGAAGACAAATTTAGGCCATAATATCATATCATTTAATAAAATGATACATATCTTCCAAAAAGTGGAAACAGTTCGGAACTCAAAAAAATCTGCCAAAATGTACGTTGGAATCGAGAGATCGCCATCTTCAAATGGAATATAAGAGAAGACAAAATTAGACCAAAAATAAAATCATTTAACAAAAAGATCCATATCGTTTAGAAAATTTAGAAAATAGCCTCGAGGTCAGAATAATCCGTAAAAATATCCGTTGGAACCAGGAAATCGTCATCTTTAGCTGAAAAATAAGAGAAAACAAAATTTGTCCAAAAAATCATATCATTTAATAAAATGATCCATAACTTTCCGAAAAATGTAGAAAAGTAACCTCGAGCTCAAAAAAATCTGCAAAAATGTTTGTTGGACCTGGAAGAATGCCATCTTTAGCTGAAAATAAGAGAAGACAAAATTATGTTATAAAAATCTTACATTAAATATTAATGTCCATTTCCTATAGAGAATGTAGAAATTATCCTGGAGCTCAAAAAAAAATCTGAACAAATGTAAATTGGAACCGTGAGATTGCCATCTTCAATTGAAGAAAGAGAACACAAAATTGAGCCAAAAATCATATCATTTAAGTAAAATATCCAAATATTCCAGAAAAGTTCGAAAATAGTCCCAAGCTAAGAAAAATCCACAAAAATGTCGGTTGGAACGGGTACATCTCCATCTTCAACTGAAAAAAATAAGAGAAGACAAATGTAGGCTATAAAAATCATATCATTTAATAAAAAATACTTATCTTTCATAAAATATAGAAAATAGCACCCGAAATCATACAAATCTGCAAAAATGTCCGTTAGAACCAGGAGATCGCATTCATCAACTGAAAAATAAGAGAAGACAAAATTTGGCCAAAAATCATATCATTTAATAAAAAATACATATATTTCAAAAAAATTAGAAAATAGCCCCGAAGTCAGAATAAAACACAAAAACATCCGTTTGAACCTGGAGATCGCCATCTTCAACTGAAAAATAATAGAAGAAAAATTTAGGCCAAAATATCATATCATTTAATAAAATGATACATATCTTCCAAAAAAGTGAAAAACAGTTCGGAACTCAAAAAAATCCGCCAAAATGTACGTTGGAACCGGGAGATCGCCATCTTCAACTGGAATATAAGAGAAGACAAAATTAGACCAAAAATAAAACCATTTAACAAAAAGATCCATATCGTCTAGAAAATTTAGAAAATAGCCTCGAGGTCAGAATAATCCGCAAAAATATCCGTTGGAACCAGGAGATCGTCATCTTCAGCTGAAAAATAAGAGAAAATAAAATTTGTCCAAAAAAATCATATCATTTAATAAAATGATCCATAACTTTCCGAAAAATGTAGAAAAAAGCCTCGAGCTCAAAAAAATCCGCAAAAATGTCTGTTGGACCTGAGAGATTACCATCTTTAGCCGAAAATAAGAGAAGACAAAATTATAAAAATCGTATCATTTATTATAAATATCCATATCTTATAGATAATGTAGAAAATCTCTCGGAGATTAAAAAAATCCGAACAAATGTAAATTGGAACGGGAGATTGCCATCTTCAATTGAAAAAACAGAACACAAAATTGGGCCAAAAATCATATCATTTAATTAAAATATCGTGTTTACGGGTGTTTTCTCACCGCAGAATTGTTGACCGGAGGGTGCAGGGTCCACACGGTCAAAGGGGACACACGGGACCTCCGAGTTGTCGTTACTGTCACATGAGACGGAGATGGCCCTTGGGGTCGGTCGATGGCGCGTTCGCTTGGGCAGGAAGGTGCAGTTCCGTTCTTCGGCGTGCCGAGGGGTAGCCTCGGCGGGACGACAGCCTCCGGGATCGGTTGAATACGGAGTCACTTGGTGAGGGACACGTGGATCCTCGCGTCGGCTCGTCGAAGGGTAGCCTCGACAGAGCGACGACCTCCTAGTGGTGGAGATGAGCAGACTCGGGGACGAGGGCGCTCAGCTCCGGTTGGGAGGCGCTGAGGGGTGGCCTCGGCGTCGCTGGATCTCCTGGACCTGAATAGACGAGAGAGCTCGTTAGGGGGGTCGGGCCTTGGTTCCGACCAATTCCCCTCCGATGCCAAAGTCAGATCTGGCCTGATTAGTGCTCGGTGGGATCGAGTATGGCTCGTGGAGAGGCCGATACACGAATCCTCGGGCCGAGCTTTGGAGGAGAAATATTCAAGGTGGAAGAAGGTGTAAGAGTGTTAGTATGTGATACCATTGTTCTAGATCTCGGAGATCCGGCCTCCTGTGATGATGCCGCCTTCCTCTTCATATAGGGGGTCCCCTAGTAATGGGCCATGATGAGACATCATGGTCGTTATTGATGAGGTTGTGCTAATGGAGAATGTTGACCCCAATGATTGCCATGTTTTATGGATGAATGCCATAAAGGCGGAGTGATGACATTGAAAGCGGCCGCCATAATTGGCGGGTGATGGCCATGAAGTCGGGCCATGATTGGCGAGTTATTGCCATGAAGGCGGTTGCCATGTTTGGCGAGCCATAAAGGCGGTTGCCATGTTTGGCGAGCCATGATGGCTGGAGTGATGGCCATTAAGTTGGGCCATAATTTCCTCCACTATGAAAGTGGGCAATCTTCGGGCCTTTGCCTTGGGTGGAGAATCGCGACCCGCCTGTGAGATCCTTGGGCTGGAGCCCAAAGGCCGTAGTAGGCCAGTTGACTAGTCGTAGTTGACTTGGCTCCTCCGGGCCCGGTCAAAATAGTCGTATCAATTGCCCCAATCTTCTGAGCTCTACCATTGTTGAGATGGAGGTCGGGAGATGTAGTATAAGGGAGAGAAGTTGCTCTCTCTGTAAACTCAGTCCATCTTGCGGAGTTGGCTAGTGAAGATAGCTCGTCGGTCCGAGATTCGTTCGGTGGCGAGGGGAGTTGCCCCTCGACTTATGGCGGACGAAGGAGTGGATCGTCCAGCTGGGGGAGTTGCCCCCAGCCTTACAGTCGATGTGGTCGGTCTGCTGGGGGAGTTGCTCCCATCCTTATGATCGACGGGTCGATTGGCCTGCTGGGGGGCTACCACTCAGTCTTATGGTCAATCGAGTGATCAGCCAGCTGGGGGAGTTGCCCCAGCCTTACGGTTGATCTTGTCGGTCTGCTGGGGGAGTTGCCCCCAGCCTTATGGTCGATGGGTCGATTGGCCTGCTGGGGGGCGACCCCCAGTCTTATCATCAATCGAGTGATCAGCCAGCTGGGGGAGTTGTCCCCAACCTTATGGTTGATCTTTGCGGTCTGCTGGGGGAGTTGCCCCCAGCCTTATGATCGACGGGTCGATTGGCCTGCTGGGGGAGCTAGTCCCAGTCTTACAGTCAATCAAGTGATCGGCCAGCTGGGGGAGCTAGTCCCAGTCTTACAGTCAATCAAGTGATCGGCCAGCTGGGGGAGTTGCCCCCAGCATTACGAACGGTCCGTTCGTTCGGTTATGAGGGGAGTTGCCCCTCGACTTACGACCGACGTAGGAGTGATCGGCCTGCTAGGGAAGTTACCTCCAGCCCTCCGACCGATCCGTTGGTTCGATTGTGAGGGGATTTGCCCCTCGATTTATGGCCGACGAAAGGGTGAGGACCTTGTGAAGACACTCAAAGATTCCATGGTGGTGCTCTGCCACTACTTCGTCCTGCTCGGGTGGATGCGGGAGCAGTTCGGCAGCCTGGTTGGGGCAATTCGTCTAGCGGTATCTTTGGCGGCCCTTCAAAAGGGTGGCTCGGATGTCCGAACGAAGTCCAGACATGCAGCTTGGTCGGATTGGTTGGTGGGGTCGACAGCTCGGCAAGCTGGCGCTCAACGGCCCGGTCGGAGGAGCTATTTGGACGCTCGAATTTAGACGATTGTGCTTCAGACAGATCGGCACGGCCATGGTCAGAGGAGCTGCTTAGATGCTTGAACTCGGACGAAGGTTCTTCGGCCAGATCGGCTCGGCCACGATCGGAGGAGCTGCTTAGATGCTCGAACTCGGACGACGGTGCTTCGGCCAGATCGGCTCGACCACGGTCGGAGGAGCTGCTTGGATGCTCGAACTCGGACGACGGTGCTTCGGCCATATCGGCTCGGCCACGGTCGGAGTTTGAACGAAGCATCGTGATGAGGTTGAACTCAGACGACTGCGCTTCGGCCTGGCTTGTGAAGAGAGCTCGATATGACCGGAAACTCGTCTTTGAGCTCGGAATATGCTGGATCGGACGAGTGCCGTGACTCGAGAACAGCCCTCAGATCTTGAGGTGATGAGTATCTCTCAGGTTTGATCTTGGAGAAGAGCGGCGGCGAGCATCTCCCGGTCAGGCGGCTCTTGAAGCTGAGATGCTCAAGAACCTTGAGATGCCCCTTGAAGTGTTGATGCTGGAGTGTCGTTCGGGAGAGCTTGGAAGGCGAAGGTAGCAGGGTCCTATGCACGTAGTAGGGTCCTCCTGTGCACGTTATTCCTTGCCCCCTTCCATGTCTCGGGTTTGCCTAGGGAGATGGCTAACTCGAGTCGCTGGAAATCATGTCGGTGCTGGTTAGTTGTATGGATCAGCCTCCTCTCGTTGATCGACCTTGTCAAGTCGGGAGTTCCTCCAAGGGGATGGAGTGGGGAGAGCCTCGGCTGATCGGCCCTGGTAGGCGTACATGAGCCGAGTACGGACTCTCTTTTTTCCGTGGAAGCTTTTGAGCCTGGCTCGGTCGGTGTAACGTCCAGTGTGTGATGGATCGTCAGCTCCTTGCACTTGGTTGGATCTGCCGGATATGTTCGGCTTGGTCGGTAACCCGACAGGGGTTGCCTTGTAAGCTCGGCATGCTCTTCAATCTTTACAATGACATCAACATGGAGGTGCTCTGTAGTTTCCTTAGTCGGGCCGGACGAAGGTGAGAGCAGCTTGGCTCCTTGGCAAAAATTGCTCGGAGAGGAACGTCAAATCCCCAGAGCCCATAGCGCGGCCGAAGCGAGCCGAGCTCCCCAAATCTGGTTGGTGGTCCATAGGTCGGCTGAAAAGCTCGGATGGAAGATCCGAGCCGTCGCTCGGTTGTTGGGGGGTCGACGCCCTTGAGGCACCGGGGGAACTGGATGTAGCAGACGTTCTTGCCACCGCGGTCCAACTTGAAGCACATCCCCTCGTGGATAGTTGTAGAAGCAGTGGTAAGAGTCAAGGTTGAGGAGGAATGGGCCTTTACCTCAAAGATTGGGGCTTGTTTGGCTAGGAGGTGCAGACGTTTGGACGGGCCTTGAGCTCGAAACTTGGCTCGCTCGGATATTTCCAGAACCTCGCTCGGCGGTCGGTAAAGTTTGGTTGGCCTCCTCTCAGATGGGTCGGCCTGGTGTGCCCTTGGAATCCAGCAGACACTCGTGGTTGAGCTGTTCAATCTCAGCAAGATTGAGATTAAGATCGCCCTTTCATTAGCACATGCTCGAGGCATGCCGGCGCGTCGAGATTGATATCGCTCCTCCCCAACCCAAACTCGGGAAAAAGTGCATGGTCATCCTCAACAAATGACGGCATCGGGCCTGATAGTTCGGACAACACTCAGAGAGAGGTAGCTTGGTTGAAATGTCATCAAGAGTGTCTTCACTTCACAGTAGCTCGTCTCCCGTCTTCCTCGTATCTCTACAGGCGACGGTGACATGCTTTTCCACCACTGCCCAGAACAATGCCCGTACTCCTTGTTTGGTAGTAGATCCTCATACTTTGTGTAGTGAGCCATAAGACCCGTGTCGACCCGACAGTGAGTTTAAGTTGTTTATTGGGAGCATTTCAAGTTACCGAGATCCGAAATATATTGCAAATTGGCGGGGTCAACCCTCGTTAATTCGGCAAGGTTGATCAGAGCTCAGAGAATGAGCAAGCTTGGACGCTCTGGTCTCGTTCGGGCGAAGCTCGGGTGGCTGAGGTCAAGGTTTTCCCTGCAACACCCTTGAGGCTCGGATGCAGCGCCACGTAGCACGTAGTGGCTACTCCCTGAGCCTGGTCGGAGCTCGTATCCGAGGCCGAACGCTCGGATCTTTTAAAAATAAAAACCTGATTTGACGAAGAGTTGAGCACTTATCTCCTTGGGGCTCGCCCTCGGTCCTATCAGAGCGTCTCCCATCCGTATCCCTACGCAATAGTGACGCGAAGGTAGCTAGCATCAGGTGGCAGAGGACATCGTTGACCCAGCAATATGGGTATTTCTGGGAAATTATTCAAAAATTTAAATTGAAGCAGTAACATTAATGGAGCAAAATGTTGTTTAAATAAGAGCAATAAAAAAGGAAGGTTTCCCTTTTTGGAAGCTGCATTTTGCCGGGGTCTTTAAGGTCGTCGCTAGTGATGACAAGGATGTAGGGGAGGCCGTACCGCCGGTGACCCCAGATCCGTCGAAGGAATCAGATCTACTGAAGGACATGTGTCCAACTTCTTGGCAGCGGTGGTCATTGAAAGAAATAGATCTCATCAGATTTAGACTTGGTGCGGTGGTCGTCATCGGTGCATAACTGTCGAGATCATGAGGGATTTTGCTCGGTGCATCAGTGCATTGCTCTCCGTTGGCTTTGTCTACGTCAGAAATCTGGGCTTCCTGGCCCTTGGTTGGGTCCAGATTGACCTGGGCAAGACGGTCGCCGTTACCTCACTCCGCTTGACGGCAGCTCCCCCGAGGTGATTGCCTCCCTGCTACGGTTCGTTTACCGAAGATGGCTGTGTGCGTGGATGCAGAGTGCTTTGCCATCTCGTCGTCATTTCGTCAGAGCTTCGTGGGCGAGCTCGTCGGTCTCCGACGAGGCCCTCCTTTTGTCCCCCACTGGGCCAGGGTCGCTGCGATCGATGTTGTAGTGGTCGCCATTCCCAAGGTGGAGGTCGCGAGCTAGGAGGTCGCAGTGTCACGTCCTGATGGACTTGTCGACTTCGATCATCTGCGACAGGTGGGTCGACGTGGATCCACGATCGGACGCTGTGTCCTGCTTCCTGATAGAGGTCTGGGGGCTGGAAGAGGGGCCGCCGGGATGAGGTGGCGGCAGTCGTCGGGGTGGCGACGACGTTGATGGTCATTGAGGATAGTGGATGAGATTGAGAGATGAGATTGACCCAGGTCTCTTTCTGTTGGGGAAATATCAAGAACCAAAGATGTGGAAACATCCTTGTCCATATTTTGATTAATGGAACGAGCGGTCATCGATGTGGTAAGCGACGTGGATGTTGACTCGTTCCCACAGACGGTGCCAGATGTTTACGGGTGTTTTCTCACCGCAGAATTGTTGACCGGAGGGTGCAAGGTCCACACAGTCAAAGGGGACATGCGGGACCTCCGATTTATCGTTGCTGTCACGTGAGACGGAGATGGCCATTGGGGTCGGTCGATGGCACGTTCGCTTGGGCAGGAATGCGCGGTTCCGTTCTTCGGCGTGCCGAGGGGTAGCCTCGGCGGGACGACAGCCTCCGGGATCGGTTGAAGGCGGAGTCGCTTGGTGAGGGATGCATGGATCCTCGCGTTGGCTCGTCGAAGGGTAGCCTCAGTAGAGCGACGACCTCCTGGTGGTGGAGATGAGCAGACTCGGGGACGAGGGTGCTCGGCTCCGGCTGGGATGCACTGAGGGGTGGCCTCGGCGTCGCTGGATCTCCTGGACTTGAATAGACGAGAGAGCTCGTTAGGGGGGTCGGACCTTGGTTCCGACCAATTCCCCTCCGATGCCAAAGTCAGATCTGGCCTGATTAGTGCTCGGTGGGATCGAGTATGGCTCGTGGAGAGGCCAATATACGAATCCTCGGGCCGAGCTTTGGAGGGGAAATATTCAAGGTGGAAGAAGGTGTAATAGTGTTAGTATGTGATACCATTGTTCTAGATCTCGGAGATCCGGCCTCCTGTGATGATGACGCCTTCCTCTTCATATAGGGGGTCCCCTAGTAATGGGCCATGATGAGACATCATGGTCGTTATTGATGAGGTCGTGCTAATGGAGAATGTTGACCCCAATGATTGCCATGCTTTATGGATGAATGCCATAAAGGCGGAGTGATGACATTGAAAGCGGCCGCCATAATTGGCGGGTGATGGCCATGAAGTTAGGCCATGATTGGCAAGTTATTGCCATGAAGGTGGTTGCCATGTTTGGCGAGCCATGATGGCTGGAGTGATGGCCATTAAGTTGGGCCATAATTTCCTCCACTATGAAAGTGGGCAATCTTTCTGGCCTTTACCTTGGGTGGAGAATGGCGACCCCCCCGTGAGATCCTTAGGCCGGAGCCCAAGGCCGTAGCAGGCCAGTTGACTAGTCGTAGTTGACTTGGCTCCTCCGGGCCCGGTCAAAATAGTCGTATCATATCCAAATCTTCCAAAAAAGTTAGAAAATAGTCCCAAGCTAAGAAAAATCCACAAAAATTTCGGTTGGAACGGGTAGATCTCCAACTTCACAGAAATGTCGGTTGGAACGGGTAGATCTCTAACTTCAACTAAAAAAATAAGAGAAGACAAATGTAGGGGCTATAAAAATCATATCATTTAACAAAACATACTTATCTTTCATAAAATTTAGAAAATAGCACCGAACTCATAAAAATCTGCAAAAATGTCCGTTGGAACCTGGAGATCGCATTCTTCAACTAAAAAAAATAAGAGAAGACAAAATTTGGCCAAAAATCATATCATTTAATAAAGGAGTAGTCATAACCCATGCCCTAAGTGCACGGTTCATTTTAACATATGCTCCCTCAAAATCTTGGATCCACTAATTTTAAATGAACAAAAATAGATAAAGCGAAATAGTTATTATTTAGTTCTTCCAAAAAATTTAGTTCTCAAAAAATTTGGCACCCCCAAGAGAATTTGGATTCTTTAAAAAATTTTGCTCCCCCCAAAATTTAGTTCCCTCAAGATTTAACATATGCTTTAAGGGTATGGTTCATTTATAATATTTTTTTCTCCTAAAAATCTTGGATCCTCTAATTTTAAATGAGCAATAATATTTAGTTCCCTTAAAAGTTATTCAGTTCACACCACAAATTTTAGTTTAGCCCAAAATTGTGTTCACCCAGAGAATTTAATTCCATGCATGTTATTTAGTTTCATCAAATTTTATTTAGTTCCCCAAAAATTTTAGTGTCCCCAAAATTTAGTTTCCTTCCAAGACTTTAGTTCCCCTAAAATTTAGTTCTCACAAAGAATTTGTTTCATTTTGGGAAATAAAAAATAAGTATTTTCACATGTTTTGTACTGCAATCCACTGAAATAATTTCAAGATTTTTTGAAACTATCAAAAAATTCACTTATTACCATTTGGGAAATGAAAAAATCACACAATTCTCAATTCATAATCTACTTTCGGATGGATAAGTAACTGGCCTCAGATATGGGCTCTTGTATCTGTCCAGAAGTAGGTTAAAACTTATCGATATTGAAAACCTTTTTGACATAGAGTTCTCTTTCGTGAACTTACCAAAAGACCGATGCAATGAAGCCCACATTAAAGAATGGAGGTTGATAGAGGAAGGAACATGTTAGATGGTCAAGTCAAGGTGGCCGTCAGGCCAGCCTGGCCCGACCGGGCCTTGACCTGGCCACGGGCCGGCCCGTTTGACCAGGAGGCCCTAGCCGGGGGGCCGGAAGCCCGGCCTAAGGCCCGGGCTAGCCCGTGCCCGGGCTGAGCCGGGACAGCCCGGCCATATTAATTTAAAAAATTAAAAATTAAAAAAATGTTTAAAAAATGTTTAAAAATATAAAAAATTCTTTTAAAATGTATAAAAATCTACACTTAATATATGTCTTTATTACTTCTATAATTGGGCTTTCCACATATCGAAAAATGGCTTTCCAGAATGTGGAATTATTATTATGGTACTTATTATGGTAATTATGTTATAAATATTTCTATAATTGGGCTTTCCACATCCTGGTTATTATTAATATAATTAAAAAATGTAGTAATATTACTATAATTATTATGGTAATTATTGTATAATTGGGCTTTCCAGAATGTGAAATTATTATTATGGTAATTATTATGGTAATTATGGTATAATTATTACAATAATTGGGCTTTCCAAATTATTATTATAATTACCCTTTCCCTTCTTAGGATTATTACTATAATTACCCAAATTATTACTATAATTACCCAAATTATTAATTATTACTATAAGCTCCTACTATATGTTACAGCATGGCCCGGGATTATTAACTATTACTATAAATTATTAATGTAATTACTACTATAATTATTACTATAAGTTCCTCCCAAATTATTACTATAATTACCCAAATTATTAATTATTACAACTTATTCTCCACTGATTGTTCTCTTTGTTGGATCCTGTGGATGTCAAACAACACTAAAGGGGGGTTGAATAGCGTTGTATAAAATAAACTTTTTCGATCTTAATAAATTAACACAAATCAAAGCCTTCTAATATTGCCTAAGTAACCAATTAAAGTGATCTACGCTTGGTTCTTAATCAACCCAATACATCTTCAAATCAAATCAGAGATAAAAGTCTTCTGGTAGTCCACTCCCCATGAACAGTAGTCGACTCCCAGAGGGAAATTAAGCACAGCTCAGTTAGTCAAATACTTAATGAAGATATACAAAATTTGCACAGAAGTACAGATACGAAAACTGATCTTTGCAGTATATTATAAATGAATTACAAAGATAATATTCAACAAACAAATGAACAAAGAATTATGATAATAACAAAGTAAATGAGAATTGCTTGCAGAGATAATCAAATACAGATAAGCAAACGCAGACACATGGATTTTTATCCTGGTTCCCAACAACTTAGGTACGTCTAGTCCCCGACCAATCCGGTACGAGATTTCCACTATCTGCCTTAGCAAATACAAGCACCTAACTTCACTCGTTAAGATTTCCAACAACCTAGTCTTGACCAAGATTTCCAACTGCAACACCTAGACTTGTCTAGGGTTTCCAACAACAACACCCTTACAACAAAGGGTAAAACACAAAGAGAAAAACGATATCCAACTCACCACAATTGTTTGGTGGAGATTGGATTTACACCCAAATTCTATATCCAATAGTTATAGAAAATTACATGCATTAGTGGCTTGATAGAATACGATTCTAGATCATACAAAGATACGAATGAAGTCTTTGTGATCTAAATCAAATGTTTTTCAAAATCCTTTTAAATAAAATCAGAGAATAAGTAATATGGATTTTGAAAACAAATAGCCAAATAAAAATTCGATCTTCAGAAAACAATATCTCAAAGAAATTACAAGATCAAGAATAAAAACAGATTTGGCTAAGAGAGAAAGAGAGCTGAGGATTCGAGAACATTTTGCACAAGAGAATTTTGATTTCAAGAGTTGTTGTATTTTCCTCAAAGAAATAGTCCTCTATTTATAGGTGAGAATTGAGAATTCAAAATTCAAATTCTTTTGACTTTTGTCCCGAAAATCATGGGAATAATAAATTAGAGATATGTCAAAAGTTAAGTCAAAATGTCAGATTTCGACAGTTGGTAGTCGACTCCCTGGTATTGGTAGTCGACTCTCAGTGTGTTTCAGGAGAAATTAATTCTCAGCTGGTAGTCGACTCCCACTCCTTGGTAGTCGACTCCCAGAGGAGTTTCTTCTGAGACACGGCTAGTCAAATATGTAGTTAGCTCCAGGGTGTAATGGAGTTTCACTACGAAAATGCAAAGCGACTAGAAAAAGCTCTCAATAACTTTTGAAAATGATTTAAAAGATATTTAAGATGTTTAACTTCGAAATCATTTGTGTGTGTGTTGTCTATACGTTTGTCTTTAACATAACCCAAAGAAAGACATAACACACTCACTATAGACTAGGACACGTCTTCGGAAGCTTGATCAACTGATAATGATGTAGATGTGAGCTTCTCTGGAGCTTCTATTCCATTTGAGCTTTGAGCTTCATCATTGATCTAGTAACGTTCGTCCTTGTCTTTGAGCGTAGATTGCGCTTCTCTGGGGTATGCATAAAGCTTTTCATTTGTCGCACAACTGTAGACTTAGTCTTAGTGTAGTTAGTACACTAAGCTTCATTTGGTGTGCTCATCATCAAAATCAATTGGGGTGGAATTCAATTTCCATCACTCTCCACCTTTTTGATGATGACACCCAAATGAAAAAAATGAAGTAAGTTGACATACTAATATGACATGAAAAAGTAAACTTACTCCCCCTGCTTTGATGAGATTCTCCCCCTGCATCGAAGCCGTTACCAAAGCAATACATTCATATAATATATTCATTTTTGCATTTCAAATCTTTCTCCCCTTGTCATCAACAAAAACAATTAATGACATATCATTTCAACACATGAATCATTCAAGGTATAACAAAAATTTTGTCAGAGGGGAATTCAATTACTGTTCCTGCAAAAAAGTGTTAGCATATGATCAACCAAAGTTTTAGCAGAATAGATAAGTCCATCCATAAGCATAGTAGTAAAAGAGTAGCGAGCATCACACCAGAATATAGTTATTACAGAGCAGAAGTTTTGAAATCATTGTTTTAAAAACCATTGTTTGTGAAATCAAGGATGACCGCCATTCTTCTTTAATTCCTTGATCTCATCAAGGATCATGCCAAGCGTCTCTTCTGTCATTTTGTTGCTCTTTGCCACGAATTCCTTGAGATCGTCCACTTTCTTGTTGAGGTCTTCAAAACCTCTTTCTTGGGATATCTTCAGCTTTCCAATTTTCTTCAAAAGCATTTCTTGAAGTTCAATGATGAAAGCCGTGTTGAGTATTGATTCCCCGGATTTGGTTTTGATGATGAACAAACATAAATATCGTGAACTAACTCTTTGTGAGCGCAGTTATGGAGATCGTCGCCAAAAGTCTACGTACATCTAAAGCGACGTCTCAAGACTTCTCAAGCACGTGATCGCGTGCCTGAAGCTTCGTTGAAGCTCAAGGAGCATTAGTGAAGTCAAGAGATTCGGATTGAAGCTTTGAAGACGGTTCGTCATGTTTTATTTATTGTCTTCTAGCTTCATCGTATAGAATGTTAAGCCTTGAGTAGGTCTTACATTATTAGAGCTATGATTATCTTAGAAGCCCATACAAACTTTTCCGAAGCTTTGCGCTTCATTTCGCGGCTTCTCGTGCATCTTAGTTGGTTCAAGAAGAAGAACCAACCGACTAGATTGTCATCTAGTCGGTTGGCAATCCTTCTTGAACCGACTAGATCTCCTTGCTCAATTCAGCCTAGACACTATTTATCAATTAGTCGGTCCAAGAAGGTTCACCGACCGACTAGTTGTCAAACTAGTCGGTTAGGAATCCTTCTTACACCGACTAGTTAAGCTTTCATTTTCCAGCCTGAGTTACTGTTTACAGTTAGTCGGTCCAAGAACATTCATCGACCGACTAGTTGTGAAACTAGTCGGTTGGAATTTGTTCTTAGACCGACTAGTTCTACTTGTATTCAGCCTATTTGATTTCAACTCTTAGTCGGTCAAAGAACACTCACCGACCGACTAGTTGTGAAACTAGTCGGTTGGCAAGTCTTCTTAGACCGACTAGTTCTATATTCCTGAACTATCTTTATTGGCTGTGAAGCTGTTAGTCGTTCCATGTTGAATCACCGACCGACTAGTTGTGAATCTAGTCGGTCAGTGATCCTTCTTAGACCGATTAGACTGCTTCAGAAATAGATCCGTTGGAGCATTAAATGAACGAATTTTCTCTCTCTCTCTTCTCTATCCTATATAATCTTGAGATGCTTCTTCATAGCATTCAAGGCTGATATTATTGAGGTTTAGAGAAATCAAAGAGAAGCATTCAACTCCATTTCTAAAGCTTTCTCTTCTCACAAGAATCTCTCCAAATTCCTTGAGCCCTATTTCCTCAAGAGAGATTCTCTTAATTGTGAGCCTCTCAAGCCAAGAGCTTGATCCAAGGTCACCAATCTCCACCCTAGGCTTCTATTGCTGGTCAACTTCTTGGAGCTAGGGTTTGGTGCCTTCTTCTTCCTCAAAATCCTTCTTGCCCTAAAATTGTAAGTTTACTCAAGGCATAGGATTTTGTTGGTAAGTATTTCATTGTTTCATTTACATTGATTTTGTAAGTTGTTCTCTCGGTTGTGAGAGAAGTGTGTGATCCCGGGTTGTGGGAGTCACATGTTCATTTGTGTATGATTTGGTCTTGTAGAGGTTTTTCTACAAGAATTTCATAGTGCAAATTTGAGTTAGAAGTTTCTAACTCAAGTATCCGGAGGGGATCCGGGTGTTTGGGACGTAGGATCACCGGGAACAAGTCGGGGAGACTTGGGTGGATCCGAACCCGTTATATCGTTTGTTTGCGATTGTCTTTTATTGTTGTCAATTTTCATTTCCGCATTATTGGTTGAGTTTGCATGATAATTAGGAATAATTACTCTTGATTATTTTAAAGTACTATTCACCCCCGCTCTAGTACTTGTGCAGTAGCTACGCAGGGCATTACATTTGGTATCGGAGCCAAGTTCATAGCTATGTCTACCAACGACAACAAGAACGTTCGTCCACCTTCAGATTATAGCACCTTCAGGAACCGTGAAGGAGCCTCTTCGGTGATGGAAGGACACTCCTATACTAGACCTCCTTTCTTCAACGATACCAATTACGGGTACTGAAAATGCCGGATGGAAACGTTCCTCCGGAGCGCTTCACTATGGAGAGTCACGTTGACGGAGTATGTCGAGCCCACCGAACCAGACTTCACGAAGTGGACTACCGCGGAGGTCGCCGCGGAGGTAACCAATGCCAAGGTAATGAATGCCTTGCAATGTGCTTTGGAGCCCGAAGACTTCAACAAGATATGCACATGTAAGAGTGCATATCAAATTTGGAACCAACTCCTCATCTTGCACGAAGGAACGAGTACGGTAAAGGACTCTAAACTCGTTGTTGCTAACAAAGAGTTCGAATTATTTCACATGGAACAGGGTGAAAGTATGACGGAGTACTATGCTCGCTTCGTGGACATATCCAACGAATTGGAAGCTCTTGGGAAGAACTATACCCAAAAGGAGAAAGTCGCAAAGATTATTGAAGGACTTCCTTCTTGTTGGGAAAAGCGTACCTTCGCCATCGAGGAAGATAACGATATGAATAAATATAATGTCGTACAACTAATGTGTACCTTGTTGTCTTATGAGGTACACAAAGACAGTAAGATCAAGATGCAGGAAAAGATGGAGTCTTACTTGGAGCAAGACATGCCAAAGAAAAGGACGATTGCGTTCAAGGCCGCTCCATCTACATATACCGATGATGAAGAATCGGAAGACGAGTTGGACATAGAAGCTTTGGCCGATTTGGCAAAGAAGTTCAACCGATTCTTCCGAAAAGGTAAGTTCAAGAATAAATCTAAATTTAGTTCGACTAATGCCTCCGCTCCTGTGTGTTATAAATGCAACAAGCTAGGACACATCAAGCCGGATTGTCCTCTCAACAAACACAAGGAGAAGTGGAAGGCACCCAAGTACGAAAAGTCGAGAAAGTACAAGAAGGGGTACAAGAAAGGGCTTGTCAGCTCATTCACCGACTCCGAAGAGGACTCCTCAAGTGGAGAGTCGGATGATGGACAAGTGGAGAAAGCACACATGTGCTTCGTGGGAAAAGAGGAACATGATCAAGAGACCTCCTCCGATGAAAGCGAGGATGAAAGCGAGGGTGAAGGCGATGAGGTAACTATGGATGAACTTAGATTAGCTAACGAACAACTTTGGTCTAAGTTTTCTAAATTGGCTAATAGATATATTAAGACTAAAAATGAGCTAACTAGTCTCCAAACCTCACCTAAGCCTATCATCATCATCAACAACGACACCGTTGTTGAAGGGTTGAGAAATGAGATCGTAAATCTCAAATCTCAACTCGAGCATGTTCATATTGAGAATTCGGATGAACGCGAGATAGCGGATTTGACTTCTCAAAACTAAACTTTGAGTATTGAGAATGAGAATCTCAAATCTCGTGTTATTGTTCTCACATCGCAAGTGTCCACCTTGGATGCTTCTATGCATTCTCTCACCGAGAAGTATGAGTGCACATTAGGCCGAATTAATAAATTCAATAAAGGTAAGGGCAATTTGGATAATATTCTAAATGACTTACTTCCGACCAATCATCACATTGGCTTGGGGTATAAGATGGGAGACTCATCCAAATCGTCTACCACCTTTGTTAGGCCAACTTCTGATGCCTCAACGAGTGGGAGCAAACACTCCATTGGTAGTTCATCTACCAATGGTGCTTCCACTTCGTACACACCCTCGTTTGGAAGGAAACCCACTTTGGGTGGACCTCCAAAGAAGGGTCATGCATTTATGTACACCAATGCTATGCCACGTAGGAACACACATCCTATTCCACCGGTTCACATGTATGATGATTTCTATGCTCCACGTTCACGGGCACGTGCACACCAAGTGAGACACACTCACGCACGTGTTCCTCCACATGCATATGTTCATTCACACTATCATATGAACAATTTTCATTATGCACCATTTCATCATGTGCCATATGCTTATCCACGACATGCATTTCCTAGGCCACCTCCTCATAGGCCACATGCATCACGTAGACATCAATAACATATGCATGTTACCAATAGGAATAGGGCTCCCAAGTCATTCATTATTTGGGGCCCGAAAGACACAAGCATGCATGAAAAACAAGCTTATATTAATTCGTATTTCATGAATGTTGTGCATAATGATGATTTTGTTGGGAAGTCTAAGTCCAATTGGACTTGGCTTCCAAAGGTCTAATCTCTTAGGACCCAATGTCCTTGGGTACCATGGAATGATATTTCTATCTTTAGGTACTCAAGAAAAAGAAACGGAGCATCAAATCCAAATTTAGCTCCATATTATGTTTTCTAGGTTCAATCCACCGTGGGATACCAACCCTACCAACTCCTTGACTTGCAAGGATTTTCATTCAAATGGAGTTGATGGTGCTTAAGTGATGCACCAAAGTAGGGGGAGCTTAATGTTGTAAGTATATTCTTACATTTGGTATCCATGTGTGTTGAATGCATGTAGACTATCTATTTGGGATATCTTCTTTTCATGCTCTTGTTTGATGCTAATTTTGAGCTTATGATATTGTTCTTATCTTTCTTATGCTCATGGCATTCCATGCTTATTATTGACTCATTTAGTGAGTATCTCTTTTGGAATGCATGCTAGTTCTAGAATTGTGTATGCCACAAGTTTTATGAAGTTTCTATCTATTTTTTTGGCATAACACTTTTGCATGATATTGATAGTCGATATTCACATTGTATTTATGTCTCTGATATTGATCTCTTCGCTCGACGCTTATATGGATTTAATAGAATTGTTTCTATGATTGCATAGAATTGTTTTCCATGCACTAAATTCATTAAGAATGTTGATATTGGAGAGTATATTCCATAACTTAATATGTGAAATTGATTTGAGTTTTGATGATTTCATTTTTCGTTTTTCGACTATGGTTTCGTTGACACACTTTGATTTTCTTCGTGATTTTACCTTGGTGTCATTTGAACCGTGGTCGTATTCTACGACTCCCGTGCTTTTATTTGTACCCATTATTGTTGTCATTGATCTCCTCCCACTCTTTTTGCTAATGCCAAAGGGGGAGAGAATTAATAATGACGATGTGCTAATGATATAGTTTAAAGCAATTTACCGTGAATCTAATTTGAAATGTTAGATTCAGGGGGAGTTAAGATATAAAAGTGGATTTAGATCCTAAATTGCAATATTTGAGTTCATATTTTATACTTTCCTCGTCTGCTTGATGCGTATGACTATTATTGAATACGGAACTAACGTGTCATCAATGCAGGGGGAGTAAGTAAATTTCTTTTCAATCATTATTATTGATTATTATTTATGTTGGTTTGTCATCACCAAAAAGGGGGAGAATGTTGAGTATTGATTCCCCGGATTTGGTTTTGATGATGAACAAACATAAATATCGTGAACTAACTCTTTGTGAGCGCAGTTATGGAGATCGTCGCCAAAAGTCTACGTACATCTAAAGTGACTTCTCAAGACTTCTCAAGCGCGTGATCGCGTGCCTGAAGCTTCGTTGAAGCTCAAGGAGCATTAGTGAAGTCAAGAGATTCGGATTGAAGCTTTGAAGACGGTTCGTCATGTTTTATGTATTGTCTTCTGGCTTCATCGTATAGAATGTTAAGCCTTGAGTAGGTCTTACATTATTAGAGCTAGGATTATCTTAGAAGCACATACAAACTTTCCCGAAGCTTCGCGCTTCATTTCACGGCTTCTGGTGCATCTTAGTTGGTTCAAGAAGAAGAACCAACCGACTAGATTGTCATCTAGTCGGTAGGCAATCCTTCTTGAACCGACTAGACCTCCTTGCTCAATTCAGCCTAGACACTATTTATCAATTAGTCGGTCCAAGAAGGTTCACCGACCGACTAGTTGTCAAACTAGTCGGTTAGAAATCCTTCTTACACCGACTAGTTAAGCTTTCATTTTTTCAGCTTGAGTTACTGTTTACAGTTAGTCGGTCCAAGAACATTCATCGACCGACTAGTTGTGAAACTAGTCGGTTGGAATTTGTTCTTAGACCGACTAGTTCTACTTGTATTCAGCTATTTGATTTCAACTCTTAGTCGGTCAAAGAACACTCACCGACCGACTAGTTGTGAAACTAGTCGGTTGGCAAGTCTTCTTAGACCGACTAGTTCTATATTCCCTGAACTATCTTTATTGGCTGTGAAGCTGTTAGTCGGTCCATGTTGAATCACCGACCGACTAGTTGTGAATCTAGTCGGTCAGTGATCCTTCTTAGACCGATTAGACTGCTTCAGAAATAGATCCGTTGGAGCATTAAATGCACGAATTTTCTCTCTCTCTCTTCTCTATCCTATATAATCTTGAGATGCTTCTTCATAGCATTCAAGGCTGATATTATTGAGGTTTAGAGAAATCAAAGAGAAGCATTCAACTCCATTTCTAAAGCTTTCTCTTCTCACAAGAATCTCTCCAAATTCCTTGAGCCCTATTTCCTCAAGAGAGATTCTCTTCATTGTGAGCCTCTCAAGCCAAGAGCTTGATCCAAGGTCACCAATCTCCACCCTAGGCTTCTATTGCTGGTCAACTTCTTGGAGCTAGGGTTTGGTGCCTTCTTCTTCCTCAAAATCCTTCTTGCCCTAAAATTGTAAGTTTACTCAAGGCATAGGATTTTGTTGGTAAGTATTTCATTGTTTCATTTACATTGATTTTGTAAGTTGTTCTCTCGGTTGTGAGAGAAGTGTGTGATCCCGGGTTGTGGGAGTCACATGTTCATTTGTGTATGATTTGGTCTTGTAGAGGTTTTTCTACAAGAATTTCATAGTGCAAATTTGAGTTAGAAGTTTCTAACTCAAGTATCCGGAGGGGATCCGGGTGTTTGGGACGTAGGATCACCGGGAACAAGTCGGGGAGACTTGGGTGGATCCGAACCCGTTATATCGTTTGTTTGCGATTGTCTTTTATTGTTGTCAATTTTCATTTCCGCATTGTTGGTTGAGTTTGCAAGATAATTATGAATAATTACTCTTGATTATTTTAAAGTACTATTCACCCCCCCTCTAGTACTTGTGCAGTAGCTACGCAGGGCATTACAAGCCGGTGGCTCCTCGTCTTCTCCTTCTTCTTCGCTTCCTTTTTCTTCTTCTTCTCCTTCTTCCTCAGAATCTGAAATAATAACTTTCTCACCTCTTCTGGAGGATGACGATCCTCCTTCAGCAGCAAGCTTCTCTTCGGGGATGTTCTGATCAAGGTCTCTATGAAGGTTCATTCTCCCGAGAGCATGAACATCAAATATGCGTGTCGGATCCAGAATTGTGGTTTCATTATCCAAAGGCACATTATAACTAATAAACAGGATGGTGAGGTAATGTCCATGTGCTAGAGTGGATGAGAGTCTGTCTGAAGAAGCTGAAGCAAGGATGGAGTCCATAATGACTTTGACCTAATTGACATGAATATTCCCTAGCATTGCATAGATACACTTGGCTTGTTTCTCAGAAAGTACAGAGTGACTACCAGATTTTTGAGTTATGTTGTAAGACAATATATTTGCAAGGATTCTCCCCGGATTGCGAAGATCGCTACAAGGAAGTTTAGTTTGGAAATACTTTCCCGGCAAATACATTCTCTCCAAAATACTTTCATCATTCATCTCTATATTATCTAGTATCATGCCAGTGTATGGGATACCTAGGGCTTCGCCTAGAGATTTTACGGTTATGGCAAGTTTAGCGTCAAGTACTTTGGTGACAAATCGGCTCTTGGCAAGGTCATAATCCATATTGGCATAAAAGAGATGCACAAGTCTGGGATAGCAGAGATAAATGTTTTCAGCAGCAAATAGGTTAGCCAAGTTTTGAAATTCTAGAATGCTGTCGATGCCATAGTTTTCTACATGATCAAGTTTCACAAATCTCTCATGAAGAATAGGTTTCTTGGAAACTTTGACAAAGTGTTCATAGGTAGTACTCCTAAATAGATAGGGCAAGATGGTTTCTTTCTCAGAGATGGATTCACTTGAGACTTTCCTCTTCTTAGAAATCATTCTCTTGATAGGCATCTAGATAGAGTAAAAATTATTTACAAAACTAGATATGCAAGAATATATAAGAAAAATGAAGTAGAGGAGAGATTTTACCTTGAGTAATCCTGAGAGAATGATGAACCCAAATGATGAGAGGAGGTAGATGATCAAGAGAGCTCCAAGTGCCAAGGGAAGTTTTTCAAGAGAAAGAGAGAAATGGGGTAGTCGGCTACCCTAGGGTTTTACCATGGGAGAGATTTAACCAAGAGGTGAAAGGAGGTGAAGAATAGAGGCCATAGGATCAAGAGATGAGTGGTGGGGATCAATTTTGGCTTATTGGGTTTAAGTTGCCTTTGGATGCAAACCCATTAACTCAATGGAACCCAATAGGAGTTAGAAAAAAATTAAACCCAGAAATCTGCACGACCCCTGGTAGTCGACTCCCTCATGTAGGTAGTCGACTCCCTACTGGGCTGAGTCGTTTTCTCATCCCGATGGGTTTTGATCCAAGACTGAGTGCGTTTCTGAACAAAAGATGTTTTATAAATATAACACAAACATTTATAATCATATATAAAGAAAAAATATTGAATCATTTAAACATGTTTAAGCATATATTTTTTCAAAAGAAAACTTTTGATGCTGATCCAGTTTATCAAGCTTTGGATCTGGTTTCTCCTCTTCGTTTCCTTAGAGTACCTAAAAGATAGATGTTTATGGTACTCTTTGCTTTTGAGTCCAGAGAGTTAATCTCTAGGAAACCAAACCCAGTATGGTTTAGTTCCTTCATGAAAAATATACTTATAGTTTTTGCTTAAATGAACTTGCTAAACAAAGTTTGTAGCGTACCTTTTCTTTCTTTGATCGGACAGGTTCTTTGGTATCCAGATGCTCAGAAAATTTTTGTTAGAGTGATGTATCCTAGTATGCTTAACCTGTTTCTTGGTATGATGTGAATCATATCTGAGTCCGGTTTTGCTAGATGAGGCTTTTTGGTTATTTATTAAACTATCTAGCTTCCCTTTTCCTTTGTTGAAATTTTAAATAATTTTCATCGTAGCGTCATATTTATCTGTGATAGATACGAGAAGATTATTCAAATTTTCAACTTTTTCATTTACGGAAAGAATGTCTTTTTGCAAAGAATCATTCTTTTCTTTAAGAAGACTATTTTCCTTAATGACTTCTTCCTTTTCTTTAACATCCCTTTTAATATTTCTAAGGTTCTTCTATGGTCTTTTATGAGCTTTTCATGCATTTTGCATAGCTCCTTATATGCTTCCCTATAGTCCATGTCGTCATCATCGCTTGATGACGAATCATTATCACTAGATGAATTATGATGCGAACTTACCTTAGAAGATGTGGAAGCCATGAAGCACATGTGTGCTGTTTCTCTTCTTTCATCCTTGTCGTTTGTTGAGGATTCATCGGACGAGGAATCGTCGCTCTGGTTGAAGGCTGCATCAGCTTCCTTCTTTGGTCGTCGGAATTTGTTTCTTCCATTGTTTCTCTTTTCATTGCTCTGGAATCACGATTGTTTCTTTCCAATGGACAGTCTCTTTTGACGTGTCCTGGTTTATTGCAACCAAAACAAATAATACCATTAGTGGGTCTAAAAGAGCATTTACCATACTTACTTGTGATGAACTCTTTAAAGTTCTTTGAGATGAAGGCGATATGGTCTTCTTTGTCTGTGTAGTCGGAGTCTTCTTCTTGAGCTCTAAAAGCGAGATTCTTCTTCTTTGGTTTTTCTTCGATCTTCTTATCTTCTTCAAGTTCAATCTCATACGCCATGAGATTTCCCATTAGTTCTTTGATGGTAAGATCCTTTACGTTATGAGCTTCTCGAATGGTCGTTGTCTTTCCCTTCCATTCGGGTCGGAGAGATCTCAGTATTTTCATCACCTGCTCGTATTCGGAAAGTTTCTTTCCTAATCCTGCGAGCTCATTTGTAATGTTAGTAAAACGAGTATTCACATCAGTGATACTCTCTTCTTCTTCCATTTTAAACTATTCAAATTTAGAATGTAAAACATTTATATAGGATTCTTTTACCTTTTCAGTTTCCTCGTGACTTAACTGAAGGGTGTGACATATTTGATGTGATGTCTCGCATTGGGAGACTCGATTGAACTCATTTCCTGTTACAGCGCAAAATAGTGCATTCATTGCCTTTGCATTAAGATTTGCTCTCTTCTTGTCGTCGGTTGACCACTTCCCAAATTCAACTTCGGTGGGTGCGATGTACGGAACTTTAGTGACGGTCCATGCTTCGATGTCCATTGACTCCAGGTGAGTCTTCATTCGAATCTTCCAGCTGGAGTAGTTCGTTCCGTTGAACAACGGTGGTCGCATGGTATTCAGTCCTTCAGAATGGAATGATGTTAACGCCATCACCTTTATAGCCTCGCTCTGATACCAAGTGTTGGATCCTGTGGCAGGCAAACAACACTAGAAGGGGGTTGAATAGTGTTGTAGAAAATAAACTTTTTCGATCTTAATTAACACAAATCAAAGCCTTCTAATGTTACCTAATAAACCAAGTAGAGTGATCTAAGCTTGGTTCTTAATCAACCCAATAAATCTTCAAATTAAATCAGAGATAAAAGTCTTCTGGTAGTCGACTCCCTATGAACAGTAGTCGACTCCCAGAGGGAAATTAAGCACAGCTCAGTTAGTCAAATACTTAATGAAGATATAAAAAATTTGCACAGAAGTACAGATACGAAAACTGATCTTTGCAGTATATTATAAATGAATTACAAAGATAATATTCAACAAACAAATGAACAAAGAATCATGATAATAACAAAGTAAATGAGAATTGCTTGCAGAGATAATCAAACACAGATAAGTAAACGCAGACACGGGAATTTTTATCCTGGTTCCCCACAACTTGGGTACGTCCAGTCCTCGACCAATCCGGTATGAGATTTTCACCTATCTGTCTTAGCAAATATAAGCACCTAACTTCACTCGTTAGGATTTCCAACAACCTAATCTTGACCAAGATTTCCAACCGCTAACCTAGACTTGTCCAGGGTTTCCAACAACAACACCCTTACAACAAAGGGTAAAACACAAAGAGAAAAACGATATCAAACTCACCACAATTGTTTGGTGGAGATTGGATTTACAACCAAACTCTATAGCCAATAGTAATAGACAATTACATGCATTAGTGACTTGATAGATTACGATTATAGATCGCACAAAGATACGAATGAAGTCTTTGTGATCTAAATCAAATGTTTTTCCAAATCCTTTTAAATAAAATCAGAGAATAAGTAATATGGATTTTGAAAACAAATAGCCAAATTAAAATTCGATCTTCAGAAAATAATATCTCAAAGAAATTACAAGATCAAGAATAAAAACAGATTTGGCTAATAAAGAAAGAGAGCTGAGGATTCGAGAACATTTTGTACAAGAGAATTTATATTTCAAGAGTTGTATTTTTCTCAAAGAAATAGTCCTCTATTTTATAGGTGAGAATTGAGAATTCAAAATTCAAATTCTTTTGACTTTTGTCCCGAAAATCATGGGAATAATAAATTAGAGATATGTCAAAAGTAAAGTCAAAACGTCAGATTTCGACAGCTGGTGTCGACTCCCTGGTATTGGTAGTCGACTCCCAGTGTGTTTCAGGAGAAATTAATTCTCAGCTGGTAATCGACTCACACTCCTTGGTAGTCGACTCCCAGAGGAGTTTCTTCTGAGACACAGCTAGTCAAATATGTAGTTAGCTCCAGGGTGTAATGGAGTTTCACTACGAAAATGCAAAGCGACTAAAAAATCTCTCAATAACTTTTGAAAATGATTTAAAAGATATTTAAGATGTTTAACTTTGAAATCATTTGTGTGTGTGTGTTGTCTATACGTTTGGCTTTAACATAACCCTAAGAAAGAAACAACACACTCACTATAGACTAGGACACGTCTTCGGAAGCTTGATCAACTGATGATGATGTAGATGTGAGCTTTTCTTGAGCTTCTATTCCATTTGAGCTTTGAGCTTCATCATTGATCTAGTAACGTTCGTCCTTGTCTTTGAGCGTAGATTGTGCTTCTCTGGGGTATGCATAAAGCTTTTCATTTGTTACACAACCTGCACACTTAGTCGTAGTGTAGTTAGTACACTAAGCTTCATTTGGTGTGCTCATCATCAAAATCACTTGGGGGTGGAATTCAATTTCCATCACTCTTACCTAACAAACAATAAGAATCAAAGAAAAATAAAAACTGAAGGTTGTGTTATCATGTAGTTGAAAGTGATTTTGATTCTCTAAAATATAATCAAATAAAAACTTCAAACACATTGCAAAAGGTCCAATCTCCACCCCTAATGAATATCCATGGGGTTCGCCAGCTACAAATCAGGCATACTCATGAATTCAATAAAGAAAATAAAGCATTATGAAGAAAATTTTAAGATAAATACATGATAAATGTGTATAGCTGACAAATATTAACAACTATATCAAATATATCAAAATTTGACACTTCAAAGAAAAATTAAGTAGCATGAAACTTCTCAGCAAAAATTTGTAGTAAGAAAATGAGATTTTGGAGAGTTTAGAACTTTTTAAACTGAGATATGCTACAAACTTTAAAAATTTTTAGCCTTTTGATCTTAATTGTAAAGTATACCTTCAATTGACCACTTCTCTTCAAAACTCAAGAGAATCAATTGATCGAAAATTCAAAACTCAAGATCAAATCTCAAACGATTTAAAGCATTAAGATCAAAAGTGTTAAATTTTTCAACATATGAATCAATGTATCGAATATTTTAAAACACACTTTCAATTGATCACTTCTCAACAAAATTCAAGATAGTAGCCGCTTCTTCTTCTTCATGTGCTTCTTCTTCTAATCTTCGCATTGCAATTTCAACAAACATGTGGTGTGCACACAACACGAATACAACAAAAGATAAAATTAACATCAAAAACTTAGACAAAAAATTGAGATTAAAACTCAAGATTTAAACTTTAAAACATGCCTTAAATTGGGCTGCTAAACTCAAGATTAAAATAAAAACATGCATCTTCTTCTCATATGTTTCTTATTCAAAATTAATATCAAAACTCAATATCAACAAAATCAGTTTTTGGCCTCCTTCAAAATTAATATCAAACAAATTTCAAAGATAACACGCCCAATATATAACACATGGCTAGCATGGAGACATCAATTTTGATATATTTCCATTTAAAATTTCATGAAACAGAAGCAATTCTCAGATCTCCCTTTTTCGTTTTCTTAAGGCATTAAGCAAAGTTAGAACAAAATACCGCTAATGAGATCATACATTTTCATTCAAACAGACATTTTCATTCAAACTCGGATCAATTTCCCAACCAACAGAATAAATTAATCAGCAAATCAACAAATTTCTTGGAATTAGAAACCTCAACTCGTTTTACGCAACCCTCATCAGATCATCATCATACACAACATAACTTCTAATTAAGTCCCAAAACACCTAGAATGAAGAGAAAAGTAATACATAAATTTTTTTAAATGAATAAAAATGGATCTGTAAAACTAATCAGATGCTGCCCTTCCCCTTCCCCTGCTTGGCAATATAACCTAATGAATGTTCGGTACAAGCTGCCATTAGATATCCACCTAGAAACTTCCCGAACTCCTCATCATTACGCATCGTTTTGCATTGTTCCGCATCGTCAGTCACCGCTTTCCCAGCAAACTACAAAAAACTAATAATATACAAAACATCAAAACTTTAAAATTTGATTAAGACCTAAGCCAAGAAAAGATAGAACCCCAAACGTCCATGAATCCCTCAAAAAACAAATGCCCAGATAACGAAATAGGGATTAATCATCAAAAAAACATTGAATATCAATGATATGATAAGCCAGGGGTATCACACAACAAAAATAGAAAAAATGCCAAGATAAGGAGGTAGGAAATAACCATGAGTTTCGTTGATCTTGAATTGGACTGAATCACTTAAAATAATCCCTCAATAAAAAGGAAAGAAAGGCCTTAGTGGTGATTTTGTTATGTGAAACTTTAAAATATGATTAACAAAACTCAAGATCAATCCCTTAAAAATGCCCAGATAAGAAAGTTGGGATTTTTTTTAAACAAACATCATCGGCAAGGTACTCGAGGAAGGCGAAGAGGTAGAAGGAGGTGCAGAAGCCGGCACATAGAGCGTAGCAGCCAGCCTTGTGGAAACCGATGATGTGGCCCACCAGGAACTGGAGAACCGTGTTTTGAGACTACAACGCCACCTTTGTCATCGCCTTTCATGACTTACTGCTGACCTCATTTGACATTCCACAACTTCAAATTTTGATTTAGACCCAGATCAAGAAAAGAGCAGAGCTCCAAACGTAGACGAATCATGCAAAAACCAACTGCCCAGATAAGGAACTATGGATCAATCATAAAAAACCCTCAAATATCAATGATATAACATGCATGCGGGGGATTCACACAAAAAAATAGGAAAAAAATCCCAGATAAAGACATATGGAATACTATTGATTTGTGGGAAAAAATACAGGTTAAGTGCTTGAGATGTTCGACAGCCTGGTATTTTTTCCTCCAAAATGCCCAGATAAAGACATAGAAAATGAGTCAATTTTTTGCTGGGTAAGATGACTTAATCTTGGTTTGCAGGATCAAAAATAAGAGCAAAAACGTTAAAATAAGATCAAAAGGACTCAATATCAAACCTTCAAAAAACCTAATCTTGATTTGCGGAATTTTTTACTGACTTAATCTTGATTTGTGGGATCAGAAATAAGAGCAAAAACATTAAAATAAGACCAAAAGAACTCAATATCACTCCCTTAAAAACTAATCTTGATTTGCGGGATTTTTTGCTTCAGCCTCCTACCTGAGAAACACGACCTCCATTGTTCTAGTCTTTGAGAGAGAGAGAGAGAGAGAGTTGAGGTTGCACGAATTATGGTGAAAAGATATTTATAGATCATGGGGAAATGTTATGGGTGAGTGGTTTAACGCGGATGGCGAGGGGTTGACACGGATCACTGTGAAAAGTCACATGGATCGCCAACCTGGCATTTGTTTGGACCGATAGGATCAAGTCTTTGTTTTTAAAATGGATGGAGCAGCTTGAGTTGACGTGGATCATCAAAATTCCCTCCAAAACTTTACACAAAATCTCATCACAACCGTCGATTTATCAAGATTCAATCTCAGCCTTCTTTCTATCAACCCTTTTGTCCTAGTCAGCTTGTCCTAGTCAGCCCTAAGATTCCAAAATTATTGTCAAATGTATAATAAATACATATATTCCAGAAAATTTAGAAATATCCCCGAGGTCAGAATAATACACAAAAACGTCCGTTGGAACCGGGAGATCGCCATCTTCAACTTAAAATTATAGAAGACAAATTTAGACCATAAAAATTATATCATTTAATATATAGTTCCAAATCTTCCAGAATATGTAGACAATAGCCTGGAGCTCAAAAAAATCCGCCAAAATTTCCGTTTGAACCAAGAGATCACCATCTTCAACTGAAAAAATTAAGAGAAGACAAAACATAAGGTATAAAAATCATATCATTTAATAAAAGTTCTATATTTTTCCATAAAATGTTGAAAATAGCACCGAGCTCAGAAAATTCTGCAAAAATTTCCGTTGGAACCGAGTAATCGTCGTCTTCAACTGAAAAATAAGAGAAGACAAAATTAGGCTATAAAATCATATTATTTAATATGAAGATTCATATCTTACAGAAAATGTAGAAACTATTCTGGAGCTCAGAAAAATCCGTAAAAATGTTCGTTGGAACCTGGAGATCGTCATTTTCATTTGAAAAATAGAGAAGACAAATTTAGGCTAAAAATAATACCATTTCATTAAAAGATCAGTATCTTTCAGAAAATATAGAAAAACAGACTCAAGCTAAAAGAAATCTGCAAAAATGTCCATTGGAACCGTAAAAACAAATGAATACAAACGTAGGCTATAAAAATCATATCATTTATAAAAATCTAGAAAAAAGCGCCGAGCTTATAAAAATCAGTAAAAATATCCATTGGAACAGGAGATTGCCATCTTCAACTGAAAAATAAGAGAATACAAAATTAGGTCAAAATCATATCATTAATAATAAGATCCATATCTTCGAGAAAATTTAGAAAATAGTCTCGAGGTCAGAATAATACCCAAAATGTCTATTAGAAATGGGAGATCGCTATCTTCAACAGAAAAATAAAAGAAGACAAAATTAGGCCAAAAAATCTTATCATTTAATAAAAGATTCATAGCTTCTCGAAAATGTAGAAAAATAACACTGAGCTCAGAAAAATCAGCAAAAATGTCCCTTGGAACCGTGAGATCGTCATCTTCCACTAAAAAAATAAGAGATAACAAAATTAGGTTATAAAAATTATTTCATTTAATACAAAGATTCATAATGTACAAAAATATAGAAAATAGACAGAAGCTCAAAAAAATCCGCACAAATGTTCATTGGAACCATAAGATCTCTATCTTCAAATTAAGAAAAGAGAAGACAAAATTAGGCCATAAAATCATATCATTTCATAAAAAGATACATATCTTCCAGAAAATGTAGAAAAATAGTCTTAAGTTAAGAAAAATCTGCAAAAATGTCCGTTGAAACCGGGAGACCGCCATCTTGAACTGCAAAAAAATAAGAGAATACAAACGTAGGCCATAAAAATCATTTTATTTAAAAAACGTTCTATATCTTCCATAATATGTAAGAAATAGCACCAAGCTTAAAACAATACGCAAAAAAGTCTGTTGGAACTGGGAGATCGGATCTTCAACAAAAAAAATAAAGGAGACAAAATTAGGCTATAAAAATTATATCATTTAATAAAAGATCCATAACTTTCCAAAAATTTAGAAATTATTCCAAAGCTCATAAAAATCCGCAAAAATGTTCATTGAAATAGTGAGATCGCCACCTTCAACTAAAAAATAATGGAAGAAAAAATCAGGTCAATAAATCTTATTATTTAATTAAAGATCTATAACTTCCCGAAAATGTTAAAAAATAGCCCCGAGCTTAGAAAATTCGACAAAAATGTCCATTGGAACCGAGAGATCGCCATCTTCAACTGAATGATAAGAGACGACAAAATTAGGTTTATAAAAATCATATCATTTAATATAAAGCTTTATATCATACAGAAAATGCAGAAAACAGCTCGAAGCTCAGAAAAATCCGAAAAAATGTTCGTTGGAACAGGGAGATCGCCATCTTCAACTGAAAAATAAAATAAGGCAAAATTAGGTTAAAGATCATATCATTTAATAAAAAGATACATACCTGCCATTAAATGTAGAAAATAGCATCGAGGTTAAAAAATCTGCACAAATGTCCGTTGGAACCGGCAGATCGCAATATTCAACTGAAACTAAGAGAAGATAAAATTAGGCCAAAAAATCATTTCATTTAATAAAAAGATTCATATTTACCAGAAAATGTAGACAAATAGTCCAAAGCAAAGAAAAGTTCGCAAATATGTCCGTTGGAACCGGTAGATCGCAATCTTCACCTAAAAATAAGAGAAGAAAAATATATGCAATAATAATCATCTCATTTAATAAAAGAACATATCTTTCATAAAATATAGAAAATAGCACCGATCTCAGAAAAATCTGCAATATCAGTTAGAACCGGGAGATCGCCTTCTTCAACAAAATTCGGCCAAAAATCAAATCATTTAATAAAAAGATCAATATCTTTCAGAAATTTAGAAAATAGCCACGAGGTCAGAAAAATCCACAAAATTGTCCGTTGGAACTGAGAGATCGCCTCTTCAGCTGAAAAATAAGAAAAGACCAAATTTGGCCTAAAACAATCATATCATTTAATTAAAATATCCTTAACTTCTCGAAAATGTTGAATTATAGCCCCGAGCTCCGAAAAATCCGCAAAACTATCTGTTGGAACCGAGAGATAGCCATCTTCAGCTGAAAAATAAGAGAAGACAAAATTGTGCTATTAAAAATCATATCATTAAATATAAATAACCATATCTTATAAATAATGTAGAAAATAGCCTGAAGCTTAAAAAACCGCACATATGTAAATTGGAACCGAGAGATCGCTGTTTTCAACTGAAAAAAGAGAAGACAAAATTAAGCCAAAAAATCAGATGATTTAAATAAAATATCCATATCTTCCAGAAAAGTTAGGAAAATAGTCACAGGCTAAGAAAAATCCCCAAAAATGTCTGTTGGAAGTGGTAAATCGCCATCTTCAACTGAAAAAAAATAAGAGAAGACAAATGTAGGCTATAAAAATCAAATCTATTAATAAACAGATCCTTATCTATCATAAAATATAAAAAATAGCACCGAGCTCATAAAAATCCGCAAAAATGTCTACTGGAACCAGGAGATCGCCATCTTCAACTGAAAAATAAGAGAAGAAAAAATTATGACAAAAATCTTATCATTAAATAAAAAGATACATATATTCATAAAAATTTAGAAAATAGCCACGAGGTCATAATAAGACGCAAAAATGTCTGTTAGAACCGAAGATCGCCATCTTCAACTGAAAAACAAGAGAAGACAAAATTAGGCCATAAAAATCATATCATTTAATATAAAGATCCATATCTTATAGAATATGTAGAAAATAGCCTAAAGCTTTAAAAAATCTGTAAAAATTTCCGTTGGAACTGAGAGATCGCCATCTTCTATTTAAAAAATAAGAGAAGACAAATATAGGTTATAAAAATCATATTGACTAATAAAAATTTATATATCTTCCATAAAATGTAGAAAATAGCACCGAGCTCAAAAAAATCTGTAAAAATGTTCGTATTGGAATCGAGAGATCGCTATCTTCAACTGAAAATTACGAGAAGACAAAATTAGGCCATAAAAATCATATCATTTAATATAAAGATTCATATCTTTCATAAAATGTAGAAAGTATATCTGAGCTCAGAAAAATCTGCAAAAATGTTCGTTGGAACCAGGAGATCGCCATCCTCATCTGAAAAATAGAGAAGACAAAATTAGGCAAAAAAATCATATTATTTCATAAAATTTCCATTTCTTTTAGAAAAAGAAGAAAAACAGACTCAAACTAAGAAAAATCTGCAAAAACGTTCATTGGAATCGGGAGATGGCCATCTTCAACAGAAAAACTGAAAAAATAAGAGAAGACAAACATAGGCTATAAAAATCCTATCATTTATAAAACTGTAGAAAATAGCACCGAGCGTATAAAAATCTACAAAAATGTCCTTTGGAACATGGAGATCGCCATCTTCAACTGAAAAATAATAGAAGACAAAATTATTCCAAAAACCATAACATTTAATAAAAAGAACCATATCGTCTAGAAATTTAGAAAATAGTCTCAGGTCAGAATAAAACACAAAATGTCCTTAGAAACGGGAGATCGCTATCTTCAACTAAAAAATAAAAGAAGACAAAATTAGGCCAAAAATCATATCATTTAATAAAAAGTTCCATATCTTCTCGAAAATGTTGAAAAATAGCCCCAAGCTCAGAAAAATCCGCAAAAATGTCCCTTGGAACTGGGAGATCACCATGTTCAACTGAAAAATAAGAGAAGACAAAAGTTGGTTATAAAAATCATATCATTTAATATAAAGATTCATATTATGCAAAAAATATAGTAAATATCCCGAAGCTCAAAAAATCAGCACAAATGTACATTGGGACCGGGACATCGCCAATTTCAAATTAAAAAAAGAGAAGACAAAATTAGGACCAAAAATCATATCAATTCATAAAAGGATACATATCTTACACAAAATGGAGAAAAATAGTCTTAAACTAAGAACAAGTGGCGAAAATGTCTGTTGAAACCGGGAGACCGCCATCTTCGACTAAAAAATAAGAGAATACAAAATTAGAAACGGAAAACAGTATATAATATTATTTAATAAAAAGATCTATATCTATCATAAAATGTAGAAAATAGCACCGAGCTCAAAAAAAGCAAAAATGTATGTTGGAATCGAAAGATCGCCATCTTTAAGTGAAAATAACAGAAGACATAATTAGGCTATAAAAGCATATCATTTAATAAAAAGATCCATAACTTTCCAAAAATTTAGAAAATAGCTCGGAGCTCAAAAAAATCCGCAAAAATGTTCATTGAAATTGAAATATCGCCATCTTAAACTGAAAAAATAATAGAAGAAAAATTAGGTCAAAATCATATCATTTAATAAAAAGATCTATAACTTCTCGAAAATGTAAAAAAATAGCCCCGAGCTTAGGAAAATCGACAAAAAAAATCCGTTGGAACCGAAAGATTACCACCTTCAACTGAATAATAAGAGAAGATAAAATTAGTTTATAAAAACCAAATCATTTAATAAAAATATTCATATAGTACAGAAAATATAGAAAGTAGCTTGGAGCTTAGAAAAATCCGAAAAATGTCCATTGGAACTGGGAGATCGCCATCTTCAACTGAAAAATAAAAGAAGACAAAATTAGCACAAAAATCATCTCATTTAATAAAAAGATACATATCTGCCATTAAATGTAGAAAATAACACCGAGCTCAAAAACAATCCGCATAAATGTCTGTTGCAAAAAAGAGAAGACAAAATTAGGCCAAAAATTCATATCATTTAATAAAAAGATTCATATCTTCCAGAAAAAGTAAAAAAATGCCCTAAGTTAATAAAAATCTTCAAAAATATCTGTTGCAACCAGGAGATCACCATAGTCAACTAAAAAAATATAAGAAGACGAAATTAGGCTACAAAAATCTTGTCATTTAATAAAGAGATCCATATCTTTAATAAAATGTAGAAATTAGGCTGGAGCTCAGAAAACACGCAAAAATGTCAGTTGGAACTGGGATAATGCCATCTTCAACTGAAAAATATGAGAAGTCTAAATTAGGCTATATAAATCATATCATTTAATAAAAAGATTCTTATCTTCCAGAAAGTGTACAAAATAACCCCAAGCTCAGAAAAATCCGCAAAAATGTCCGTTGGAAACGGAAGATCACCATCTTTAACTGAAAAATAAGAGAAGATAAATTTAGGCCAAAATATCATATCATTTAATAAAATGATACATATCTTCCAAAAAAGTGAAAAAATAGCATGGAACTCCGAAAAATCCGCAAAAAAGTCCGTTGGAACCGGGAGGTCGCCATCTTCAACTAGAATATAAGTGATGACAAAATTAGTCCAAAATATCATATCATTTAATAAAATGATGCATATCTTCCAAAAAGTGGAAAATAGTCCAAAGCTCAGAAACATCCGCAAAAATGCCCGTTGAAACCCGGAGATTGCCATCTTAAATTGAAAATTAAGAGAAGACAAAATTATGCCAAAAAATCATTTCATTTAATAAAAAGATCACCATCTTCAACTAGAAAATAAGAGAAGAGCATTTTAGGATATAAAAATCATATCAATTAATAAAAAGGTCCACATCTTTCAAAAAATGTAGAAAATAGCACCAAGCTCAGAAAATAATATATAAAAATATTATCAGTTGAAGATGGCGATATCCTAGTTGCAACGGACATTTTTACAAATGAATATGGTGATTTCCCGGTTCTGAATTTTTTCTTCTCTTATATTTTAAATGAAGATGGTGATTTCCCAGTTTCAACGGACATTTTTTTGCCTAATTTTGTCTTCTCTGATATGATTTAATAAAATGATCCATATCTTTCAGAAAATGTGAAAAATAGCCCAAAGCTCAAAAAAATCCGTAAAAATGTCCGTTGGAACCGGGCGATCGCCATCTTCAATCAAAATATTAGAGAAGATAAAAAATAAGACCAAAAAATCATATCATTTAATAAAAAGATCGCCATCATCAATGGAAAATAAGAGAAGACAAATTAGGCAACAAAAATCATATCAAGTAATATAAGGATCCTTATCTTCCAGAAAATATAGAAAATAGCCCCGAGCTTAGGAAAATACGCAAAAAATTCCGTTGGAAACGAAAGATCGCCATCTCCAACTAAAAAAATAAGAGAAGACAAAATTAGACCATAACAATCATATCATTTAATATAAAGATTCATACTTACAGAAACTGTAGAAAATTGCTCAGAGTTCAGAAAAATCCGCAAAAATGACCGTTGGAACTGGGAGATCGCCATCTTCATCTGAAAAAAATTAAGAGTACACAAAATTAGGCCATAAAATCATATCATTTAATATAAAGATCCATATCTTACAGAAAATGCAGAAAATAGCATGGAGCTAAGAAAATTTTGCAAAAATTTTTCGTTGGAACCGGGATATCACCAAATTCAACTGAAAAATAACAGAAGACAAACTTAGTCTATGAAAATCATATCGTTTAATAAAAAGATTCATATCTTCAATAAACTATAGAAAATAGTTTCGAGTTTCGAAAAATGCATAAAAATGGTTGTTGGAACCGGGAGATCGACATTTTCAACTGAAAAATCAGAGAAGACAAAATTAGGCTAAAAATCATATCATTTAATATAAAAATTCATATTTTATATAAAATTTAGAAAATATCCCGGAGCTCAGAAATATCCGCAAAATGTACGTTGAAATCGGGCAATGGCCATCTTCAATAACTTCCAGAACATGTAGAAAAATCATATCATTTAATAAAATTAGGCCGAAAATCATATCATTTAACATAAAGATCAATAACTTCCCGAAAATGTAGAAAAATACCCCGAGCTCAGAAGAAGCGGTAAAAATATCCGTTAGAACCGAGAAATCGCCATATTTAACTGAAAAATAAGAGAAAACAGACTTAGTCTATAAAAATCATATCATTTATTATAAAAATTCATATCTTCCAAAAAATTTAGAAAATAGCCCAGAGCTCAGAAAATCCGCACAAATATTCGTTGGAAATGGAAGATCGACATCTTCAACAGAAAAAAGAGAAGACAAAATTAGGCAAAAAATCATACCATTTAGTAAAAAGATCCATACAGTTTCGAAAAATGCATAAAAATGGCTGTTGGAACCGGGAGATCGACATTTTCAACTGAAAAATCACAGAAGACAAAATTAGGCTAAAAAATCATATCATTAAATATAAAAATTCATATTTTATATAAAATTTAGAAAATAGCCCAGAGCTCAGAAAAATCCGTAAAAATGTCCGTTGGAAGTGGGAGATCGTCCTCTTCAAGTGAAAAATAAGAGAAGACAAAATTAGGCTACACAAATTATATCATTTAATAAAAAGAGCCATATCTTCAATAAAATATAGAAAATAGCCTTAACCTCGAAAAAATCCGAAAAAATGTCCGTTGGAACGGGGAGATCGCCATTTTCAACTAAAAAAAATAAGAGAAGAAAAACTGAAAAATAAAGAAAAATATCCCCAAGCTAACAAATATCAGTAAAAATGTCCACTAGAACTGGTAGATCGCAATATTCAACTGAAAAATAAGAGAAGAAAAACGTAGGATATAAAAATCATAGCATTAAAAAAATTCATTTCTTCCATAATATGTAGAAAATATCACCGAGCTTCAAAAAATCCGTAAAAATTTTCGTTGGAATCGGAAGATAGCCATCTTCAACAGAAAAATAGGAGTAGACAAAATTAGGCCAAAATTATATAATTTAGTAAATATATCAATTTCTTCAAGAAAATCTAGAAAATAGCCCCGAGGTCAAAATAATCTGCAAAAATGTCTGTAGGAATCAGGAGATCGACATCTTCAACTGAAAAATAGGAGAAGACAAATTTAGGCCAAAAAATCATATCATTTAATAAAAAGATCCATAACTTCCCGAAAATTTAGAAAAATAGAACCGAGCTCAGAAAAATCTACAAAAATATCTGTTGTAACCAGGAGATCGTGGTCTTCAACTGCAAAATAAGAGAAAACAAAATTAGGCTAAAAAGCATATCATTTAATAAAAATATTCATATCTTCAATAAAATATAGAAAATAGCCCCGAGAACAGAAAAATCCCCAAAATACCCGTTTGAACATGGAGATCGCCATCTTCAACTAGAAACTAAGAGAATATAAAATTAGGCCAAAATGTATCATTTAATATAATGATCTATATCTTCCAGAAAATGCAGAAAATAGCCCGGAGCTCAAAAAAATCCGCGAAAATGTCCGTTGAAACTGAGAGATCGTTATCTTTCACTTAAAAAATAAGAAAAGACAAATTTAGGCAAAAAATCATTTTATTTAACTAAAAGATGTGTATCTTCCAGAAATACAGAAAATAGCTTCGAGCTAAGTGAAATCTACAAAAATGTCTCTTTGAACCGGGAGATCACCATCTTCAACTCAGAAAATACTGCAAAAATGTCCGTTGGATTCAGGAGATCGCCATTTTAATTTGAAAAATAAGAGAAGGCAAAATTAGGCCTAAAAATCAAATTATATAATAAAAATATCCATATCTTCCAGAATATGTAGAAAATAGCCTAAAGCTCAGAAAAATCCGCAAAAATATTTGTTGGAACCAAGAGAACACCATCTTCAACTAAAAAAAATAAGAGAAGACAAACATATGCTATAAAAATACTATACTATAGTTAAAAGTTCTATATCTTATATAAAATGTTTAAAATAGCATCAAGCTCAAAAAATCCAAAAAAATTGTTCCTTGGAACCGGAAGATTGCCATCTTCAACTGAAAAATAAGACAAGACAAAATTAGACTATAAAAATCATATCGTTTAATATAAAGATTCATACCTTACGAAAAATGTAGAAAATATCATGTAGCTTAGAAAAATTCGCAAAAAATATTCGTTGGAACCTAGAGATCGTCATCGTCGTCTGAAAATAGATAAGATAAAATTTGGACAAAAAATCATACCATTTTATAAAAATTCCATATCTTCCAGAAAATGTAGAAAAACAGTCTCAAGTTAAGAAAAATCCGCCAAAATGTCTATTGGAATCGGGAGATGGCCATCTTCAACTGAAAAAATAAGAGAAGACAAACATATCTATAAAAATCATATCATTTATAAAAATGTAGAAAATAGCATCAAGCTTATAAGAATCCGCAAAATTGTCTGTTGGACCAGGGAGATCGTCATCTTCAATTGAAAAATAAGAGAAGGCAAACTTAGGCAAAAAATCATATCATTTAATAAAAAGATCTATATCTTCCAGAAAATTTAGAAAATTGCCCCGAGGCAGAATAATACGCAAAATTTAGAAATAGGAGATCGCTATCTCCAACTAAAAAATAAAAGAAGACAAAATTAGGCTAAAAATCATATCATTTAAGAAAAGTTCCATAACTTCTCGAAAATGTAGAAAAATAGCCCCGAGCTCAAAAAATCCAAAAAAATGTCCCTCGTAACCAGGAGATTGCCATCTTCAACTGAAAAATAAGGTAAGACAAAATTAGTTTATAAAAATCATATCATTTAATATAAAGATTCATATTATACAAAAAAATATAAAATAGCCCGTAGCTCAAAATGAATCTGCACAAATATCCATTGGAACTGGGAGTTCGCCATCTTCAAAGTAAAAAAAGAGAAGACAAAATTAGGCAAAAAAATTCATATTATTTCTTAAAAAGATACATATCTTCTAGAAAATGTAGAAAAATAGTCTCAAACTAAGAAATCTGCAAAAATATCCGTTGGAACCGGAGATCACCATCTTCAACTGAAAACATAAGAGAGGACAAATGTATGCTATAAGAATAACATTATTTAATAAAAAGTTCTTTATCTTCCCTAAAATGTAGAAAATAGCACCGAGCACAAAAAATATGCAAAAATGTCTGTTGGAACCGGGAGATTGCCATCTTCAACTTAAAAATAAGAGAAGACAAAATTATGCTATAAAAATCATATCTTTAATAAAAAGATACTTAACTTTTCGAAAATGTAGAAAATAGCCACGAGCTCGGAAAAATCTGCAAAAATGTTTGTTGGAACCGAGAGATCGCCATCTTCAACTGAAAAAATTAGAGAGGAAAAAATTAGGTCAAAAAATCATATTATTTAATAAAAGATCTATAACTTCCCGAAAATGTAGAAAAATAGCCCGGAGCTCAGAAAAATAGGCAAAAATGTCTATTGGAACCGGGGGATCGCCTTTTTCAACTAAATAATAAGAGAAGACAAACACTACAACAAAAATGGTCATTGACAACTTCTAAAAAGGTTGTAATAGTGTTCAGACAACTTTATAACAAACGTTGTAATATGCGAAGTTGTAATAGTGTCGGCTCTTTCTACCACTTTTTCTCAATGTTGTAAGCAGAAGTTGTAATAGATAAATATTACAACTTTTTTGAAACGTTGTGTAAACTTCTATTACAACGTTTAAAAAAGATTGTGTATAAAGATATTATGATTTTTAATAAACGTAGCGTAAACTTCTATTCAACTTTTAATAAACGTTGTGTATACTTTTATTACACCGTTTATAAATGGTTGTGTAAAGCAATATGATAATTTTCTAAAAGTTATGTAAACTACTGTTAAAATTTTTATAAAAGGTTGTGTAGAGATATTACAACTTTTAATAAAGGTTGTGGAAACTATTATTATAACGTTTATAAAAAGGTTGTATAAAGCAATATTACAACTTTCTTTAAAAGTTGTGTAAACTATTATTACAACTTTAATAAAAGGTTATGAAAACTTCTATTACAACTAGTTTAAATAGTTGTTTAAAACTCTACTACAACTTTTATTAAACTTTGCGAAAAAGTCGCAAATTTAAAAAAATATACGCAGTTGCAGCTGTTCGAAATCTCCCTGCAGTAGCTGTACACATCATGATACACACACACACACACACACACATACACATATATAATATTATTCATTCAAACCACATTCATTTTTCTCTTTGACGTTCGCGCTCCTCTCTTTCTCGTTCTTTCTCTTTCTCACATATCAACTCTCTACGACGTTCCTCGCCCCTCTCAAGTTCTCGACGATAAGCTACATCATCCTTCCTCTCATCAACAATTGAGACTTCGAGGCTGGGATGTCCACGTGACAAATGCTTGATAATCAGACTCAAGTGATTGACCGTGAAGGAGACTCAAGTGATTGACCATGAAGGCCTTTTCCTACATAACCCCGACTTGAGGGCAAACCCACATTATAGGCAGCACTAGATGAACCTTGAGCATAAAGTTCTGCAATGTTTCTCCTTGGACCTCCCCCTAGAATGGAAGATGCCATATGGAGCTCTACTAAGAATTGGTAAACTGCAAGGATCCACATCCATTCGTCCAGCATATGAACCATATTCTTGAGATCCATGATGAATAGGAGCGGTCCTTACTGCAATGTAACCAGCTTGTCTGTAAGAAATTTATATTCTACTTAGCGAAAAAGTAGTTAAAAAGCAAGAACAAAGATAATATGGTGCTACAATCACTATTATTCAGGTCTGATCCCGAATAATTAAAATCTAAGATGCTCAATGATCCTAACACAACAAACATACCAGCCCAAAAGTACAAGACTAGAACAGCTATGAGCCTTATTTAATTGTCCTAGATATTAAATGTGAACATAGTAACAAAACAAGGAAATAGATAGTGCCTTAAACATATATCCGAACGAACCTCATATCGGAACTTTGTAGTAATTGAGCCTTTAACATCTACTGCTTTCGAAGTAGCGATGCCTGGATGAAAGTTAACAAACAGGTAATTAATAATTCATACTACAATGATAAATCAACTAGAAGTGCGAAGAAAAAACAACTTCAATACCGGGTCCATGTGGTCATGCAAATCAGCCTGCGGAGTAAAAATAAATATAGAAGTTCTACACAAAAGAAGATATAGATTCAAACTTTAAAAATAACATGATAACAAATAAGATGCTAAAAGATATACCTGATGCTGCTAGCTAATAGCAACGGTATCTGCATACTGCCTAGCTGTATCATTTTGCAAATCCCCCAGCCTGCACCATGAAAAGTTCCACTAAGCCACTGTTTATTTTGTGATAGAACAATCAGAAATGCACTCCAAATTATAACTTGACATTAGATAATGTACTTCACAAGAAGCTTTCTGATATGTATTGTTGCATAATAAGGAAATATATGGACTTTTCTAGAAGTTCATAGCCACATACTTTTTTTGCAACTACGCAACCACATTTTTAAACACCGAAGCCTAGATGAACAATTAGGATATGTAATATGATATATGCGGGAAGTGTTTCATCTCTGAATCACAAGATACATAATGACTCATTTTCCTGAAGATAAAGATATAAGAACTGTCAAAATGAAATAAAAAAGGGAGTTGGCTAGCGCATGTGGATCGGCAGCATGAGCTTTAAATATGCTAATGCTGCCAACATTTTCAAAAGATAGGAAAGGAATGAAATACAATCCTGTCATAAAAGATGTGATGACAAATTTGCCATACGCTTGGAATGATTATATGAAAAATCTGACTCTGGACTAGAGTAAAAGAAAAGACAGACATTTACTTCATGGAATAACTAGAAGATAAGAATTACAAACTATTCATGGAAATCAACATCCAACCATGAAATTTATTTATCGAATGCAACAAAAAACTGCACAGTACAAAAGTAGGGCATATCACACAAGAATGATATATCCAAACAATTTGCAGCTTTACAGAAGAGAAAACAATGCCATATGCCCGTAGAGAGTTTTCTTGCCAATGATGAGATTAAGAAATAAAAAATGAAACGAGGAAAAGTGTTAGATTGCAAAGAATACTAATTCATGTCCCTTTAATATGCATAAGGTGAACCAATGGGATACACGCATGGCCTTGTCATAATGTCCTTTGATTCATGAGGAATTATATCAAATGTTTACAATAAAGAAAACGAAGAAGCAAATAGATTGTAACAGAAAAAGTGAAAAGAGAAAGGGAGTAATCAAGGATGTCATTTGTTTGTTTAATTGTTTGTGCATGTCTATGGAACCTATGCGTACTCTTTCAGGCACAATTAATCTTGATGCCTAGAATTTCTAATGAAGTTCATATTATATGACAGAAAGGCGTCATAAAACGTTCTTTTCATTAATCGATCTATCATCACTTTCATCACATTCTTATTATTGTCAAATTGACGATAAAGAAATTTGTGCAATCTACATTATGTAACTAAGAAACTCAAACTGAAATTGGCAACTCGTGCTAATCACAAAACTAGATAGCTCTCAAGAAGCCTCAATTTAAATTTTAGAGTTAACACCAAATATTTTTTGTCAAAAGAGAACACTAAGCCTAAGCGTTGTAATGATCCCGGCTACATCAAAAAATCTATAAATAATGATTCAAAGGCAAGATCACATTAGATTGGCGAAGACCTGATGGACACCGCCTAAAGTTGAGGGACCGTAGACGGCGGCGTAAGGCCTACCATACTGAGCACCAAGTGCTGCGGAATGAGTCATGTATCCACTGAGATCATCTTCTTGTGTAGCGCCTATCATCGATTGCCGAGCTCCAACGTCGCCAGCTCCAGCCTTCAAATTTAAAAGAAATAGAATGTTAATGTTAGAACCGTGACCAATTTTGAGAAACCTCATAATATGATATGCAGATTCGTGCTTACAAGTTTCCTGTATGCCTGTTGCCCAGAATATTGTTGATGCCCATATGCACCACTTCCCTTCAAAGGGTACATGTTTTAGGTTTTGCAACGAATTAAAGTCTACTGCATTAAAAATGCAAAATTTCACGCAGATTGAGAAAAAAACTTGAATAGAATCACGGGTTTCATAATTCAGGATCGAATAGAAACCAATCATTTAGCTTCAAATTAGAAACACCGACAAATCGAAAGATTCTATCAAATCCAACGATAAAAAATGAAACCTTTGTCGAATAAAGTTGACATTGAACGAGGAAAAAAAGAGAGATCGAACATTGTTTCTCCAAAGTCTCGATTGAATGAGGCAAGAGATGAAGCTTTCGAGATGAGAAAGGGGATTGTTGTTTTGATATTAAACGGGGCCATGAGGCCAGGGTTTCTTGGTCTACGTCGGATGGTGTCACTCAGGCGGTTGTGGAGATATCAATGGATGCGATCACACCACATCAATGCATTTCTCAATGGGGTGGATCCAATCGTATCCGGTTAACCCGATATCTTTAGGCGCCCTCTGTTTTTCTGTAACACGAATGTTAGTCAGTGAGAACTACAATGTGTATAATGATAAAGAAGTTCAATCCTAATTCACTTCAATCCATTCCAACTACTCTGCACTCTCTGTTAATTGTCGCTCCTTATTGCTAAACCGGGGAAGTAGTCGCTGCAATAGGATAGTATAATACAATATGATACAATATGGTTTTTATAAATATCAAAACAGAATAAACTATTTAATAGGTGAAAATTTCAAAATAGAAAGTGATTCTAGATTACCAAAAGTATGCATATTAAGGCCATCGTGAAATAATTGTTAGGTGCAACTAAGAAAGCCATAGCCCCACAATAGATTTGACCAACTCGTAAGATTTAACATCAGAACAATAATCAAAACTTGAGCTTTCACAAATTTGATCAAATGTATAACTTATATTCATATTGTTAAAAATAGAACAAAGTACAAATCTCACAGCATGTAATTCACACAACCAAAATAATGACAAAATATGTTTTTATCTATTGATCCATTTCGCCGCTACTTTAATAGAATAAACAAGCATAAGCTCATAAACATTAACAACTAACAATGCAAACTTTGCAGCCATAAGCACTAGATCTTAACAAAAAATTTTAAAAAACAACTAAAGATCAATTCAGAGCGAGCAAATAGAGTCAATACCTTAGAGGCTCTAGTGAGTTGATCTCCGCTCTCTCCGATCGATGCGTTGAGCGTCAGCTTCTGCACCTTGATCTCCCTCATCGGATTAGCGATCTTCTTCTCCGAAGCCTTTCAAAAAAGGATCAAATGAAATGAGACAGACGAATCCAAAGATCACGGAGAGAAATCTAAAGATTGAAACATAAGACAGAAGAACAACAAGAACAATCACCATTGCGCTCAGCTTAAGATGAAAGCAGCGGGAAAGAACGAGAAGAATAAAAGAGAATGCTTTGAGACTAATAAACCCTAACCTTGAGGAGAAGCATATTATATGAGGGATGCTCACGAGGTCTATTTGGGAGAAAACTTTACAGGTATGTGATTGCATCCGTCCGATGTAGATCGTACGGTCTGAAGGGGCTTGAAACTTTAACGGGTCTATTTTCTTCCATGGGCTGCGATTAGGCCAATATCGGGTCAAATGCTTTATAAATTAGGATTCCATCATCTCCAAATCAAGGATCCCAACTAAACTACTGATTTGAGCAAAATTTGTAGATATTGGTTATCAAAAATTGTAAATATTCGGTCAAGATTAATATTTACAACTATTCACGGAAAAAGTTGTAATAATCATTTTTTACAACTATCCACGAAAAAATTTGTAATAAACATTTTTACAACTTTAAGATAGAGAAAAGTTGTGATGTCAAAATTAACATTTACAGCTATTCACGAAAAACGTTGAAATAACCATTTTTACAACTATCCACGAAAAAGTTGTAATAAACATTTTTTACAACTTTCAGAGAACAAAGTTGTGGTGTAAAAATTAACATTTACAACTATTCACGAAAAAGTTGAAATAACCATTTTTTCAACTATCACCGAAAAAGTTGTAATACACATTTTTTACAACTTTCAGAGAGAAAAAAGTTTTGTTTATGTGAAAATTAGCTTATAAAAATCATATCATTTAATATAAAGATTCATATTATACATAAAATGTAGAAAATGGCTTGAAGCTCAGAAAAATCCGAAAAAATATCTGTTCGAACAGGGAGATCGCCATCTTCAATTGAAAAATAAAAAAAAGACAAAGTTGGGCCGAAAAATCATATCATTTAATAAAAATATATGTATTTTCCATAAAATGTAGAAAATAGCATCGGGCTCAGAAAAATCCACACAAATGTCCATTGGAACTGGGAGATCGCAACATTCAACTGAAAATAAGAGAAGACAAAATTAGTCCAAAAATCATATCATCTAATAAAATGATTCATATCTTTCAAAAAAATGTGGAAAAAAATCGAAAGCTAAGAAAAATCTGCAACAATATCCGTTGGAACATGCAGATCACCATCCTCAACTAAAAAAATGAGAAAACAAAATTAGGCTATAAAAATCTTGTCATTTAATAAAGAGATCCATATCTTTAATCAAATGTAGAAAATAGCCTGGAGCACGAAAAAATCCACAAAAATGTCCGTTGGAACTGGGAGATCGCCATCTTTAACCAGAAAATAAGATAAAAAATTAAGATAAAAAATCATATCTTTTAATATAAATATTCTTATCTTCCAAAAAGTGTAGAAAATAACGCCAAGCTCAGAAAAATACGCAAAAATATCCGTTGGAACCAGGAGATCGACATCTTCAACTGAAAAATAAGAGTAGACATAATAAGGCCAAAATATCATATCATTTAATAAAATGATACATATCTGCCAAAATAGACAAGAGTTCAGAAAATTCTGCAAAAATATCTGTTGGATCCGGAAGATCGCCTTCTTCAACTAGAATATAAGAGAAGACAAAATTAGGCTAAAAATCATTTCATTTAATGAAAAGATCGCCTTCTTCAACTGGAAAAACAAGAGAAAACAAATTAAGGCTATAAAAATCATATCAATTAATAAAAAGATCCATATGATTCATAAAATGTAGAAAATAGCACCAAACCCAAAAATAAAAATCTTATCAGTTGAAGATGGAGATATCTCGTTTACTACAGACATTTTTATAGATGAAGATGGTGATTTCCCAGTTCCAAATTTTGTCTTCTATTATATTTCAGTTGAAGATAGTGATTTCCCGGTTTCAACGGACATTTTTTGGCCTAATTTTGTCTTCTCTGACATTATTTACTAAAACGATCCCATCTTCCAGAAATATGAAAAATAGTCCGGATTTCATAAAAAACCGTAAAATATCTGTTGAAACCGGGAGATCGCCATCTTCAATCGAAATATAGGAGAAGACAAAATAAGGCCAGAAAATCATATCATTTGTTAAAATGATCGACATCATCAACTGGAAAATAAGAGAAGACAAAATTGGGCAACAAAAATCATATTAATTAATATAAAGATATTTATCTTCCAAAAAAGAAAATAGCCCCTAGCTCAGAAAAATACGCAAAAAATTTCGTTAGAATCGAGAGATCGCCATCTTCAACTGAAAAATAAGCGAAAACAAAAATAGGCTATAAAATCATATCATTTAATATAAAGATCTGTATCTTACAGAAAATGTAGAAAATTCCTGGAGCTCAGAAAAATCCACAAAAACGTCTGTTAGAACCGGAAGATCACCATCTTTAACGAAAAAAGAGATGACAAAATTAGTCCAAAAACTCATATCATTTAATAAAAAGATACATATCTTCCAGAAAATGCAGAAAATAGCTCTGAGCTCAAAACAATACAAAAAAGTATCCGTTGGAACCAGGAGATCGCCATCTTTAACTGAAAAATAAGAGAAGAAAAAATTAGGCTACAAAAATCATATCATTTAATAAAAAGATTTATATCTTCAATAAAATGTAGAAAATAGCCACGACCTCAGAAAAATCCTCAAAAATGTCTGTTGGAACCGGGAGATCGCCATATTCAACTGAAAAATAAAAGAAAACAAACTTAGGCTATAAAAATCATATCATCTAATAAAAAGACAAATATTTTCCATAAAATTTAGAAAATAGCACCAAGATCAAAAAACCCGCAAAAAGATTCCGTTGGAAATAGGATATCACCATCTGCAACTGAAAAATAAGAGAAGACAAACTTAGTCAAAAAATCATATCATTTAATAAAATGAACCACATCTTCAATAAACTGTAGAAAATATTCACGAGCTCAAAAAAATCTGCAAAAATGTCTGTTAGAACCGGGAGTTCACTATCTTCAAATAAAAAATAATAAGAGTAGACAAAATAGGCCAAAAAATCATGTCATTTAATAAAAAGATCCATATCTTCCATAAAATGTAGAAAAATAAGACCGAGCTCAGAAAAATCGGCAAAAATGTCTGTTGGATCCGGGAGATGGCCATCTTCAGCTAAAAAAATAAGAGAAGACAAACTTGGGCCAAAAAAATCATATCACTTAATAAAATGATCCATACACTCCATAAAATGCAGAAAAATCTACAAAATATTCCGTTTGAACCGGGAGATGGCCATATTCATTTGAAAAATAAGAGAAGACAAAATTAGGCTATAAAAGTCATATCATTTACTAAAAAATTTATAACTTACATGAAATGTAGAAAATAACCGGGAGCTCAGAAAAATCAGCTTAAATTTCCGTTGGAACTGGGAGATCGCCATCTTCAACTGAAAAAAGAGAAGACAAAATTCGGCAAAATAATAATATCATTTAATAAAAGGTCATTATCTTCTAGAAAATGTAGAAAAATTGCCCCAAACTAAGGAAAAATATGCAAAAATGTCTGTTAGAACCGGTAGATAGCCACCTTCAACTGAAAATATAAGAGAAGAAATGTAGACTATAAAAATCATATCATTTAATAAAAATATACATATCATCCTTAAAATGTAGAAAATAGCACTGAGCTCAAAAAAATCAGCAAAAATGTCCGTTCGAACCAGGAGATCGCCATCTTCAACTGAAAAATAAAGAAGACAAAATTAGGCCAAAAATCCTATCATTTAATAATATGATCAATATCTTCCAAAAAATTTAGAAAATAGCTACGAGCTCAGAAACAATCGCAAAAATGTCCATTGGAACTGGTAGATCGCCATTTTCAACTAAAAAAATAAGAGAATACAAAATTAGGCTAAAAAATTATATCGTTTAATATAAAGATCCATATCTTAAATAAAATGTAGAAAATAGCCCGAAGCTTAATAAAATCTGCACAAATGTCCATTGGAATTGAGAGATCGCCATCTTCAACGGAAAAAAGAGAAAACAAAATTAGGCCAAAAAATCATAATATTTAATTCAAAGATACATATTTTCCAGAAAATGTAGAAAAACATCCATAAGCTAAAAAAATCCGCAAAAATTTGCATTGGAACCGGTAGATCGACATCTTCAACCGAAAAAATACGAGAAGAGAAGTGTAGGCTATAAAAATCATATCATATAATAAAATGATCCATATCTGTCATAAAATGTAGAAAATAGTACCGAACTTATGAAAATCAACAAAAATGTCTGTTGGCATTGGGAGATCGCCTCCTTCAATTAAAAAAGAGAAGACAAGGCCAAAAATTATATAATTTAATAAAAGATCTATATCTTCCAGAAAATTTAGAAAATAGCCACGAGGTCAAAATAATCTGCAAAAATGTCAGTTAGAACTGGGAGATTAAAAAAATAAGAGAAGACAAAATTAGGCAAAAAAATCATATTATTTAATAAAAGATCCATAACTATTTGAAAATGTAGAAAATTAGCACTGATCTAAACAAATCCACAAAAATGTCAGTTGGAAGCGGGAGATCGCCATCTTCAACTGAAAAATAAGTGAAGACAAAATTAGATTATAAAAATCATATCTATAATAAAAAATTCATATGTTAAAGAAAATGTAGAAAATAGTCCGTAGCTCAGAAAAATCCGTAAAAATGACCGTTGGAACCGAGAGATCGCCATCTTTAGTAGGGATGGTAGTAATGGCCTGACCCGCCCGGTCTGACCCGGCCCGACCCAGTTTTGACCCGGCCCAACCCGGCCCGCAGCCGGGTCGGGGCAATCTTGGGCTTTGTATGCGCCCCGACCCGCCCCGGCCCGACCCGGTAAACTATAGAGGTTCTAAATAACAGTACTTTTTTGATGCGGACCATGCAGTCAGTGAATAACCCATAACTCATACTCTATTTCACTGTTCTCCCAATTGGGCCAATTCTCAATTCCAAATTACCAAATAAATCAAAATTCTCACAATTCACAAATAAAATTTTTATTTGGGATTCATATGGATGTTAGTAATGATCTGACCCGACCGGCCCGACCCGGTTTTGGTAAGAAAGTACCCGTCCCGCCCCGGCCCTCGACCCGCCTGACCCTGGCCTGCAGATGGGTCAGGGCAAGCTTGGTTAGTTAAATACCCGCCCTGACCCTTAATATTGCCATTCCTAATCTTTAGCTGAAAAATAAGGAAGACAAATTAGACCAAGAATCATATCATTTAATAAAAGATTTATATCTTCCAAAAAATTTGGAAAATAGCCTCGAGGTCAGAAAAATCTGCAAAAATGTCTGTTGGAACCGAGAGATCGCCTTCTTCAACTGAAAAATAAAAGAAGACAAACTTAGTTTATAAAAATCATATCATTTAATAAAAAGATCCATATCTTCACTGAACTTTTGAAAATAGTTCTGAGCAGAGAAAACTACGCAAAAATGTTTGTTGGAACCAGGAGATCGACATCTTCAACAGTAAAATAAAAGAAGACAAATTTAGGCTTAAAAATCATATCATTTAATATAAATATTCATATCTTATAAAAAATTTAGAAAATAACCCAGAGTTCAGAAAAATTCTTTAAAATGTCCGTTGGAACCGGGAGAACGCCATCTTGAACTGAAAAATTAAATAGGACAAATTAGGCCAAAATGATATCATTTAGTAAAAATATTCAAATCTTCCACAAAATGTAGAAAATAGACCCAAACTCAAAAAATACGCAAGAATATTCGTTTGAACCCGGAGATGGCCCTCTTCAACTGAAAAAACAGAAGACAAAATTAGGCTGTAAAAACCATATCATTTAATAAAAAGGTCCATATCTTACAGAAAATGCAGAAAATCGTCAGGAGCCCAGAAAAATCCGCTCAAATGTTCGTTGGAACCGGGAGATCGACATCTTCAACTAAAAAAGAGAAGACAAAATTAGGCCAAATACTCATATTATTTAATAAAAAGGTATATATCTTCCAAAAAATGTAGAAAAATTGCTCCAAGCTAAGAAAAATCAGCAAAAATATCCATTGGAAATGGTAGATTGCCATCTTCAACCGAAAAACTAAGAGAAGACAAACATAGGTTATAAAAATCATATCATTTAACAAAAAGATACATAACTTCCATAAAATGTCGAAAATAGCACCGAGCTCAGAAAACTCAGTAAAAATGTCTATTAGAAATGGGAGATCGCCATCTTCAACTGAAAAATAAGAGAAGACAAACATAGGCCAAAAATCATATAATTTAATAAAAAGATCCATACCTTCCAAAAAAATTCAGAAAATAGCCGGTCAGACAAATATGCAAAAATGTCTGTTTGAACCCGGAGATGGCCATCTTCAGAAGACAAAATTAGGCTGTAAAACCATATCATTTAATAAAAAGGTCCATATCTTATAGAAAATGTAGAAAATAGTCTGAAGCTCAGAAAATCCGCAAAAATGTCTGTTGGAGCCGGGAGATTGCCATCTTTAACTTAAAAAGAGAAGACAAAATTAGGCCAAATAATCTTATCATTTAGTAGAAAGGTCCAAATCTTCCATAAAATGTAAAAAAATTGACACATTCTGAAAAATCAGCAAATATGTCCGTTGGAAACAGTAGACTGACATCTTTGTTGGATCTGGATATAAGCCTATTCACCCCCCTCTAGGCTTAGATCCAAATCCAACAATTGGTATCAGAGCCAGTTTAGAGGATCTAGCCTAGTTGACCATGTCTATGAATATGTTTGATTCTGCTTTTGCTGAGGGTCAGTCTATTTCTCATCCCCCTAAGTTTAACGGTGTTGATTTTTCTTATTGGAAAACTAGGATGAGGATATATTTAGCTGTTGTTGATTATGATGTGTGGAGAATTGTGGAAAAAGGCCATAAACATCCCACTATTAAAATTGAAGATAATGAAATGCTAAAACCAGAAGATAAGTGGGATAATCATGATAAGAAACATTTTTCTTTAAATAATAAAGCTATGAATGCTCTGATTTCTTCTCTAGATAAAGTAGAGTTTAACCGTAAATCTCAATGTCAAACTGCACAGGAAATTTGGCATATTCTGGAGGTGGCTTACGAGGGTACATCACAGGTTAAGGAGTCCAGACTTGCATTACTCAACACTGAATATGAAAGCTTTCGCATGCTTCCATCAGAGTCAATTAAATAGATGTTTGCAAGGTTCACAGACATCGTCTACAAATCTACCTCTCTTGGAAAGCCGTACTCGAGTCTGGAGCAAATCAGAAAGATCTTAAGAGCGCTGCCTAGCACCTTCCTCCCAAAATCATAGATATTCAGGAAGCAAGGATTTATCGCAGATAAAAGCGGAAGACCTGATAGGGAACCTGATGTCCCATGAGCTGGAGCTGCAGAGCATTGAACTGAGAGAGAAAGATGAAATCAAGACTTCAAAGGCACTAGCCCTTTAGGCTAAGGAGGATGAAGATGGAGATGAGGAGTAGGCCTTTTTGGTGAGAAGCTTCAAGAAATATACCAGAACAGGCAATGGGAGATCATAAATGCTAAAACGGTTTAATCGCTCTAACAAGTTTAATTCTGCAAATAAAATTTCTGAGCAGACTACTACTGATCCAGTTATATGTTTTAAATGCAAAAAAGCAGTGACAATTTATGAAGCAATGCCCTCAAGGAAAGAACAGCGCTGCAGATCAAAAAGGGAAATCCTTGGTGCTCACATGGGATATGGATTGCGAGGATGAATCTCAAGAGGAAGTTGCACACTCCTCTCTTTGCCTAATGGAAGAACTAGATGAAGTAAAATCCCAAACCAAAGCTGAACTTATGACTATTTGTAAAGAAATGGAAAAGGAAATTCAAAGCTTGGAATCAAAAGAAGAGTTACTTGAATCCCATGTAGAAAAGTTTAAATGTGCTAATTTTGAATTGCAACAAGACAATTATAATATGTCATTAGAAGTTGATGAAATTAAAGACAAGCTTGTTGCATATAATTCTACTATTAGCTCTTTGAAAAAGGGAAAATCTTGCATGCCTAATGAAACTGAATGTCTTTATTGCTCTAATTTGCTTAAAGATACTAACATGTTTAAACAAAATATAGTTAAGCTAGAAGTTGAAAATGAAGTGCTAAATGAGAAAATTTGCATGCTAATCAATGAAAACAAGGAGCTAAAAAATAAGATGGCTAATTTTAAATAGAGTGAGGAAGAGAACAAAAAGTCTTTCATTAGTAAATGTACCATGCTTGTTAATGAGAACATGTTTTTAAAGTCAAAAATATCTGACCTTGAATTGTCTATTAAAAAATTTGGTGTTGGAAAGTACTCATTAGACATTATTCTGGGTAATTAGATACATGGAAATAACAGGCGTGGTTTGGGCAATGTAAATAAAATTGATGAGAGTCCTAGCGTTAATAGAAAGCATCAAAAAGAAACTGGTGTAGGAAGAAGCATGTTTGCTAAATGTTATACATGTGGTGGTGTTGGTCATGCTTATTATAATTGTAAGTATAGAAATACCAACATCAAATTTAAGCAAATTTGGGTTCCAAAAAGTAAAGTGACTTACACTAGTGGACCTATTTGGATTCCTAGGTCACACATATCATGCTCTTCTTATGTTTACAAGTACATGGCATGGCTAAGGGACAAAAGTGTGAGTGGTACTTAGGCTCTGGTTGCTCAAGACACATGACAGATAAAAGAGAAAAGTTCCTTAGCCTTGCAAAGCATGAAGGAGGAAATGTTACTCTAGGGGACAATGGAAAATCCAAGGTAATTGGCAAAGATGTTATAGAAAAGGCCACGATATGGCATAGACGATTAGCACATGCAAGCATGGGATTGATAAAGAAGCTGGAAAATAAAAATCTGGTAAGAGGACTACCACATCAGACATATAAGAACCATAAGTTGTGCATGGCATGCACCAAAGGTAAGCAAGCTAGATCTACTTTCTCTAGTGTTACGACTATTTTGACCGGGTCCGGAGGAGCCAAGTCAACCACGACCAGTCAACCAGCCAAACTACGGCCTCGGGCTCCGGCCCAAGGATCTTACGGGCGGGTCGCGTTCCTCCACCCACGACGAAGGCCCAAGAGATTGCCCGCTTCCGTAGCGGAGGAAATCGGGGCCCAAATCGAGGAAGCCTTCGCCATTTATGGCAGCCGCCCCGTGCCATCATGATCCGACAATTATGGCAGCCACCTTCATGGCTCGCCAAATATGGCAACGGACTTCATGGCCAGGCTTAATGGCCATCATTCCCCCGCCATTATGGCCCGCCAATTATGGCAACCGCAATGCCCATTACTCCAGCCTTCATGGCCCACCAATTATGGCAATCACTCATGGCCATGACTCCACCTTCATGGCGTCATCAAGTGGGCGCAATTAGAGGGGGTCAACCCTTCCCCATTTGCACGACCCCATGAATGGCGGCCATGATGTCACATCATGGCACATGATGAGCATGGTTCGTCTATATGAGGAGGGGGCGGGCGTCATTTGGAGGGGGCGGAACTTCACCACCTACAACGGAGGTACCTCATACTCCCATCTTACACCTTCTTCCACCTTGAATATTTCTCCTCCAAAGCTCGGCCCGAGGACTCGAGTTTCGGTCTCTCTGCGAGCAATACTCGATCCCACCGAGCACTTATCAGGCCAGATCTGACTTTGGCATCGGAGGGGATTCGGTCGGAACCAAGGTCCGACCCCCCTGACGAGCTCTCTCGTCTATTCAGGTCCAGGAGATCCAGCGACGCCGAGGCTACCCCTCGGCGTCCTTCCAGCCGGAGCCGAGCGCCCTCGTCCCCGACCTCGTTCGTCTCCTCCATCACGAGGACGTCGCTTTGCCGAGGCTACCCCTCACCGAGCCGACGCGAGGATCCGCGCGTCCCGCAGCGAGCGACTCTGCCTTCAACCGATCCCGGAGGCTGTCATCTCGCCGAGGCTACCCCTCGGCCTGCCAACGAACGGAGCCGCGCCTTTCCGCTCGAGCGAACGCGCCGTCAGTCGATCCCACCGGTCATCTCCGTCTCAAGCAACAGCCACGACAACTTGGGGGTCCCGCGCGTCCCCCCTTTGACCGTGTTGACCACGCACCTTCCACACTATTAATGTGTTCTGCTAAAAATAGCAGAAACATTTGGCGCCGTCTGTGGGAACCGAGTCGACACCTACGACGTCAACCGCATCGGTAGCGACTCATTCCATGATCTAAAACCCGTCTCCCCGTAAAGACTAGATGGGATTCCCCCTCCCGCGATCCAAGATGGATGCTGTGGGCGGAGCAGAAGACTAGCGTTGGGCTGGAGAATTCGCACCAGATCGTTTCCCTTTTCCTCTCAAAAGTGAGCAGACTCAACTGAACTCGAGATCGACCGCTTTGCTTCTCTCTTCTTCCCAACATTCGAACTTCAGACTCCCGAAG
>JAULAV010008112.1:0-124001 GCA_030789695.1 Scilla litardierei | reverse complement strand
GTAGAAAAATATCCTTGAGGTCAAAAAATCAGCAAAAAAGTCCATTGGAACCGGGGGGATCGCCATCTTCAGCTAAAAAATAAGAGAAGACAAAATTAGGCCAAAAATCATATGATTTAATAAAAGATACATATCTTTCATAAAATATAGAAAAATAGGTCTGGACTCAGAAAAATTCGCAAAAATGTTAGTTGGAACTGTGAGATGGCCATCATCAGCTAAAAAAAGAAAAGACTAAATTAGACCAGAAAATCTTATCATTTAATAAAATGATCCATATCTTTCATAAAATGTAGAAAAATAGCCCCAAGCTCAGAAAAATCCGCAAAAAATTTCCATTTAAACCGGGAGATGGCCATATTCAATAAAATTAGGCTATAAAAATTAGAGAAGACAAAATTTGGCTATAAAAATCATTGTATTTAATAAAAATGTCTGTATCTTACATAAAATGTAGAAAATAGCCTGGAGCTCAGAAAAATCCGTTCAAATGTCTGTTGGAACTCGGAGATCACCATCTTCAACTGAAAAAAAGAGGGCAAAATAAGGTCAAATAATCAGATCATTTAATAAAAAGGACCATGTCTTCCAAAAAAATGTAGAAAAATTGCTCCAGGCTAAGAAAAATTAGCTAAAATTTCCGTTGGAATCGGTACATCGCCATCTTAACATTAAAAAATCAGAGAAAACAAACATATGCTATAAATATCATATCATTTAATAAAAAGATACATATCTTCCATAAAATGTAGCAAAAAACACCAAGCTCAAAAAATCTGCAAAAATGTCCATTGGGACCGGGGAATCGCCATCTTCAACTGAAAAATAAGAGATGGCAAAATTAGCCTATAAAAATCATATCATTTAATATAAAGATACATATCTAACAGAAAATATAGAAAATAGCACGGAGCTCAGTAAAATTTGCAAAATTTTCGTTGGAACATGGAGATTTCCATTTTCAATGAAAAAAATAAGAGACGACAAAATTAGGCCAAAAATTCATATTAGTTAATAAAAACCTACATATCTTCCAGAAAATATAGAAAATAGCACTGAACTCAGAAGAATACACAGAAATGTCCGTTTGAACCGGGATATTGCCATCTACAACTGAAAAATAAGAAAAGACAAAATTAGGCTATAAAAATCATATCATTTAATAAAAAGGTTCATATCTTACAGAAAATATAGAATATATCATTGATCTCAGAAAAATTCTCACAAATATCCGTTGGAACCTGAAGATCGCCATCTTCAACTAAAAATAAGAGAAGACAAAATTAGGATATAAAAATCATATCATTTAATATAAAGATTCATTTCTTACAGAAAATGAAGAATATAGCCCGGAGCTCAGAAAAATCGAAAGAAAATGTCCGTTGTTACCATTAGATCGCCACCATAAACGAAATAAAATAATAGAAGAAAAAATTAGGCAAAAAAATCACATCCTTTAATAAAAAGATGCATATCTTCCAGAAAATGTAGAAAACAGCCACGAGCATAGAAAAATCCGCAAAAATTGTCTGTTTAAACCAGGAGATTGACATCTTCAATTTAAAAATAATAGAAGGCAAATTTAAGCTATAAAAATCATATCATTTAATATAAAGATCCATATCTTCCATAAAATCTCGAAAATAGCACCGATCTCAAAAAACCGCAAAAATGTTCATTGGAACTAGAGATTAATGATATTTTCTATATAGATTCTTTTCTTTCAGTTTGAACCGGGATATCACCATCTACAACTGAAAAATAAGAGAAGACAAAATTAGGCTATAAAAATCATATCATTTAATAAAAAGGTTCATATCTTACAGAAAATATAGAAAATATCATTGATCTCAGAAAAATAGATTCTTTAGTCATATCAATTAATATAAGAGAAGACAAAATTAGGCTATAAAAATCATATCAATTAATATATAGATTCTTTTCTTTCAAAAAATGTAGAAAATAGCCGCGAGCTTAGAAAAATCCGCAAAAATGTTCGTTAAAACCGGGAATGCGTCAAATTTAGCGAATAAAAAGAGAAGACAAAATTAGGCCCAAAAATCATGTCATTTAAAAAACGATCGCTATCTTACATATAATACAAAAAATAGCCGAGAGCTCAGAAAAATCCGCAAAAATGTATATTGGAACTGGGAGATCGCCATCATCAACAAAAAAATAAGAGAAGACAAAATTTGGCCAAAATCATATCATTTAATAAAACAATCGATCACTTCTAGAAAATACAGAAAATAGCCCTGAGGTCAGAAAAATCCATAAAAATGTCCGGTGGAAACGGGAGACTGCCATCTTCAACTTAAAAATAAGAGAAGAAAAACTTAGGCTATAAAAATCATATCATTTAATAAAAGATCCATATCTTTAATAAAATGTAGAAAATAGCACCGAGGTCAGAAAAATCCACAAAAATATTTGTTAGAACCAAGAGATCATCATCTTCAACTGGAAAATATGGGCAGACAAAATTAGATTAGGAAAATCATATAATTTAATAAAATATCATATCTTATAGAAAAGGTAGAAAATAGTCCCCAGCTCAGAAATATCCGTAAAATGTCCTTTGGAACAGAGAGATCAACATCTTCAAATGAAAAAATTAGAGAATACAAAATTATGCCAAAAATCATATCATTTAATAGAAAGATCCACATCTTCCAGAAAATACAGAGCTAAGTAAAATCCGCAAAAATATTTGTTTGAACATGGATATCACCATTTTCAACTAAAAAATAAGAGAAGATAAAATTAGGTTATAAATATCATATCATTTAATATAAAGATTCATATCTTACAGAAATTGTAGAAAATAGCAAGGAGCTCAGAAATCGCAAAAATGTACGTTGGAACTGGGAGATCGCCAGCTTCATCTAAAATATAAGGAAGCCAAAATAAGGCCAAACAATCAAATGATTTGATAAAAAATTCAGATCTTCCAGAAAATGTAGAAAATAGCCTCGAGCTAAATAATCTGTAAAAATTACCGTTGGAACTAGGAGATCGCCATCTTCAGCTAAAAAAAAAGCGAAGACAAAACTAGGCCAAAAAATAATATCATTTAATAAAATGATTCATATCTTCCATAAAATGCAGAAAATAGCCCCGAGCCTAGAAAAATCTTCAAAAATTTTCGTTTGAACTTTGAGATGGCCATCTTCAACTGAAAAATAAGAGAACACAAAATTAGGCAATAACAATCATATCATTTAATAAAAAGGTCTATATCTTATAGATAATGTAGAAAAAAGTGCTAGCTCAGAAAAATCCGCTCAAATGTCCGTTGGAACCGAGAGATCACCATCTTTAACTAAAAAATAGAAGACAAAATTTGGCCAAAAAATCATGTCATTTAATAAAAGATCCATATTTTCCAGAAAATGTAGAAAAATTGCCACATGCTAATTAAAACATGCAAAAAATGTCCATTGGAACCGGTAGATCGCCATCTTCAACCAAAAAAAATAAGAGAAGACAAACGTAGGCTATAAAAATAATATCATTCAATAAAAATAAACCTTTCTTCCATAAAATGTAGGAAATAACACCGTGCTTAGTAAAATCAGTAAAAATGTCTGTTGGAATATCGAGATCGCCATCTTCATCTTAAAATAAGAGAAGACAAAATTAGGTCAAACATCATATCATTTAATAAGAAGACCAATATCTTACATGAAATTTAGAAAATATGCCCACAACACTTGCGAAATCCGTGCGAGTCCCAAAAATCGTTAACAGTTGCAATTGCTTGTGTAACGAATTTCGCCGGTGTTGTGGGAGGGAAAATAAGAGGCCAAATAAGGAGCGTCTGGAGTTTCTTTATGAAGAGGAGGTAGTTTCCATGACTTCCCATGAGATTTCGAGTGGGATAACAGCCTGGTTACTGCAAATAGAGGGGTTGAAGCATTTTACTATTTCTGACAGCCCAAGATTATCAGCCAATCCCGTCAACAAACGACTGAAATCTTGGCACCAACGTGTCATGCCCCGCTTTCCACGATACCTGAGAAGTACGAGTCCGTCCCAGGTATGCCTGAAGAGGCAATGGTGATGGAGAATGAGAGGTGAAGAGAGAGAAATAAGACAGAGGCATGCCACTACGCACATGCTGGGATAGTACGTGTAATGTTCCACAATACTCAATGAATCACAACATCACCCAGAGAGACACAGAAACACAATATTCCGAAACAAATAACATTCCATATAGGTAACCAGGCTCAATTAAAACTTAGGTACACATTTCTCTCGGGTACACATTTCTGTAAAAGACAGTTAGTGCTACAAATATTATATAAGGAAAGGAACATTAAAGTCAACCACAACTATAGGATTACAATGAGAAATAAATACAGGAGGACAAGAAACAACTACAAGTAAGACTTCATAATAAGGATGACGTAACTGCAAGGTAGTAAGTGACAAGTGCAGAGACTAACAATCTAAGTGCCACACGCAGACCTAATCTAAAAGAGTATTATACCATAGTGTCACAACAATACAAGTAGAGAAAAGAGGAAACACTGCAAGGAGAACAAATTACATGTAATTTGTAGCAATTACAACTATAACAAGCAATGGAAATAATCACAAGCATATTATGATAAAGTAAGAGTCTTCAGTTATTGATATTTATCTGAAACCCTGGGTAAATGCAGGACATAAGGACATGGACCCCCTAGGTGGGGTTGTTTGATCTGGATCTAAGCCTAAAGGGGGGTGAATAGGCTTATAAAAATTCTCGTGCAACCCACGAGAAAAAACACGTAGTTTATAATCACAGGCAGAGCAAAAAGTATGCAATCACAGAGTACGCACAGATATACCCTGGTTCGATCGTCCAACGACCTACTCCAGTCCCTAAGAAAATAATAGCATTAATATGTTTCTTATGTGCTACTACAATGAGTCTCGAGCCCCCGGCTACCCACTTAGTACGTACCACACTCCCAGATTACAAAACACTATCAACCTAGTAAATGATCTATCTTGACAAGCCCTACTCATCAAGACCCTCTTATCTAGTCCCCTGACTAAACAAGTCTCAAAAGAACACAAAAGAGATAAAATTTCTCCTACAGATATCGTTACTACAACACACTAGTAAAAGAGTTTAGAGAATCTTAGTAAGTAGGCATAGTTGTCTCTGTTAATTGGCACGAGCCAGCTCTCTTTTGGCAAGATGTAGATGTCTCGTCTCGTCTGCAACTCAAGTTTCCGCTCTTGCTTGACTCCTCTTTGAATATTGCAGCCTTATCTTGATGGTGTAGCAGCAGTGCATGGCCTGAACCCTGCAGTGCGCTGCCTAAACCCTGCAGTGTGCGCACAGTCCCTCGCAGTACATACGCAGCCCCCCGCTGTGCGCGCGCAGCTCTCTCTTGAGTCTTCAACTTGCAGCATAGCTTGTTAATGACCCCTTCTCCTTGTTGATGGCTTCCCAAGGTTGCGGTAATGATGGTTGAGGCTTGTAGATTGCGGCTTGAGAGATATGGATTTCTCTTTTGGCCTTGATTGCTTTGTGCAATGGGTGATATAGCTATGTTGCGGCAATGGCAATGAGTTTGGATATGAGGGCTTAGCTTGCTTGAGGAGGAAGAGATCTAGGGCTAGAAGTTTGCACAAGGTGGAGCACTCCCTTAGAAACTTGCGGCTATAGGTGTGTTGATGGACTTGCATAAGGACGATGTGGAGTGTAACTTGGAGATGTAGCTTGCGGCCAAGGGCTTGGAAGAGAAGAAGAAATTCGGCCTAGGAGATGATGATGAAATATATGAAGTTATTCAGAATACAACTCATGCCAAAATAAATACCACCGATTTAATAAAGAGACTAAAATCAGAAAAATACCACCATGTTGTAGAGCACTGAGTTGTGATCGTTCTGGTGCAAACGGTTTATCGATCCGAGCTCTATGGAGAAAGTTATGTACTTTTTAGCGTCGTCTGTCGAGCTCCTTGCATAGTTGCAGCCATGAAGGTTTTCTCTAGTGTTGTGGCTGAATGTCTTTGTTTTCCTCTCTCACAAAATCTCTCTCTTTGAATATAGGTTTATCTAGGAGAGGATGGGATATGATAGAATCAATTAGAATCCCATATTTGATGAAGATTAGAATGAATCCTAGTTTGATTAGGATTTGAATAAATCTCTTAGGATATGGAGTTTGAATATGAATGGCTATGGAATTCAATTTATGTGGCTATAGGATTTGAATTAGATCTTATTTAATCACCTTTGATTTGCATGAGATTCTCCGCATCTCTCCATCTTTGACCAAGTCTCCAATTTGCATGGCATTAGGATTTGAATTGAATCTCTAATTGATTTGAGTCAATCCTAGAGAGATTTGAAAGAGATATTCCATGTCTCTCCATTATGGAATAGGATTAGAATGGCAAAAATTGATTTGAATAAGATCCTCTCCAATTTGACGTGGTCCAATACTTGTAGCTATAATCACCATCTCTTTGACCAAGTCCAAGTTGCTACATGAATAGCAATTTCTCCACCTTCCAATTTTCTATGTGAATAGCAATTCCTCCATCAATTGACTTCGTCATCACTTTGAAGATTTACAAGCATGCCGCTCCTGAAAACACTTAGCACACATATTAGAATGTTCACACACGTTTTTTATCATCAAACATGAAGTCATTTATCGTTGAATCCAACACACGTTGTATCCAACAATCTCCCCCTATTGATGATGACAAACGATTATAAGATTTGCACTAACATTCCAAATAATACATCGTGACATGTGTGTGTGTGAAGTGTGACAATGAGAGGATGTGTCTACAACAATATAACATTTGATTTACAAGCATACAAGCATGCAACAATATAACAATGATGTGATACATATACGCATGGCATGCTCTCCCTATTTTCATGCTCCCCTTGAACACATGTTCACATATCCAATAATTCCTTAATGCTCCCCCTTGAACTAATATTCAGGTATGCGCATATAAGCATTAATGAACCAAATCTTCATTATTTTCTCCCCCTTCTGTTATCATCAAAAGCATATAAACGAAGTCTAGTTCATGTCACATGCAAAAATAAAGTATTATAAATCACAATTAACACTTGCATGTCATTTTTTCTTAGAGTAAGCACTTTAATTTCAATGAAAAGAGTAACGTAGACTTCTACACCATCGTGTAAGTGTGATGATAAAATAATTGAAGCACAAAGGGAGAAACTCTTTAGAAATCAACCAAAACCAATACATATTTTCCAATAAACATGATATCACTAGGATTGATTTTCGACACCTCATAAAAAATGAGGTTAAGTTACCACACCCCAAAAACATAGCTTATAAGTACTCTTAGATGTGGGGGTGTCATTGTTTGACGAGTAAAATACACCAACGCTAAAGATTACCCATATAGCTTAAGTTGGATACCATGGGTAGTATACTTGCCATGAATTGTATCCATTTTACATACGGAGCAATATTCAATCTTTTTCATTTTTCTTGTTTCATATTCAATTCTTTTGTGCTCAATTTTTATCCATGGCAAATACACATCATATTCCTTAGATTTATCAGTTATTTTCAACCTACATTCACTTTCCAACATTTTAAAAAGATTCTCCAATTGTGCAGCAATATTCAATACTCGTGGAAGTGAAGGTGTAGGTGTAGAAATCACGTTATTCAATTCATTAAGCATGACATGGCTACTTAGGCATTCTAACATGCGCATGTAGCTATAACAATAATACAATGATTTCTACAAGTATATGAATGACATTCAATAATACTACTTGAATGATAAAAAGAGAAAGATTTTCATTAAGCACATTTTTTCCTTTTAAATTTTTTTTTTGAATTTTTATATAAGATGAATCAAGCAAACTTGAATCAAGCAAACTAGCACACACATAAAAAATAGTTCAAGCAAGCAAAATCTATGAAGGTATGCATTAATTTCATAGAGGGAAAAGATATACCTTCGCATCGTCGTTTGGCTAAGAAGCTTAAATAATGAAACCGTTCAATCCAAAGCTCCTCGCCAAATCTCCAGCGTACCTATACGGTAGATGCTATGTGTGACCTTAGAATCCAACAAGGTCCACTCATGTTAGTCACCAAAGATTTAGGAACCCACACTTCTTTAAACTTTATTTTCGTGTTCATAATCTTGCAATTATAGGATGTATGACCAACACTATCACAAGTAAAGCACTTTGCACGCATATTTTTGACAATAGTAGGCACATTGTGAATTTTCTTAAATTTTGGCTTTTCAATATTTTTCAAACCAAATCTAAGTCTTCGTCTATTATTGCTATATAATTGATTTCCAAGAATGATATCTAGAGATTATATTCCTATGGAAAATTTCTTAATAGACAATTCAAGACTAGAGACTTTTTATTTTAATAATGCATTCTCATTCACAAGCAAAGTATATTTACTTATGAAAGCTTTCTTGTTTTCATCTTCTTCCTTTTCAAACTCAATCACTTTTCTTTTAAGATCATTATTAACCATGCAGAATTTATCATTAAGGTCTCTAATCACAAAGTCTTTTTCAGTTTCCAGCTTAATTATATCTTGCTTAAGTATGTTAATATCATTCATCAAAGAGGGACAAGAAAGACAATCAATTTTTTCAGGTGAGCTAGATTTTTCTTTTAACATGGTAATGGTGGATTTGCATGCAATAAGCTCTTCTTTCAGATTTTTAGTTTCTTCCAACATGTCACAATTTCTTTTTACAATTCAAAACATGCATTTCTATAGCTTTCTACACTAGAATCTCGCTCATCAATTTCCTCTTGCATTTTCTTAAAAAGATCAGCTCTAGCTCTAGTATAAGATGTTACCTCATTGTGTATTCCCATCAATGCACGATTGATTCCAATTTCATGCTCCTCATTCTCATCCTCACTATCCATGTCCCACGTTTGCATTACGGATTTTCCTATCTTATCTGCAATATTAACCGTCTATTGTGGGCAATCTGTCACGCCCCGTTTCCCAAGTACGGGAGGCGAGAAGCGAAGAGGTCCGCTCAGACTGGAGCTGTGAAGCTACAGCCTGATAAGCGTCTGTGTGTACATCCAATCGCAGATTCTTGCATTGCATAAAGAAACAACAACAATAATAATAGAAAGTAGTTAAAGATTAACCAACGTTCAACATCCATTTCATTATGCAAATATCCAGAGATAGTCATAATAAGAAGTACAAGAGTCTGAAAATGGAAGGCCCCAAGCATGTCCGAAACTAAAATAAGTAATGGTGCTATGCACCGAACAACCTAATAGCAGCTACTAGGAAAGTAAACAACAACTAAGAGGAAACCTCCAGCTGTGACTAAGGGTAGAACATCGTTGTCCTCAAACTGGACGTCAGCTAACTGTCGTCCTCAGCAACAAACTCAGACTCTAAACCTGACATGTGACACCCAAAGAGAAAATGGCACATGTCGGCAAAAATATCCAAAAAGAGAAAGGGAGACTTTTGTGCAAGGAAACGTAAAAGCAAAGAGTACAACTAGCAGTTCTAAAATAATGAAGATGACATGTTTGATTCAGAATTAGTTTAAAATTCATTGCTCGGGTCTAGAGTGGCGGCCCGGGGTGGTGCCGTGGAGAGGGGGTTCGAACTGGGTGGCGGCCGACGGCAGGGGGTGGCTGACGGCGGTCGAAAACTGGCCGGTCGAAATTTCAATGAGGGGGGTTCTTTAACCTATTTTCCTCTTGAATTTCTTACCTTCTGGCTTAAGCAACTTTGCAGTTCCATGAGTGGTTAGGTTAACAGAGTGTCCACCCAAGTTCTTCCTTCTTTCATTTCCGACTTTGCTTGCGAAAAGTCCTTGCATTAGTATGAGTTCGTTGGCCGCGTAAGGGCGATCCATCTTGATGACGAATTCCACGATAACGAGAAATAGAAATTAATCGTTCGATGTCTGCTCGTTCTCCCCTCTTCAATTCCCAATGAACAACATGATCTTGACCTATCATTTGTTCAATTTGGTCGATCTGATACTTAGTTAACTCATTCATCTTGATGTTCCCACTGATACCTAATCGATAACGAACCTGAATGGCTTTTTTAGGTCCAATTCCATCCATTTTAGTTGAGGCAATTCTGACTTGTTCCTATTTTCCTCCTAAATGAGCTTTCCAGGTAATTCATTAATATCCCACTTGTCCTTTATAATGGTATAATTGATTTGAATTTGAAAAGCATCATACTCAGAAGGTAACGAATTTAATATAAATTGAATGAGGAAGGAATCATCCACTTGCATACCTAATGACTTAAGTCTTGCGGTAATGTTGTCATTTTTAAGGATATGTTCTTGCATGTTCTTAGTCACATTGAACTTCATGGACATAAGTTGAGACATTAATGCACCAGCAAGAAAGTTATCGACAGAACGAAAGCGTTCTTTCACAAGCTTAAGATATTCGCTTGCTTTTTCAGTTGGAAATTTGATGTCGCGTGAGCTTGAATTAAAGACGACAGAATCTAGAGAAAAGGAGGATAAATCCGAGGCTAAGAGCTCAAAGGCTTTAAACATTTTAAGCCATTGAAGAAAGCAATGAAGAGCTTGATAAGGAGCAAGCGTTAATGGTGAGAGGATTTAAAAGATACATCAAGACTCCACGGGGAAGAGCTGAAATGACAAAAAGGTTCAATCGTTTCAATAAATTTAATCCTGTAAATAATTCTTCTGAGCACAATACTGCTTATTTATTGCAATGTTTTATTGCAAGAAACATGGTCATTTCATGAAAGATTGCCTTGTGATGAAAAGCAACTATGTGGAGAAGAAAGGGAAATCACTTGTGATAGGACACCCTACCTCCAGCCATCCCTCCGACCATCCTCCTCCATGCAACAACCTCATCCTCCTCCATCCAAACCGTAAAAACCCACATCCTCTACAAAATCTGTCGAACCCCCCTCATTGAAATTTCGACCGGCCAGTTTTCGACCGCCGTCAGCCACCCCCTGCCGTCGGCCGCCACCCAGTTCGAACCCCCTCTCCACGGCACCACCCCGGGCCGCCACTCTAGACCCGACAGCCCTATATAGCCGTGCAACATCTCAAAACTGTCGCACCCATTGAAAAAACTGCCGTTTCAGCCCCTTAAACCCACACCCAGCTCCTAGATCCGACCCCCAGGCAGCCCCTATCACCCCCTAGGCCGACTGCACCATTCGGCCAGTGCTTGCGCCTTGTCGAAACACCAAAACAGCCCTCCTTCGACACAAAAACTGTCGTTCCCCTCTTAAAAACCCACAGCCAGCCCTCGCCACGCCTCCCCTCAGGCCGTAGAACCCGCTGCCCGTTGTCCGCGTCTTCCCTATGCCGTAGAACGACGTGCGGTTGTCCTTCTCTCTCGCGTCGTTGTTCGGTGATTGTGCCGCTACTCGACTGATCGTCGTTCGTTGTAGCTGTCCGCCGTACCCTTCGTGCTACCGGAATCTAACCCCTGACATCGCTACCCGACCAGAGTAGCTCTCGCGTCGTACTACGGGTAAACTATGAACCGTAGGAACCCCCACGCTTGCATGCTAATCAAGACTAAAAATTGTAACTTTAATTGCTTTGGTAACTCACTAATCAAGATTTAATAATTGGGACTGTAGGTTGATTCTGGACTGAGCACATAGGTAGATCTTGGACCTTGTTGAACGGTGATCGCAGCGTAATTGTTTTCAGGCAAGTGATACTTGCCCAGTGTTTGTATAGGCCATGTTTTAGGCCAATCTGTGGAATAGCGTAAAAGAGACTAGGCGATGAAATGATAGTCGACTAGACGCCTTATTTGATCTAGCTTGACAACGAAGCTAGATCTGACACCCTTGTTATGCTATCATTTCATGCCGCATGTCACGTTTACTTTCAAATTAACTGTACGCACTTTTAACTGCTTATAGCCATGTTCATGCATCTTGCCATGTCATTTCATGCATCTACTTTCTCTATCATGATTGTGTAGCACACGCTACTTTAAATTGTAAGCTGCGGCGAGTAGGATTTTGACTCCTACATATTGATTGAGGCTAATCACCTGCTTGTTGGGTACAACCATATGCCAAACCAAAAACACTTCCTGGCTCGTGATCCAGAAGAGAGCATAGTGTGTTGGTGAAAAACCAACGCTCGATACATGTGGAGGGGTAGGGTTAAACGATCGCTTGAGCGTAGAAGTGTGCCCATACAGCCACTTCAGCCAAAAGACGGAAACCCTGTGCACAACGTGAACTCATGTTTTACTGCTTTTAATGAAATATTGTTTAGTAGCTCTTACTACGACGTGTCATATCATGCTCATGTTTAAACTGCTGCATTCATTAAAATAACATGACATGTCATTTACGGTTAATATTGCAGATAAGAAAGGAAAATCCGTATTTTTGCCCAGCAACACAACTCCAAGCATCTCTATAACTTGTTTACCAATGTCCTGCAAGAGATGAGTTATGTCAGTCCAAATTAGTTTAAAATTCATTTCAACAAAAAAATTCCGTGGTTCTTTCTAAATTGGACCCCAGCAACACAACTCCAAGCATCTCTATAACTTGTTTACCAATGTCCTGCAAGAGATGAGTTATGTCAGTCCAAATTAGTTTAAAATTCATTTCAACAAAAAAATTCCAAATGTAGTAATCAAAATAGTTGAAATAAATTAAAGCACATTGACGACTACTCCCTGAAAGATATGCACTACTCTCCGTATGATGCTCAGTCATTGGGGAGAGGGGTAAATGATTTTGGGAAAAAAACTGGGGGAGGGAATGGTTCGGGCTCCATAACGATAATCTCTGAATACATTTCCCTCGTTATTTCTCCTCCGGTTCATCCAAATTGCTAGCTCGTCCTCTCTTTTGCACACGCTTCCAGCCAGGTTAATGTTCTGATTTGTACCTTCATCGTGACATGGCTTGCTCGATGTACCTGCAATAGAAGATGAACTCATATCAGATTCTTGAAGTTGAATTTCAAAAGAATTATTTTCTTCTAAGTAAGTGGCAATCAAATTAATATTTTCAATGGATTTCTAAATCTGCCGACTCCGAGCAAGGAAGCTCTCTTGGAATTGATGGGATGTGGCCTCCTGTGTCTGAATGAGTAAATAAACTTCCTCTTTCAAGGATTGCAAAGCTACGTCTACGCTTTGCTCCCCTTGATCAAGGCATGAAGGCTCCGTTGAATCGCACTCTGAAGTCTCTTTCATGATTTCTTCATTCTCTTGTAAAGACTCCATGTATTTCCACGCCTATGTCGGCGTCATGACTCCCAAAAATTCCTGCAGTTGTGGTCATAGTCCAACTAAGAAGGACTTTATAAGCTCTTTCTTTGTGTACCCATGCTGCGGATAGCTTGATATTATGTCTGTGAACCTCCTCCAGGCCTGAAAGAAAGTTTCACAATCAGTTTGATTAAAACTAAAGATCTTGAGCTTCTCCATCCTATGTTTGTGTGCAACATTATACTCTGCATCATTCCAATCGTTTGTGCGATAGAAATTCATATACTCCATTATTTATATATAATAATAAACAAAAATTTATGCACCAATTTTTTTAATAATAAACAAAAATTTATATACAGTAAAGTGGAAATATCTTACCGAAGGTCCTCTGAATAAAATAAACTGTGGTAACAAACAGTTCTCCCCTGCAACGGCGCCAAAAACTTGCTTAGCCCAAAAATGTGCTTCTCTCAAGCGTAAGAGTCCGTGCAAGTAATATAGATCTGGGAGTCCAGATGTCAAATCCTCGGGAGAAAACCTGTTGCAACCACAAAGCTCAAATCAAATAGAGGTTCAACGTAAAGAGACCAACCACTTTTAATGATGATGGTATTAATGGGATTTGATCGTGATTTTTAATTTTGAACAATACAAACAAAAGAAAGTTTCGTTTATACAAATATCTATGAAAAGTATGCACATGATATGGGTTCATTAGGGTCCATGGTGTGTATTAACTTGGTTGATTAAAGATAACTCAATGAAATCTCTTTTTGAGAGTAATTCATCGGAAAATACCATTGTGGGGATTAAAGCACAATATTGAATAAAGCGTTGCTAAAGCTTTAATCTTTTAAATATATGATATGAAACTCCCTTATGGGGAGATCAAAACTCACCCTCGTGAGGCGATCATCAACTCAATCATGTTCTTTTGGAAGATGAAGAGGAGAGTTTAAACTAAAGACTATAACTTTATCAACATTAACAATTTTAGCGTGAAGATTCAACCAAATAAATACGCATCATGTCCCCTAACTACACAATACCGTGCACAATAAGAATTTAGCCACACATACTGAAAATAATAAAGGAATTCATCATATTAAGATGGTTCTAGTCAATAGAAGTAAATAGAATTGAAAATACACAATTTAGTTCCAAAGATATCACCAAATACACCCTCTTTTAGCCTAAGAAAGCCCTTCTTCTTCCTCTAAAAACTCTCTGAAAAATACCCCAGGTTGCTCTTTGGAATCTCAGGAAAATTCTGCAAAAATCGCCTCCAAAATCGCTCAAATACGCCAAAAATACGGAGCAAAATCCTAAGCATACATTAAATACTAAGCATTGCGGGTTTAATGGGGTTAACGGGTTCAAAACCCGCTCAAAATCACTCAAAACCACTTGAAATTGTCGACGTAATTGCTAGCCGCTCATCAAAAGCGGGATTAAACGAGGATGAGCCACGTGTGCGCCAAATTTCGCACTCCACCCGCATCCGGTAACAAGCTCAGCTTGGGATCGTCTTCGACCGTTCGATTCGTGCCAAGGTTTGTGCGTGCTTCTCGTTCGCTGGAGAATTTTCTTTGCCGCCGTCGCATTTGATCTACCGTTGGATCTTGGATGGATTCGAGCAGGGTGAGTGTTGGCCATCAGATTTGCACCTACGGTTGAGTTCGACTTTATCGCTGCTCAGTGATTTTATCAGGCTCAAGTCGAATACGATTTCGGGTCCGGTTCGCTTGAACTCGAGTTCAAGTCTGGCCCGCTAGAACGAACTCGAGTCTTGGTGCGCTCCATTTGTTGAGCTCGAGTCCAGATAGCTCTGAAGTTTGCAAGTTGAGCGGGCCATGGAAAAATTGCCACGTGTCGGCTTCTGATTGGTCAGCGTATTTGCATTTCTCATATTTGAGCGTATTTCTTCATTAACTTGGTATTCTGCATTCAATAAATCACAGTAATTAGCACAGATCTTAGAAAAATACAAATAAATAGTCGTTGGAGTCGTGAGATCGAGACCAAGCCATGAAAAATATAAAAAGGCAGAAATATCCAATAAAATTCATAATTTATGCACAAATCAAGTGATATCTCTAATAAATGATGGTATACAACATACAAACGTATTAGAGACCAATTAAATATTATTTACACACAAAATATTGGTAGATGAGGGGTTAAATATGCAATATTCAACCCGAATCAAGGTGTAGAAATCAAGTCATTCAATTTATTGAACATGTCGTGATCATTCAAAAAGTCTAATATGCAATTATAGTCATGACTATAATACAAGATTTCTACTTGGATATAAATATCATTCAAAAGTGCAATTTTGATAAACAAAAGAGATGTAAACAATAAGCTTAGTCTATATAAATGTTGCACTTTTTCAAATATTTTTGGTTTTAATTTTTCTATGGGTTTTCAAAAAAAATTCTATCATACAAAAAGAATCAAAAACACACCAAAATAAACGCAAAAAACACACACACATCACACCAAAAGATGAAAACATGCCAAAAATCATATGAAGGTGACGTTGAATTCATAGTTTCGCGTTGTCATTCGGCCAAGGAACTTCAATGAAATGTGACGTCGAATTCATAGTTCATTGCCCCTCCATCTTACCTACACGGAAGATATTATGTGTCACTTGGAATCTAACAAGGTCCACTCATGTTAGTCATCAAACTTTTAGGAACCAATATTTGTTTAAACTTTTTGGTTTTGTTCCTATATATGCAATGATGAGAAGTATGACCAACACATCCAAATGTAAAGCACATTGCATGAATATTTCTAACTTTTCGTTGCCTCATTGTGAACTTTCTTTTTAAGGCTTTTCAACGTATTTCAAACCATATCCAAGACCTCGCCTATTATTGCCATATAATTAATTTCCAAGAATAATATCCAAGGATTGTTTTCTAACACCGAATTTCTTTATGATCAATTCTAGGTATGTGACTTTGGATTTCAAGTAAATATGAACAAGCAATGTGCATTTACTAATAAAAGCCTTTTTATTCTCTTAATTCTTTCTCAGATTTTCTGCTTTCATATCTGTCTCCAAAGATTATTTCAGTTTCCGTCTTGGTCAATTTTTATTTTAGCTCCTTTCTTTCATTTTCCAACATAATTGTCTTTTCATTAAGCCCTTTCTTTTCAGATTCTTTCTTAATCAATTTTTCATTGAGCTCTTTATTCTCATTTTTCATCATGGTCATTTTTCTTGGCATGCTTTATTTTCTGTCTCTAGCTTAGGGCATGTGTTACACTTTATAGTTGCGTGCACAACAGGGGGTTTCTTTTCTAATCTTTGCAAACGTGGCCTTAAGTGTTTTCATTTCAGTTTTCAGTTTTTCATCATTAAGAGACATGTGATAGTTTTCTTGTTGTAGTTCATAGTTTGATTCTGTAAGTGATTTAACATTGGTTTCTAACCTATCAATTTACTTTTTTGGATAAGGTAACCTATCAATTTCAGCATGCATATTTTCACAAATAGTTACAAGCTCATGTTTAGAATAAAATTGTACCTCATCAAAATCATCCATTAAACATAGAGAAGTATGGGCAGTCTTATCTTGTGGTTCGTCCTCGATATCTTCATCCCATGTTGTCTCAAGGGCTAGGCCGAAGGGAAGGAGAGGCGGCTATGGGGTCTTGCGGCTGGTGCGTGAGTTGCCCTAGAGGAAAATATGTTTGAGTTTTAAAGAGATGGGTTTGCTATATAGGAATGAAAGAGGGTGAACTTAGGGGTTTGGGAGGAGAGAGGTATAGAGATATAGGGGTATAGATTAGTTTAAAATAGGGTGGTGAATAGCTTAGAATGAAATCATGTTGGGTTTAAAATGGGGGTGCACCTAGGCTGATTGGAGAGAGAAGACGTGAGAGAGAGAGAGGTAGACTTAGGGTGTCATTAGCTAGATTTAATTAGGGTGATTTGAAAATCAGATTAATTAGGCTAAGTAGATTAGAAAGTGATTAGGGGAAAAAGTGGGTCTAATGGTGTCCGATAATTATCAGAAAAATACCAGGACGATCGGGCCAATGAGAGGGTCGAGACTAAAATGATCGGTCACGGGCTAGGATAACGAAAAATGGAACTAAAAATAAAACGATCAAATGACGAAGGTAAGAATTACAACACCCCTTCAAACAATGTTGTTTTGTGGGAGAACGACCTGTGAAATGATGTTCACAAATAATTCTACAAATAAGTACTCTTTCAGAGGGTCACAATAACATATCACATCGCACGTTTGGAAAACAAGAAGAGGTCAAAATAAATACGCGTACGAACAAAAGTACGCGCACGAAAAACGTACAATCGAAAAGCGACCGTGACACAATCTCTCACAAAGTGTCCTCTCCTCCTGCTTTTGAAACAATCAACTTTATCAGCAGTTTTCTGTTCAGAAATATTTCTAGCAGGATTATATTTATTAAAACGATTGAACCTTTGCGCTATTTCAGTTCTTCCTTGCTTTGTTTTGATGTACCTGTTGAACCCTCTTACCATAAGTGCACGCTCTTCATCATTTTCGTCATCCTCGCTAGCTTGAAGAGTTAGTGGTCTTGGAGCTTTTTTCCTTTGCCTCATCAGGTTTCTCTCTGTTTCAAAATTCTGCAACTCAAGCTCGTGGGACATTAGGTTGCCTATTGACGTGCGTTTACATGTCATATATTCACGCACGTCTTCCTTTGTGTTTTTCCACTATTTTCCGCCGTCTCGTATCCGTTTTCTCGTATTTTCTTGTTTTCTTTCACTTTTCCGTGTTTTTGTATGTTTGCTGGCGTAGGGGACATAAAACGACGATATCATAAGTCCCCGGAGCAACGGGAGGAGTCACGCGTGATCCAGGGGGTCAAACGACGAAGATCGCCATCTTTCAACCCCCACCCGATCGGTTGGACACAGCCAACCGATCGGGTGATGCACGCGTGCATGGACCGGTCAGCCACTGAAGCAACAACAGTGTCAACCGACCGGGTCGTCGACCGGTTCAACTCGACCGTTCTCTCTGGAAATTGGAGCTGAAACTCAACCGATCAGGTGATCTTCACACGATCGGTTCACCTGTAGCCGTTTTCCCGAAGAAGATGACCCGGAGAGCTCACCCGACGGCCAGCAGACCGTGCCAAAACTTCCGAAGTCTTTGTCTTTTTGGGCAACAATTCCAACCGATCGGTTGATTTATCAACCGATCGGTTCACCCGACGACGCTCAAGATCCAAACGACGAGCAGCTTTCGCCAACCGACCGTGTCACATGACCGGGTGAAATTTTGAAGATTGCTGCCGAAGTTCGCAGCAGGTCACCTGATCGGGTGATTCTTCACCCGATCGGGTGATGTCGTTTTCTATATATAGAAGCCTAGGTTTCTAGAAAACGGGGAGTTGTTATTTTTTGTTGTTTTTCTCTCTCTTGACGGCTGTAATTTTCAAGATATTTGTAAGTTGTCTGATCTTTACCAAACTTTAATATAGTGTTAATTGCATTGCTTTTACTACTTTTCAATCGCCTGATCATGCTTTTAACGGTCGATTTTCATTTAGATTGCTTTTTACCTAATATGTGTGAGTAGTTCCCCAATCTGGGATTTTGGTGGAAACCCCTTCGTGGGTTCTCCCTAATACGTCCATAGGACTAGGAAATCGATAGGGATTAGGAATCTATCGGTTACGCTGGGTGTTTCATTGTCATCGGCGGGAAAAAGACCGCCTTTGACCGTTGGGCCAAGGGGGAATAAACTTGGCGGTTGACTCCCTAGCCATAGCTCACGCCCTTAGCATAGACGTCGAATCCTAGCGCGCGGGAGCGGCAGGATTAGATGTTGGGAGTTATCGTTGCGAGCTTAGTGCTCCCGGGGTCGGTCAGTGTTAATGGACATGGGAATGCCCACTGACCGAACCCGGGTAGTCCGGCGTATCATCCTGGGCACCGACCGGAATATCGGGCCCATGGGACGCTGGTATCACTATTAGAGGCAACGTCTCACCATTAGACCCTAATTCTGATCGTTATCCCATCCACCGGCCGTGTTAGCGAGAATCACATGATAGGGTGGAAACCGAAGTCCCGGGTTCCCTTTATTATTGTTTAAACCCTTACTTACGATTTGTGACAAACCATCCTCCGATTCGGGCTAGCTCACCCATGGGGTGAATCCGGTCCTTTCTGACACAAGCACAACCACGCCTCCCTGAGTTCGACCCCCAAGCCACACTACAACACCGTGCGCTTGCGGTTACAAATATTTAAATCTCACGCCCCTAACCATATCATTGCACACATCTGACACGACGCAAAACGCGGGGGACGTCAAGCTTTATGGCGCCGTTGCCAGGGAGGCAACATGCTTGTTATTTTAGGATCTCATGAACCCTTGAGTCTAGCTCTCATCTTTATCTCGTGATAATTTTTGCATTCTTCTTTTTTCATTTTTATTTTTTCTTTTCTTATTCTTTTATTTTCTATTTTATCTGTTTCTTTCCCACTTTTTGCTTCATGGGTGTTTGTTGCTTTTAATGCGCAGGAACACAAGGAGTCTTGACGACTTGATTCCTGTTGATCCTGAGATAAACGCCACCCTAAGGCGTCTGGCCGCAGAAAAAACGAAGAAGAGAAGAGCCCGAAGACATGGGAGAGAACACCCCACCTCACAAGTCCCTGCTGGAGTACTCGATGCCATCCATCGAGTCCACCTCCGCCATTCGTCTTCCTGCTATTACGGTGCAAAGCTTCGAGCTTAAGTCGTCTTTGGTGACGTGGATCCAGCAGGATCAATTCTCGGGGGTACCCATGGAGAGCCCCATCGAACATTTGGACTCCTTCTTGGAGAAATGTGACACCTTCCGGATAAATGGTGTCACAACTAAGGCGATCCGTTTGAAGCTATTCCCCTTCTCTCTGCGAGATAAGGCCAAGCTGTGGCTTAGTGGAAAGGACCCAAATACGTTCAACACTTGGGAGAAGCTTTCAAACGCTTTTCTGACAAAGTTCTTTCCTTCGGGGAAGACCATGAAGCTGAGGAGTGAGATCTCCTCATTCTCCCAGGCCAGCCACGAGTCCCTGCATGAAGCTTAGACAAGATATAAGGAAATGCAGCGAAGATGCCCTCATCACGAGCTTCCCAAGTGGCAGATAATTAATCTCTTCTACAATGGATCGAGGGATGATTTAAAATCATCGATGGACGCCGCGGCTGGGGGGTCCTTTATGTCCAGAAGTGAAGAAGATGCCGGGAACATATTAGAAAATATGGCATCGAACAATGAGCGATGGTGTGACGAGAGAGCCACACCTAGATCTGGGGGAATCCACAGGGTCAAGGACATCGACAAATTATCCAGCAAGTTTGACTTGTTGTCGACCCAGATCTCCGCGCTAATGGTAGGAGCAGGTGGTATCGGCACACAACAAATTGCAGCGATGGAAGCAGAATTCATGGGGGACTTCGAGGGTGGTGACATCTCACCAACGTTGGACCAAGCGAGCGTACTATTCTACAATCCTACGGGAAATGCGCCGTACCCACCGCGGACTAGCTCCAACCCGGCCTACTCTCCGAATAATCGGAATCATCCCAACCTTAGCTACCGGGCGCCCAATCAGCAGCCGCCTCCTCAGCAGCAGCAGCAGCTAATATATCAGCCGGCTAGGCCTCAGCAGCAGCAGTTTCAGTAGCAGCAGTTTCAGTAACAGCAGCCTCCACAATAGTATCAGCAATATGCTTCCAGGAATCAGCAGCCCATTCAGCAGCAGCAGTAATTTGGCCAGCAGAGGGCCATCTCTCCGGTTGAGTCCCTCTTGACTCAATACATAACCAACCAGGAGAAGATAAATCTGAAGCTGGAAATGGGGCAGAGGGCTCTCACGGACCAAGTAACCCAGCTGGGGTTACAAGTGGCGAACCTTTCAAGGTCGCAAAATCTATTGCCGCCACAACCAGAAGTGAACCCAAGGGGAGCAAACCAGACGTTGGCACTCACGCACGAGCATGCGAATGTGTCCGCTATCATTTTGAGATGCGGAACAGAAATCCCCACTAGAGTGCCCCCCAAGGAACCGGAAGCACCGTTGGTCGTAGAGCGACCAATTGAAAAATTGAATGATGACGGTGCTTCGTCGCCAAAATCAACGAATCCGGAGGGAGTCCCTGAAGAGGAGAAGAAGAAAAACAAGGAAGGGAGCCTCAAAGTGTTCAAGCCCGTTGTGTCTTTTCCACAACGGCTGGCCCAAGACAAGATAGACGAAAAGTATGGCAAATTCTTTGCCATGGTCAAGGATCTAAGCTTGCAGATCCCCTTCCTTGAAGCTATCGAGACAATTTCCTCCTACGCCAAATTTCTAAAAGATTTAGTGACAAGAGGATCCAGAAAGGAGAAGGTTGTATTAACGGCGGAATGCAGCGCTCTCATTCAGAGAGCTAATCCGCCTAAGCTTAAAGACCCAAGGAGCTTCTCTATCCATTGTGCGATCGGGGAGGTAAAGATCCATCGTGTGCTCTTCGATCTTGGAGCAAGCGTCAGTTTGATGCCCCTGTCGCTATATAAGAGGATAGGGATGGGCGATTCGGAGCCCACCGGTATGACCTTACAATTTGCAGATCGTTCGGTCAAATATCCGGTGGGGGTTGTTGATGACCTCCCTGTCAACGTAAGAGGGGTGCATGTGCCAGTGGACTTCGTTGTCATGGACATGACTGAAGATGCGCACACCCCCATCATCCTTGGACGGCCTTTCATGGCCACTGCCGGCGTATTAATTGATGTGAAGAATGGAAAGCTTTCCCTTAACGTCGGCAACGAAAAAGTCGAGTTTGACTTGGGGTTGTCAATGAATCACCCCGACCCCCCGGATGATCCAAGATGCAATGTGCTGGAGTTAGAAGAAGAGAGAGCTGTGGAAGCAAGCTCCTGGGAGATTCTTTCAAGAAATCCACCAGATAGCTTGGGGGACTTAGAAGAACCAGTTGGCCTGAAGAAAGATGATGTCTTTGGGAAAGCGGATGCGGCGCATACGGTGCCTCCCGGATTTCAAAAAGCTCATCTGACGAGGAGGAAAGGGAAAGAGCCCATGGGGCTCACCGGGGATGAGATCCGGATCCTGAAGCGAGTGGCGGTAGACGCCAATTTAAGGGAGAAGCCTCCGGATTCCATCAACGGAGGGAGAGTCGTCGAGCAAGTATTTTTGTCACCACCGATGACACCGAAGGGCGCCAACTCTGAATCTGAAGCGATGCCGACTTTAGGGCATCACCCCCGTCCACCTTGAGTATCATCCATGGGCGTCGAGCAAACGAAGTTAAACAAAAGCGCTTCATGGGAGGCAACCCATGCTCTAAACTTTTATCTTCGTTTTAAGGATTTTTATTATCTTTATTTTTTCTATTTTAATAATTAAATTCAGCCGCGGGATCATCCGTCGAGAAACTTAGGCCATTCGTGAATTTTTGCAGGAAACAAGCCTTCACCAGATCGGGTGACCAATCAACCGATCGGGTGAGACGTATCAGACGATGGCCGTATCTGTTCTCCAACGAACCGGTCGGGTGAATCAATGTGAGACCAGGTGGTAGACCGTGTGAGCTGAGCAGAAGTCTCGGGAATATTGGAAATTGATCAACCGGTCGGTTGATACAAAGCGTGGTCGGGTGATTGACCAGGTGAGCTGTACTAAACGTTCGGGAAAAAGTGTGAAGCGGCCACCCGATCGGTTGAGTTCTCAACCGATCGGGTCGCATGTAGCCTCTTTTCGGCAAATTTTTCGACCTAAAAGTCAACCGATCGGGTGACATTTCACCCGATCGGTTCGACTTAAACCCTATAAATAACCCAACTCCACCCGTTCATTTCCCCCTCGCCCGATCTCGATTCTCCCTCGCCGTTTCGACTCCTCCGAGCTCCAACCGGCGCTGTTTCTCCCTCAACCGACCACACAACTCCCTCCGTCGATCTCCCAACCCTCTATCTCCATCTCTCCATCGATCCATCCCCCTTTCTCTTCGATTTCACCCGCATCAAAGCCCTAATTTCCGCCCAACCCCCCCCCCCCCCCCCATTTTCGAAATTTTGCTGAAAAGAAGCGCCGCGGCTTCACACTTCCCCCGTCGCATTGCGTTGGGACATCTACGAGCAAGGATCTCCGTCTCGCTTGGGTAACTTCGCTCCTTGGCTCAATTTTATATTTTGCCCTAGATTTTCATTTTGCTTAATTGCCTGTGATTGCATACACTCACACACACAATGCCTCCATGCCGTGCTAGACCCGCCAACGCTGGCACTTCCAACCCTAGGCCTACGTGGCGCACTCGTCGCACACGATCCCCCACCCGAGCCACCACCACCACCAATTCATCCACCACCACCGCCCCACGCCCCTCTGACCCCATTTACATAGGTGACACCGAATACCAGAGGACATTCCGTGACAACGACCAAGCTGACCGGTTCGTGGCCATGCTCCTCCTAGTAGGAGTTGGTGGTTAGGCAACTCAGCAGTCAGTCGAGCATGACCTACCCGTCCTTCAAAGCCTCATGCGTCACATTCGTACTGACTCACCCGATGATTTCGAGCCTGACATCCCACACCCCACCACTCCTGGTCCACAGCAGAGGGCCCCATCTCCACCCCCAGAGGGTGGTGCCTCTGCTTGATATATTCCCATCGAGTTTTTGCCTCCCCCTATTTTTAGTGCCCATCTGTCTTTGCGGGGCCCTGCTTTACCACAGCTTGGGGGAGGACCCACTCACGCATCAAGTCCCATTTTTATTTTTATTCCCATTCTTTTCTTTTATTCACGTCCCCCAAGCATATCTCTGCATTTTCATGATCACATCTTATCGCTAGCATTGTCACGTCTAGCTTGGGGGATGTCAAATTTTTATGTGTGCTGTCGTATGATGTTTTTCTTGGTGTGTTTGTTTTATATGTTGTGTTGTGTGATTTCCTATTCTTTATTTCTGTTTATATGTCATGTGTTGTGATTTTTATTTTTATTCTTCTTTTCAGTTTCGTTTGTGTGTTTTTCTTGTCTTTCATATCTTTTTGTGTCGGTGCGTATTCCCCCCCATTTTCATTGCCCTCCCGTATTTAATTCTATTGCATTGAGGGCAATGCAAATTTCAGCTTTGGGGAGTCGCACTTTGTGCGTCAGTTGCGTCTTTTTCTTCGTTTTGTGAGTCGTTTTTCTCCGTGTTTTTCTTTTTCTTTTTCTTTTCTTCTTTTTATCTCTTTCTCCTAGAGATGAACCCTATGATGAATCGCCACAAAAATCACACGCATACCTAGCACGGCTTCAATAATCACATTCACTAACCCTAGGAAGCCGAGTCCTCTCGCATTTCATGCGTTGTGGGTCCACTTAGCTTTTTTGTGGATCATGTGTCGTGACTAGCGTTTGGTGCGCTTCTACTTTGTGATCTTGATTTATATACCTGTCCAGGAATGACCCCTAGATTATCATGCTTCGATTTGAATATGCGGTATTTGCCTCTCTTATCTGCTTCTATGTGCATGAAAATATATACATATCGTATGCTTCATTTCACATGTGTCGGGATTCCACAGTTAGGACTAGGATAACCCATTTTAGCATATGCTCTGATTAGCGAAATACCTCCCTTGCCCAAGTGTTTAGAATCTGACTTCTTTTTTATTTTTACTTGGAGCAAATCCCCTCGTCGTGTACCGTTCTCCCACTTGGGAGAGTACACATGTATATATCCCAATATCCAAAAATCCAAAAAAAAAGTGAGAAAAGAAAAACCCAAAAAAAAGAAAAGAAAAAAAAGAAAAAAAATATGTATAACCAAAAATCCAAAAAAAAATACATATATCCCAAAACCCAAAAAAATGTGTGTGTGAATATTTCCCTACCTATCGAGAATAAAGGGAAGGCGAGAATTTGCACCGAGTGTTCTACTCCACATCATCTTAACCCCCGTCGCTTTCGAAAACACTTGGAATAGGGAATTTCTAGCTGTTATCTAGGCGATAGTGTGGTGATGTCCAAGTCCCTAGCTACGGAGTCCTTGACATGTGATGCGTTTCTATTCTCATACTCTTCTCGTGCATTCTTGAGCTATATATTCACCGCTATTTCTGAATCGAATCGATATTTGGGTCATTTCTTGGATTTGTGTACATGGAGCTTATAGCACAATGTAGATAGCGACACCGTCTGCTAGCACACGACCATACTCACTCGCGCTTCACGGCTTGGGCCCACGGCACTTGTCTGGACTCGTATTCCTTGGTTTAGTGATGTGATTTGGCGTTTGCTTGCTTGGTGTGTCGATTTTGTTTTTGTTGGCCCTGACGGGCGATTTAGGATTTAGAGTTCTCTTTTTCTCTCTTTCTCTCTATTTTCTCCCTCCGAGCTCCTACTCTCACTCGTCTTACTCGAGGACGATGAAGGGTTCAGCTTGAGGAATTTTGACGTGCGTTTATATTTCATATATTCACGCACGTCTTCCTTTGTGTTTTTCCGTTATTTTCCGCCGTCTCGTATCCGTTTTCTCGTATTTTCTTGTTTTCTTTCAATTTTCCGTGTTTTTGTATGTTTGCAGGAGTTTGCTGGCGTAGGGGACATAAAACGATGATATCATAAGTCCCCAGAGCAACGGGAGGAGTCACGTGTGATCCAGGGGGTCAAACGACGAAGATCGCCATCTTTCAACCCCCACCCGATCGGTTGGTCACAGCCAACCGATCGGGTGATGCACGCGTGCACGACCCGGTTAGCCGCTGAAGCAACGAAAGTTTCAACCGACCGGGTCGCCGACCTGTTCAACCCGACCGTTCTCTCTGGAAATTGGAGCTGAAACTCAACCGATCGGGTGATCTTCACCCGATCGGTTCACCTGTAACCGTTTTCCCGAAGAAGATGACCCGGAGAGCTCACCCGACGGCCGGCAGACCGTGCCAAAACTTCCGAAGTCTTTGTCTTTTTGGGCAACAATTCCAACTGATCGGTTCATTTATCAATCGATCGGTTCACCCGACGACGCTCAAGATCCAAACGATGAGCAGCTTCCGCCAACCGACCGTGTCACCTGACATGGTGAAATTTTGAAGATTGCTGCCGAAGTTCGCAGCAGGTCACCCGATCGTGTGATGTCGTTTTCTATATATAGAAGCCTAGTTTCCAGAAAAAGGGGAGTTGTTATTTTTTGCTGTTTCTCTCTCTCTTGACGGCTGTAATTTTCTAGATATTTGTAAGTTGTCTGATCTTTACCAAACTTTAATATTGTGTTAATTGCATCGCTCTTACTACTTTTCAATCGCCTGATCATGCTTTTAACGGTCGATTTTCATTTAGATTGCTTTTTACCTAATATGTGTGAGTAGTTCCCCAATCTGGGATTTTGGTGGAAACCCCTTCGTGGGTTCTCCCTAATACGTCCATAGGACTAGGAAATCGATAGGGATTAGGAATCTATCGGTTACGCTGGGTGTTTCATTGTCATCGGCGGGAAAAAGACCGCCTTTGACCGTTGGGCCAAGGGGGAATAAACTTGGCGGTTGACTCCCTAGCCATAGCTCACGCCCTTAGCATAGACGTCGAATCCTAGCGCGCGGGAGCGGCAGGATGAGATGTTGGGAGTTATCGTTGCGAGCTTAGTGCTCCCGGGGTCGGTCAGTGTTAATGGACATGGGAATGCCCACTGACCGAACCCGGGTAGTCCGGCGTATCATCCTGGGCACCGACCGGAATATCGGGCCCATGGGACGCTGGTATCACTATTAGAGGCAACGTCTCACCATTAGACCCTAATTCTGATCGTTATCCCATCCGCCGGCCATGTTAGCGAGAATCACATGATAGGGTGGAAACCGAAGTCCCGGGTTCCCTTTATTATTGTTTAAACCCTTACCTACGATTTGTGACAAACCATCCTTCGATTCGGGCTAGCTCACCCATGGGGTGAATCCGGTCCTTTCTGACACAAGCACTACCACGCCTCCCTGAGTTCGACCCCCAAGCCACACTACAACACCGTGCGCTTGCGGTTACAAATATTTAAATCTCACGCCCCCAACCATATCATTGCACACATCTGACATGACGCAAAACGCGGGGTACGTCACCTATCAAGTCCTCCACTCTCATATGTGATAGTTCTTTCGCTTCTTGGATAGCGGTGACTTTAGGCCTGAACAAGCTTGGCAACGCTCTTAAGATTTTTCTCACATGTTCAAGGCTAGAGTATGGCTTATCGAGGGAGGTGGACTTGTATACAATGTATGTGAACCTTGCAAACATGTCCTTAATGAATTCTGATGGAAGCATGTGGAAGCTCTTATATTCCATACTCAGCAACGCAAGTCTAGATTCTTTTACTTGCAATGTCCCTCGTGCATCACCTCTAGTGTATGCCAAATTTCCTGCGCAGTTAAACATTGTGAGACACGATTGAATTCAGCTTTATCCAAAGAGCAAATAAGCGCATTCATAGCTCAGTTATTCAAAGAAAAACATTTTTTATCATTGTCATCCCATTTATCTTTAGGTTTCATCATTTCAATATCTCTAATTTTAAGCATAGGCAGACTATATCCTTTTTCAACAGTATTCCATACATTATAATCAACAGAGGCTAAGTTTATTTTCATTCTAGTTTTCCAATAAGCATAATCTACACTATTAAATTTAAGGGGACGTGATATAGACTGGCCTTCAGCAAATGCAGAATCAAAAGTATTCATAATCAATCTAGCCTAGATCCTTTAAACTGCTCTGATACCACTTGTTAGATCTGGATCTAAGCCTGGGGAGGTGAATAGGCTAATAAAAATTCTCGTGCAACCCAAGAGAAATCACACGCAGTTTATAATTACATGCAGTGCAAAAAGTATGCAATCACAGAGTACATACAGATATACCCTGGTTCGGTCGTCCAACGACCTACTCTAGCCCCCAAGTAAATACTAACATTAATATGTTTCTTATGTACTATTACAATAAGTCTCGAGCCCCTGCTACCCACCTAGTACGTACCAAACTCCTCGAGTGCAAAACATTATCAACCTAGTAAATGCTCTAACTTGATAAGCCCCGCTCATCAAGACCCTCTTGTCTAGTCCCCCAACTAAACAAGGCTCAAAAAACACAAAAGCGGTAAAGTTTCCCCTACAGAGATCGTTACAACTACAAACAAATAATAGTAAAAGAGTTTAGAGAATCTAAGTATGTAGGTGTATTATCTCTGTCAATTGGCATGTGCCAGCTCTTGTCTGACAAGATGTAGATGTCTCATCTCGTCTGTAACTCAAGTTGCTGCTCTTGCTTGACTCCTCTTTGAATATTACGGCCTTATCTTGATGGTGTAGCAGCAGTGCATGGCCTGAACCCTGCAGTGTGTGGCCTGAACCCTACAGTGCATGACATGAACCCTGCAGTGCACAGCCTGACCCTGCAGTGCACGCGCAGCCCCCTAGTGCACGCGTAGCTCTCTCTTGAGTCTTCAACTTACGGCCTAGCTTGTTAATGACCACTTCTCCTTGTTGATGGATTCCAAAGGTTGCGATAATGATGGTTGCGGCTTTTAGGTTGCGGCTTGGGAGGTATGGATTTCTCTTTTGGCCTTGGTTGCTTTGCGCAAGGGGTGATATGGCTACGTTGCGGCAATGGCAAGGAGTTTGGATATGAGGGCTTAGCTTGCTTAAGGAGGAATAGATCTAGGGCTAGAAGTTTTCACAAGGTGAAGCACTCCCTTAGAAACTTGCTGGTATAGGTGTGTTGATGGCTTCTCCTTTGGATGCTTGAGTTGATGTTGATGCCGACACTTCCCTTGATGATGCAAGAGCTTGAAGATAGCAATGTAGATGGGCTAGCTTGCAGCTATAGAGCTTTGAAATGGATTTGCGCAAGGAGGACGTGGAGAGTAACTTGGAGATGTATCTTGCGGCCAAGGGCTTGGAAGAGATGAAGAACTTTGGCCTAGGAGATGATGAAATATATGAAGTTATTCAGAATAAAACTCATGCCAAAATAAATACCACTGATTTAATACAGAGATTAACATTAAAAAAATAGCACCATGTTATAGCGCACTGAGTTGTGATCGTCCTAGCGCAAACGGTTCGTCGTTCCGAGCTCTGTGGAGAAAGTTATGCACTTTTTAGTGTCGTCCGTCGAGCTCCTTGCGAAGTTTCGGCCATGAAGGTTTTCTCTAGTGTTGCGGCCGAATGATATAATTAGGCCAAAATGATATTATTTAATAAAAAGATCCATAACATCCAGAAAATATAGAAAAATAGTCCCCAGCTCAGAAAAATACGCAAAAAAATGTCCATTGGAACCGATAAATCGCCACTTAAAATAACAGAAGACAAAATTAGGCGAAAAATAATATAATTTAATAAAAAGATCCAAATCTTTTAAAATGTAGAAAATTGCACCGTGTACAGAAAAATCCGCATAAATGTCCATTAGAACAGGTAGATTGCCATCTTCAACTGAAAAATAAGAGAAGACAAAATTTGGCCAAAAAAGATAGCATTTAATAAAAAGATCCATATCTTTTAAAAAATGCAGAAAATAGACTGAGCTCAGAAAAATCCACAAAAATGTCAGTTGGAACCGGAAAATTGCCATCAGGAATAAAAAATAAGAGAGGACAAAATTAAGCCAAAAATCATATCATTTAATAAAACGATCGATATCTTCCAGAAAATACAGAAAATATCACCGAGGTTAGAAAAATCCGCAAAAATATTCGTTGGAAACGGGAGATCGCCATCTTCAAGTGAAAAATAAGAGAGGACAAATTTAGGCTATAAAAATCATATCGATCCATTTCCTCAATAAAATGTAGAAAATAGCCCCAATGTTAGAAAAATCCGCAAAAATATCCGTTGGAACCGCGAGATCGCCATCTCCAACTGAAAATTAAGATAAGACAATATTAAGCTAGAAGAATCATATCATTTAATAAAAAGATACATATCTTATAAAAATGTAGAAAATAATGTTGAGCTTAGAAATATCCGCAAAATGTCTGTTGGAACCGGGATATCGCCATCTTCAATTGAAAAAATAAGAGAATACAAAATTAGGCTACAAAAATCATTTCATTTACTAAGAATATACTTATATTCAATAAAATGTAGAAAAAAATGCCACGAGCTCAAATAAATCCACAAAAATGTACGTTGGAACCGGGAGATCGCCATATTCAACTAAAAAAAATAAGAGATGACAAAATTAGGCTACTAAATCATATCATGTAATAAAAAGATACATATCTTCCAAAAATGTAGAAAATATACTCGAGCTCAGAAAAATCTGCAAAAATGTCTGTTGGAACCAGGAGATCGTCATTTTCAACTAAAAAAATAAGAGAAGACAAAATTAGGCCATAAAATCATATCTTTTAATATAAAGATCTGTATCTTACAGAAAATATAGAAAATAGCCTGTAACTCAAAATTATGGACACAAATGTCCTTTGGAACTGAGAGATCGCCATCTTCAACTTAAAAAGAGAAGACAAAATTAGGCCAAAATCATAACATTTAATAAAAAGATACATATTTTCGAGAAAATGTAGAAAAATAGCACCAAGCTAAGTAAAATCCGCAAAAATGAGCACTGGAACTGGTAGATCACCAGCTTCAACTGAAAAAAGAGAGAAGAGAAACGTAGTCTATAAAATCATATAATAAATATATCTATATCTTCCATAAAATATAGAAAATAGCACCTAGCTCATAAAAATCAGCCAAAATGTCCGTTGGAACCGGGAGATCGCCATCTTCAATTGAAAAATAAGAGAAGACAAACTTATGCCAAAAATAATATACTTTGATAAAAGATACATAACTTCAAGAAAATTTAGAAAATAGCCCCGAGGTCAGAATAATCTGCAAAAATGTCTGTTAGAACCGGGAGATCACCATCTTCAAATTAAAAATAAGAGAAGACAAAATTTGTCCAAAAAAATCATGTCATTTGATAAAAAAGATCCATAACTTCCCAAACATGTAGAAAAATAACACCGATCTCAGAAAATTCCGCAAAAATGTCCGTTGGAATCGGGTGATCGCCATCTTCAACTGAAAAATAAGAGAAGACAAAATTAGGTTATAAAAAATCATATCATTTAATATAAAGATTCATATCTTACAGAAAATGTAGAAAATTTCCTGGAGCATAGAAAAATCCCTAAAATGTCCGTTGGAACCGGGATATCGCCATTTTCAACGAAAAAATAAGAGAACAAAAGTAGGCCAAAAATTAAATCAATTAATAAAAAACTATATCTTCCGGAAAATTTAGAAAATAGCCTCGAGGTCAGAAAAATCCACAAAAATATCTGTTGGAACCGGTGATCGACATATTCAATTGAAAAAGATGAGATGACAAACTTAGTCTATAAAAATCATATCATTTAATAAAAAGATTCATATCTTCAATAAACTTTTGAAAATAGTTCCCAGCAAAGAAAAATCTACAAAAATGTCTGTTGGAAACAGGAGATCGACTGAAAATTAGAGAAGACAAAACTAGGCCAAAAAATCATATCATTTAATAAAAATATCCATAACTTCTCGAAAAGATATAAAAATAGCCCTGAGCTCTAAAAAATCCGCATAAATGTCTGTTGACCCAGGAGATCGCCATTTTCAACTTAAAAAATAAGAGAAGAGAAAACTTACTATAAAAATCATATCAATTAATATACAGATTCATCACTTACAGAAAACGTAGAAAATAGTCCGAAGCTCAGAAAAATCTGCACAAATGTCTGTTCGAACAAGGAGATCATCATTTTCAACTGAAAAATAAGAGAGGACAAAACTAGGCAAAAATATCATATTATTTTATAAAAATATCCATAACCTCTAGAAAATATAGAAAAATAGTCCCGAGCTCAGAAAATTCTACAAAAATGTCTGTTGGAACCGGAAGATCACCATCTTCAACTGAAAATTAAGAGAAGACAAAATTAGGCGAAAAAATCATATCATTTATTAAAAAGATCCATACTTTAATAAAATGTAAAAAATAGCTCCGAGCACAGAAAGTCCCCAAAAATGTCCGATTGAACAGGTACTGAAAAATAAGAGAAGACGAAATTGGGCCAAAAATGATATCATTTAATATAATGATCCATCTTCCAGAAAATACAGAAATTAGATCGAGCTCAGAAAAATCCACAAAAATGTCCGTTGAAACCGGGAGATCGCCATCATCACTGAAAAATAAGAGAAGACAAAATTAGGCCAAAAATCATATTATTTATTTAAAAAATTGATATCTTCCAGAAATATAGAAAATATCACTGAGGTCAAAAAAATCCACAAAAATGTCCGCTGGAACTAGGAGACTGCCATCTTTAATTAAAAAAAATAAGAGAATACATATTTAGGCTATAAAAATCATATCATTTAATAAAAGATCTATATCCTCAATGAAATGCAGAAAATAGCCCAGAAGTCATAAAAATCTGCAAAAAATATCCGTTGGAACCGGGAGATCGCCATCTTTAACTGAAAAATTAGGGTATAAATATTAGGCTAGAAAAATGATTTCATTTAATAAAACGATCCATCTTACAGAAAATGTCGAAAATAGTCCCGAGCTCAGAAATATCCGCAAAAAAGTCCGTTGAAATTGGGATATCGCCATCTTCAACTGAAAAATAAGAGAAGACAAAATTAGGATACAAATATCATATCATTTAATAAAAAGATACATATCTTCAATAAAATGTAGAAAATAGCCTGATCTCAGAAAAATCCCCAAAATTTTCAGTTGGAACCGGGAGATCGCCATATTCAACTGAAAAATAAGTGCCGAAAAATTAGGCCATTAAATCATATCATGTATAAACAGATACATATCTTTCACAAAATGTAGAAAATAGTCGCGGGCTCAAAAAATCTGAAAAAAAGTCCTTTGGAACCGGGAGATTGCCATATTCTACTGAAAAAAATAAGAGAAGACAAAATTAGGCCATTAAATCATATCATTTAATAAAAGATACATATCTTCTAAAAAAATTAGAAATAGCCCCGTGCTCAAAAAAATCTATAAAAATGTCCGTTGGAACCGGGAGATCACCATCTTCAATTGAAAAAAGGAAGACAAAATTAAACTGTAAAAATCATATCATTTAATAAAAAGATGCATATATTACAGAAAATTATGAAAAATAGCCTAAGTTAAGAAAAATCTGCAAAAATGTCCGTTGGAACCAGTATTCCGCCATCTCCAACTGAAAGTAATAAGAGAAGACAAACGTAGGATATAAAAATCATATCATTTATAAAAAGATAAAGATCGACACGGGTTCAGAAAATTCATTATTAAGCTTTAACTTACACAATCCATCAATAAGTAAATCTAAATCAACAAGTTTAACACGATTATACAAATTAAAACATTCATGTCCATATTTACATTTATAACCACATAAATCCAACTTCAGAAGGGAAAAGAGATTCCTGGTAATTGTATGATCATAAAGAGTCATACTTAAGTCCAATTGATAGCCAGTATCAAGGACTAGACGATAAATCATATCATTTAATAAAAAGATCCATATTTTTCATAAAATTTAGAAAATAGACCCGAGCTCAGAAAAATCTGGAAAAATTTCCGTTGGAACCGGGAGATCACCATCTCAATTTAATGAACAATAGAAGAAAAAATTAGAGGATAAAAATCATATCATTTAATATAAAGATCCATATCTTACAGAAAATGTAAAAATAGGCGAGAGCTTAGAAACATCTGCAAAAATGTTTGTTGTAACCAGGTGATTGCCATATTCAACGAAAAAATAAGAGAAGACAAATTAGGATTAAAATTCATATCATTTAATAAAACGATCAATATCTTCTAAAAAATAAAGAAAATATCTCCGAGCTCAGAAAAATCCATAAAAATGTCGGTTGGACTGGGAAATAGCCATCCACAACTAAAAAATTAGAGAAGACAAACTTAGACCCAAAATTATATCATTTAATAAAAAGATCCACATCTTCCAAAAAACGCAAAAAATAGCCCCGAGGTTAGAAAAATCTGTAAAAATGTCTGTTGGAGAAGATCGACATTTTCAATTAAAAAAATAAGAGAAGACAAAATTAGGATATAAAAAATCATATCTTTTAATATAAATACCCATATCTATCAAAAAATGTAAAAAATAGCACCGAGCTTAGAAAAATCTGCAAAAAAGTTCGTTGGAACCAGCAGATCGCAATTTTATACTTAAAAATAAGACAAGACAAAATTCGGCCATAAAATTATTTCATTTAATAAAAAGATTCATATCTTTCATAAAATGTAGAAAATAGCTGGGATTTCAGAAGAATCCATAAAAAATGTCCGTTGGAACCGGTAGATCGCCATCTTCAACTGAAAAAAATAAGAAAAGACTAAATTAGGCCAAAAAATCTTATCATTTAATAAAAAGATCCATATCATTCGTAAAATTTAGAAAATAGTCCCGTGCTCAGAAAAATCGGCAAAAATTTCAGTTGGACCCAAGAGAACGCCATTTTAAACTTAAAAAAGGGAAGAAAATATTAGGCTATAAAAATCATATTATTTAATATAAAGATCCATATTTTACAGAAAATGTTAAAAATAGCTCCGAGCTTCGAAAAATACACAAACATTTCCGTTGAAACCGGAAGACTGCCATATTGAACTAAAAAATTTAAGAGAATACAAAATTAGGCCAAAAATCACATCATTTAATAAAAAGATCCATAACTTCTAGAAAATGTAGAAAATAATACCGAGCTCAAAAAAATCCAAAAAAACCGTTGGAACCGAGATATCGCCATCTTCAACTGGAAAATAAGAGATGACAAAATTAGGCTATAAAAATCATTTCATTTAAGATAAAGATCAATATCTTCAGAAAATGAAGAAAATTGACCCAGCTCAGAGAAATCCGCAAAAATGTTAGTTGGAACCGGAGATCACCATCTTCAACTGAAAAATATATGAAGAGAAAATTAGGCTATACAAATCATATTATTTAATATAAAGATCCATATAAAGATCCATAGCTTCCAGAAAATGTAGAAAATAGATCTCAGTTTGGAATAATCCGCAAAAATGTCCGTTGGAATCGGGAGATCACCATCTTCAACTGAAAAAACAGAGAAGATAAAATAAGGCGATAAAAATCATATCATTTAATTTAAAGATCCATATCTTACAGAAAATGTAGAAAATAGATCGAAGCTTTGAAAAATCTGCAAAAATTTCGTTGGGACCGGTGGAATGCCATCTTCAACTAAAAAAATAAGAGAAGGTAAAATTAGGCTATAAAATGATATCATTTAATATAAAGATCCAAATCTTATAGAAAATGTAGAAAGTAGCACGGAGCTCAGAAAAATTCATAAAATGTTCGTTGGAACGGGGAGATCGCCATCTTCAAAGAAAAAAAATCAGAGAATACAAAATTATGCCAAAAAATCATGTCATTTAATAAAAACATCCATATCTTCCAGAAAATATAGAAAATAGCAGTGAGCTCAAAAAATCTGCAGAATTGTCCGTTGTAACATGGATATCACCATCTTCAACTGAAAAAATAAGAGAAGACAAAATTAGGTTATAAAAACCATATCATTTAATTAAAATATTCGTATCTTACAAAAAATGTAGAAAATACCATCGATCTCAGAAAATCTGCAAAAATATCCTTTGAAACCGGAAGATCGCCATCTACAACTGAAAAATAGGAGAAAAAATTAGGCTATAAAAATCATATCATTTAATATAAAGATTCATATCTTACAGAAAATGAAGAAAATAGCCCGGAGGTCAGAAAAATCCGCAAAACTGTCCGTTGAAACAGGAAGATCTCAATTTTCAACGAAAAAAATAAAAGAAGACAAGATTAGGCCAAAAATTCATATCATTTAATAAAAAGATACATATCTTCCAAAAATGTAGAAAAACACCTCGAGCTTATAAAAATCCGCAAAAATGTCCGTTGGAACCAGGAGATCGCAATCTTCTACTTAAATATAATAGAAGACAAACTATAGCTATAAAAATTATATCATTTAATATAAAGGTCCAAATATTCAATAAAATGTAAAAAATAGCACCGATCTCAGAAAAATCTGTAAAAATGTCCGTTGGAACCGGGAGATCGCTATGTTCAACTAAAATATAAGAGACGACAAAATTAGGATATAAAAGAATTCTTATCTTTCAAAAAATGTAGAAAATAGCCCTTAGCTCATAAATCTCCGCAAAAATGTCCATTGGAACTGGGAGATCGCAAAATTTAACAAATAAATAGAGACGATAAAATTAGGCCAAAAACATATCATTTAATAAAACGATCGATATCTTCTAGATAATACAGAAAATAGGTCAGAGCGCAGAAAAATCTGCAAAAATTTTTGTTGGAATCGGGAGATCGCCATCATCAACGAAAAAAATTAAGAGACGAAAAAATTAGACCAAAAATCATATCATTTAATAAAACAATCGATATCTTCCTGATAATATAGAAAATAGTTGAGAGACTAATCCGCAAAAAAGTCTGTTGGAACTGGGAGATCGCCATCATCAATGACAAAAATAAGAGAAGACAAAATTAGGCCAAAAAATCATATCACTTAATAAAATGATCGATATCTTCATGAAAATACAGAAAATAGCACCGTCGTCAGACAAATCTGTAAAAATGTTCGTTGGTGTCGGGAGAACTCCATTTTTAACTGAAAAATAAGAGATGACAAACTTAGACTATAAAAATCATATCATTGAAAAATAGCCCCAAGTTAAGAAAATCCGCAAAAATGTCTGTTGGAACCGGTAGATCGCCATCTCTAATAGAGAAAAGAAGAGAGGACAACTGTAGGATATAAAAATCATATCAATTAATAAAAATATAAAGATCCACTAAGGTTCAGATAATTCATTATTAAGATTCAATTTATACAATCCATTAATAAGTATATCTGAATTAACAAGTTTAACATGATTGTACAAATTAAAACATCCATGTTCAAATTTACATTTATAACCACATAAATCCAACTTCGGAAGGGAAAAAAGATTCCTTGTAATTGTAGGAACATAAAGAGTCATACTTAAGTCCAATTGATAGCCAGTATCAAGGACTAGACGATAAGTTCCCATGCCTTTAATAGGAGACTTCATGCGATTCCACGTAAACAGGTAGTTCTTAATGAGGTTCGTGGTTTGGATCTAACGAAATCCCTTTCTTTTCAAACTATGCCTTACATTTGAGACAATCCTTCTACCAATGTTCTTCCTTTTTGTAGAAACGACATCTATTCACATAATTTTCCTTCTTTCTAAAATGTTCACCTTTAATAATAGGTCATTTCCTCTTGAATTTCTTACCTTCTGGCTTAAGCAACTTTGCAGTTCCATGAGTGGTTAGGTTAACAGAGTGTCCACCCAAGTTCTTTAACCTATTTTCCTCCTAAATGAGCTTTCCAGGTAATTCATTAATATCCCACTTGTCCTTTATAATGGTATAATTGATTTGAATTTGAAAAGCATCATACTCAGAAGGTAACGAATTTAATATAAATTGAATGAGGAAGGAATCATCCACTTGCATACCTAATGACTTAAGTCTTGCGGTAATGTTGTCATTTTTAAGGATATGTTCTTGCATGTTCTTAGTCACATTGAACTTCATGGACATAAGTTGAGACATTAATGCACCAGCAAGAAAGTTATCGACAGAACGAAAACGTTCTTTCACAAGCTTAAGATATTCGCTTGCTTTTTCAGTTGGAAATTTGATGTCGCGTGAGCTTGAATTAAAGACGACAGAATCTAGAGAAAAGGAGGATAAATCCGAGGCTAAGAGCTCAAAGGCTTTAAACATTTTAAGCCATGTCATGTTATTTTAATGTTGTCATTATCATAAAGTGTAATACCTAATGACTTAAGTCATTATCATCCACTTGCATACCTAATGACTTAAGTCTTGCGGTAATGTTGTCATTTTCAAATTTCAATGAGGAAAACGTGAACTCATGTTTTACTGCTTTTAATGAAATAGTGTTTAGTAGCTCTTACTACGACGTGTCATATCATGCTCATGTTTAAACTGCTGCATTCATTAAAATAACATGACATGTCATTTACTCGCCGAGGAGATGCTTGGAGTTGTGTTGCTGGGGTCCAATTTAGCTAATGGAGGAAGATTACTCGCCGAGGAGCGCAAGGAGCAAATTGAACAACTTCCTCCACCATTAAAGATTCGTGATCCGCCATTTGACCACGATGTGTTCTTTCCATTAGTGTAGATTTTATATACTTTCTAGGATGCTTGCTTGAATAAACTCGTATCCCTTTCGATATTGAGGACAATGTCCATCTTTAGGTGGGGGTGTGTATGAGACCTTAGGATTTTTTTCAAAAGCAAGGCAAAAGAAAAGAATGAACCACCAATCTCATCATTTATAACTCTTTCACATTCCACAAATACGGATGATTATGCATTGATTGAGTTCTAAAAATTGTTTATGGCTTGAATGAATTATTTTTCCTTCATGGAATTACCGTTAATATGATATTCATGAAAACTTTCAATGGTCATGATTAATATCTCGATATAGTTTGAATTTATTTCATGCATGCTAATGTGATGAAAAAGCTTAAGTATACACGATTTATTAGAACAGTCTTCAAGTTGAAGAGGAATTTGGCCATTGTTACTAATGTTTATGTTCATATTAATGGGTGTTGAGTTGCTTCCGAAAAATAGAAAAAAAGGAGAAAAAAATGAAGACACAGCAAAAAAATGATGTATATTTGTGTCACTACATAAATAACTTGGTTGGCTCGAGTAGTACAGTACGAGGGGTCCTTTTTGGTCTAATGCCCTATTATCGTCTGATTTGGGTGTCATTGACCGGAAACTCACTCATTTGATGGAGCGATCCAAGTTATACATTTTTTCACAAATGTTGCTTTATGCGCGTTACACGGAACTAATAAAAGAAAAGAAAAAGGAAAAGAAAAATGGTGAATAAACTAAGCAACTTCAACACCCATGATTTGAACGATCTTTTTGTGATGCCAAATTCCTTGGAAATGAGAAGACTAGAACATAACGACGTGTTATACTTTCGCTTGCGCAAAATGATGTCTGCATGTTATTTATTCAAATTAAATTAGAGAAAATATCATGTGATTGATCTTGTGAATGGATTGTGTATAATGATGGTCTAAATCATGTTGGAAATCGTATTATTGGGCCATGCCATAAGCAATGGATAGAATTTATTATTTTACTAATCATCCGTATTCATCGCTCTTTTTGCCAGGGACTAGCAAATCGCTAGTTGGGGTGTGATTCGGGTTGAATATTGCATATTTAACCCCTCATCTAGCAATATTTTGTGTGTAAATAATATTTAATTGGTCTCTAATACGTTCGTATGTTGCATACCATCATTTATTAGAGATATCACTTGATTTGTGCACAAAGTATGAATTTTATTGGATATTTCTGCCTTTTTATATTTTTCATGGCTTGGTCTCGATCTCACGATTCCAACGATAATTTATTTGTATTTTTCTGAGATCTGTGCTAATAACTGTGATTTATTGAATGCAGAATACCAAGTTAATGAAGAAATACGCTCAAAATACGAGAAATACAAATACCTGACCAATCAGAAGCCGACACGTGGAAATTTTTCCAGGGCCCGCTCAACTTACAAGCTTCGGAGCGGTCTAGACTCGAGCTCAACAAACAGAGCGCACCAAGAGTCGAGTTCGTTCAAGCGGACCAGACTTGAACTCGAGTTCAAGCGAACCGGACTGAACTCGTATTCGACTCGAGCCTGATCAAATCGCTGAGCAGCGGCGAAGTCGAACTCAACCGCAGGCGCAAATCCGACGGCCAGCACCCGGCTCGAATCCATCCAAGATCCAACGGTAGATCAAATGCGGCGGCAGCAAAGCAAATTCTCGAGTGAACTAGAAGCACGTATAAACCTTGGGGCGACGTGGCCTCCTCTGAATGTCGATCGCGAATCGGATGGCCGAAGCGATCCCAAGCTAAGCTTGTTAGCAGATGCGGGCGGAGTGCGAAATTTGGCGCACACGTGGCTCATCCTCGTTTAATCCCGCTTTTGATGAGCGGCTAGCAATTGCACCGACAATTTCAAGCGGTTTTGAGTGATTTGAGCGGGTTTTGAACCCATTAACCCCATTAAACCCGCAATGCTTAGTATTTAATGTATTCTTAGGGTTTTGCTTCGTATTCTTGGCGTATTTGGGCCATTTTGGAGGCGATTTTTACAGAATTTTCCTGAGATTCCAGAGAGCAACCTGGGGTACTTTTCAGAGAGTTTTTAGAGGAAGAAGAAGGGCTTTCTTAGGCTAAAAGAGGGTGTATTTGGTGATAGCTTTGGAACTAAATTGTGTATTTTCAATTCTATTAACTTCTATTGACAAGAACCATGCTTACTTAATATGATGAATTCCTTTATTATTTTCAGTATGTGTGGCTAAATTCTTATTGTGCATGGTATGGTGTAGTTAGGGGACATGATGCGTATTTATTTGGTTGAATCTTCACGCTAAAATTGTTAACGTTGATAAAGTTTAGTCTTTAGTTTAAAATCTCCTCTTCATCTTCCAAAAGAACATAATTGAGTTGATGATCGCCTCACGAGGGTGAGTTTTGATCTCCCCAAAAAGGAGTTTCATATCTTATATTTAAAAGATTTTAGCTTTAGCAAGGACTTTATTCAATATTGTGCTTTAATCCCCACAAGGGTATTTTCCGATGAATTACTCTAAAAAGAGATTTTATTGAGTTATCTTTAATCAACCAAGTTAATACAAACCATGGACCCTAATGAACACATATCATATGCATACTTTTCATAGATATTTTTATAAACGAAACGTTCTTTTGCTCGTATTGTTCACAAATTAAAAACCACGATCAAATCTCATTCAAACCATCATCATTAAAAGTGGTTGGTCTCTTTACGTTGAATCTCTATTTGATTTGAGCTTTGTGGTTGCAACAGGTTTTATTCCGAGGATTTGACATCTGGACTCCCAGATCTATATTACTTGCACGGACTCTTACGCTTGAGAGAAGCACATTTTTGGGCTAAGCAAGTTTTTGGCGCCGTTGCAGGGGAGAACTGTTTGTTACCACAGTTTATTTCATTCAGAGGACCTTCGGTGAGATCTTTCCACTTCGCTGTACATAAATTTTTGTTTATAATTAAAAAAATCGGTGCATAAATTTTTGTTTATTATTATATATAAAAAATGGAGTATATGTATTTCTATTGCACAAACGATTGGTATGATGCAGCGTATAATGCTGCACATAAACATAGGATGGAGAAGCTCAAGATCATTAGTTTTAATCAAACTGATTGTGAAACTTTCTTTCATGCCTGGAGGAGGTTCACAGACATAATATCGAGCTATCCACAATATAGGTACACAAAGAAAGAGCTTATAGAGTCCTTCCTAGATGGACTGCGACCACAGCTGCAGGAATTTTTGGGAGTCATGATGCCAACAGAGGCGTGGAAATACATGGAGTCTTTACAAGAGAATAAAGAAATCATGAAAGAGACTTCAGAGTGCGATTCAACGGAGCCTTCATGCCTGATCAAGGGGAGTAAAGCGTAGATGTACCTTTACAATCCTTGAAAGAGGAAGTTTATTTACTCATTCAGACATAGGAGGCCACATCCCATCAATTCCAAAAGAACTTCCTTGCTCGGAGTCGGCAGATTCAGAAATCCATTGAAAATCTTAAATTGATTGCCACTTGCATAGAAGAAAATAATTCTTTTGAAATTCAACTTCAAGAATCTGATATGAGTTCATCTTCTATTACAGGTACATCGAGCGAGCCATGTCACGATGAAGGTACAAATCAGACCATTAACATGGCTGGAAGCGTGTGCAAAAGAGAGGACGAGCTAGCAATTTGGATGAACCGGAGGAGGAATAACGAGGGAAATGTGTTCAGAGATTATCGCTATGGAGCCCGAACCATTCCCTCCCCCAGTTTTTTCCCAAAATCATTTACCCCTCTCCCCAATGACTGAGCATCATACGGAGAGTAGTGCATATCTTTCAGGGAGTAGTCGTCAACTTGCTTTAATTTATTTCAACTATTTTGATGACTACATTTGGAATATTTTTGTTGAAAGGAATTTTAAACTAATTTGGACTGACATAACTCATCTCTTGCAGGACATTGGTAAACAAGTTATAGAGATGCTTGGAGTTGTGTTGCTGGGGTCCAATTTAGCTAATGGAGGAAGATTACTCGCCGAGGAGCGCAAGGAGCAAATTGAACAACTTCCTCCACCATTAAAGATTCGTGATCCGCCATTTGACCACGGTGTGTTCTTTCCATTAGTGTAGATTTTATATGCTTTCTAGGATGCTTGCTTGAATAAACTCGTATCCCTTTCGACATTGAGGACAATGTCCATCTTTAGTTGGGGGTGTTTGTAAGACCTTAGGATTTTTTTTCAAAAAACAAGGCAAAAGAAAAGAATGAAACACCAATCTCATCATTTATAACTCCTTCACATTCCACAAATACGGATGATTATGCGTTGATTGAGTTCTAAAAATTGTTTATGGCTTGAATGACTTATTTTTCCTTCATGGAATTACCGTTAATATGCTATTCTTGAAAACATTCAATGGTCATGATTAATATCTCGAAATAGTTTAAATTTGTTTCATGCATGCTAATGTGATGAAAAAGCTTAAGTATACACGATTTATTAGAACAGTCTTCAATTTGAAGAGGAATTTGGCCATTGTTACTAATATTTATGTTCATATTAATGGGTGTTGAGTTGCTTCCGAAAAATAGAAAAAAAGGAGAAAAAAATGAAGACACAGCAAAAAAATGATGTATATTTATGTCACTACATAAATAACTTGGTTGGCTCGAATAGTACAGTACGAGGGGTCCTTTTTGGTCTAATGCCCTATTATCATCTGATTTGGGAGCCATTGACCGGAAACTCACTCATTTGATGGAGCGATCCAAGTTATACATTTTTTCGCAAATGTTGCTTTATACGCGTTACGCGGAACTAATAAAAGAAAAGAAAAAGGAAAAGAAAAAATGGTGAATAAACTAAGCAACTTCAACACCCATGATTTGAACGATCTTTTTGTGATGCCAAATTCCTTGGAAATGTGAAGACTAGAACATAACGACGTGTTATACTTTCGCTTGCACAAAACGATGTCTGCATGTTATTTATTCAAATTAAATTAGAGAAAATATCATGTGATTGATCTTGTGAATGGATTGTGTATATTGATGGTCTAAATCATGTTGGAAAGCGTATTATTGGGCCATGCCATAAGCAATGGATAGAATTTATTATTTTACTAATCATCCGTATTCATCGCTCTTTTTGCTAGGGACTAGCAAATCGCTAGTTGGGGTGTGATTCGAATTGAATATTACATATTTAACCCCTCATCTAGAAATATTTTGTGTGTAAATAATATTTAATTGGTCTCTAATACGTTCGTATGTTGCATACCATCATTTATTAGAGATATCACTTGATTTGTGCACAAAGTATGAATTTTATTGGATATTTCTGACTTTTTATATTTTTCATGGCTTGGTCTCGATCTCACGATTCCAACGACTATTTATTTGTATTTTTCTGAGATCGGTGCTAATTACTGTGATTTATTGAATGCAAAATACCAAGTTAATGAAGAAATACGCTCAAAATACAAGAAATACAAATACGCTGACTAATCAGAAACCGACACGTGGCAATTTTTCCATGGCCCACTCAACTTGCAAGCTTCGGAGCGGTCTGGACTCGAGCTCAACAAACGGAGCGCACTAAGACTTGAGTTCGTTCAAGCAGGCCAGACTTGAACTCGAGTTCAAGCGAACTGGACCCGAACTCATATTCGACTCGAGCCTGATCAAATCGTTGAGCAGCGGTGAAGTCAAACTCAACCGCAGGTCCAAATCTGACGGCCAGCACTCACCCCGCTCGAATCCATCCAAGATCCAACGGTAGATCAATTGCAGCGGCAGCAAAGCAAATTCTCAAGCGAACGATAAGCACGCACAAACCTTCGACGACGTGGCCTCCTCTGAATCCTCGATCGCGAATCGGACGGCCGAAGACGATCCCAAGCTGAGCTCGTTAGCGGATGCGGGTGGAGTGCGAAATTTGGCGCACACGTGGCTCATCCTCGTTTAATCCCGCTTATGATGAGCGTCTAGCATTTGCGCCGACAATTTCAAGCAGTTTTGCGTGATTTTGAGCGGGTTTTGAACCCGTTAACCCCATTAAACCTGCAATGCTTAGTATTTAATGTATTCTTAGGGTTTTGCTTCGTATTATTGGCGTATTTGGGCGATTTTGGAGGCGATTTTTGCAGAATTTTCCTGAGATTCCAGAGAGCAACCTGGGGTATTTTTCAGAGAGTTTTTAAAGGAAGAAGAAGGGCTTTCTTAGGCTAAAAGATGGTGTATTTGGTGATATCTTTGGAACTCAATTGTGTATTTTCAATTCTATTTACTTCTATTGACTAGAACCATGCTTAATAAGATGAATTCCTCTATTATTTTCAGTATGTGTGGCTAAATTCTTATTGTGCATGGTATGGTGTAGTTAGGGGACATGATGCGTATTTATTTGGTTGAATCTTCACGCTAAAATTTTTAACGTTGATAAAGTTATAGTCTTTAGTTTAAAATCTCCTCTTCATCTTCCAAAAGAACATGATTGAGTTGATGATCACCTCACGAGTGTGAGTTTTGATCTCCCCAAAAGGGAGTTTCATATCTTATATTTAAAAGATTATAGCTTTAGCAACGACTTTATTCAATATTGTGCTTTAATCCCCATAAGGGTATTTTCTGATGAATTACTCTCAAAAAGAGATTTCATTGAGTTATCTTTAATCAACCAAGTTAATACAAACTATGGACCCTAATGAACCCATATCATGTGCATACTTTTCATAGATATTTTTATAAATGAAACTTTCTTTTGCTCGTACTGTTCATAAATTAAAAACCACGATCAAATCCCATTCAAACGATCATCATTAAAAGTGGTTGGTCTTTTTACGTTGAAGCTCTATTTGATTTGAGCTCTGTGGTTGCAACATGTTTTCTCCCGAGGATTCGACATCTGGACTCCCAGATCTATATTACTTGCTCGGACTCTTACGCTTGAGAGAAGCACATTTTTAGGGCTAAGCAAGTTTTTGGCGCCGTTGCCGGAGAGAACGGTTTGTTACCACAGTTTATTTCATTCAGAGGACCTTCGGTGAGATCTTTCCACTTTACTGTACATAAATTTTTGTTTATTATTAAAAAAAATCTGTGCAAAAATTTTTGTTGATTATTATATATAAAAAAATGGAGTATATGAATTTCTACTACACAAACGATTGTTATGATGCAGAGTATAATGCTGCACACAAACATAGGATGGAGAAATTCAAGATCGTTAGTTTTAATCAAACTGATTGTGAAACTTTCTTTCAGGCATGGAGGAGGTTCACAGACATAATATCGAGCTATCCACAGCATGGGTATACAAAGAAAGAGCTTATGGAGTCCTTCCTAGATGGACTACGACCACAGCTGCAGGAATTTTTGGGAGTCTTGACGATGAGAAAGACGTGGAAATACATGGAGTCTTTACAAGAGAATGAAGATATCTTGAAAGAGACTTCAGAGTGCAATTCAACGGAGTCTTCATGCCTTGATCAAGGGGAGCAAAGCGTAGACGTACCTTCGCAATACTTGAAAGAGGAAGTTTATTTACTCATTCAGACACAGGAGGCCACATCCCATCAATTCTAAGAGAACTTCCTTGCTCGGAGTCGGCAGATTCAGAAATCCATTGAAAATCTTAAATTGATTGCCACTTGCATAGAAGAAAATAATTCTTTTGAAATTCAACTTCAAGAATCTGATATGAGTTCATCTTCTATTGCAGGTACATCGAGCGAGCCATGTCACGATGAAGGTACAAATCAGAACATTAACATGGTTGAAAGCGTGTGCAAAAGAGAGGACGAGCTAGCAATTTTGGATGAACCAGAGGAAGAAATAACGAGGGAAATGTGTTCAGAGATTATCGTTATGGAGCCCGAACCATTCCCTCCCCCAGTTTTTTCCCAAAATCATTTACCCTCCCCTAATGACTGAGCATCATACCGAGAGTAGTGCATATCTTTCAGGGAGTAGTAGTCAGCTTGCTTTAATTTATTTCCACTATTTTGATGACTACATTTGGAATATTTTTGTTGAAAAGAATTTTAAACTGATTTGGACTGACATAACTCATCTCTTGCAGGACATTAATAAACAAGTTATAGAGATGCTTGGAGTTGTGTTGCTGGGGTCCAATTTAGCTAATGGAGGAAGATTACTCGCCGAGGAGCGCAAGGAGCAAATTGAACAACTTCCTCCACCATTAAAGATTCGTGATCCGCCATTTGACCACGGTGTGTTCTTTCCATTAGTGTAGATTTTATATGCTTTCTAGGATGCTTGCTTGAATAAACTCGTATCCCTTTCGACATTGAGGACAATGTCCATCTTTAGTTAGGGGTGTGTATGAGACCTTAGGATTTTTTTTCAAAAACAAGGCAAAAGAAAAGAATGAAACACCAATCTCATCATTTATAACTCCTTCACATTCCACAAATACGGATGCCTATGCGTTGATTGAGTTCTAAAAATTGTTTATGGCTTGAATGAATTATTTTTTCTTCATGGAATTACCGTTAATATGCTATTCATGAAAACTTTCAATGGTCATGATTAATATCTCGAAATAGTTTGAATTTGTTTAATGCATGCTAATGTGATGAAAAAGCTTAAGTATACACGATTATTAGAACAGTCTTCAATTTGAAGAGGAATTTGGCCATTGTTACTAATGTTTATGTTCATATTAATGGGTGTTGAGTTGCTTACGAATAAAAAAAGGGGAAAAATGAAGAAACAGCAAAAAAATGATGTATAAGTGTGTCACTACATAAATAACTTGGTTGGCTCGAGTAGTACAGTCCGAGGGGTCCTTTTTGGCCTAATGCCCTATCATCGTCTGATTTGGGAGCCATTGATCGGAAACTTACTCATTTGATGGAGCGATCCAAGTTATACATTTTTTCGCAAATGTTGATTTATCCGCGTTACGCGGAACTAATAAAAGAAAAGAAAAAGGAAAAGAAAAAATGGTGAATAAACTAAGCAACTTCAACACCCATGATTTGAATGATCTTTTTGAGATGCCAAATTCCTTGGAAATGAGAAGACTAGAACATAACGACGTGTTATACTTTCGCTTGTGCAAAACGATGTCTGCATGTTATTTATTCAAATTAAATTAGAGAAAATATCATGTGATTGATCTTGTGCATGGATTATGTATATTGATGGTCTAAATCATGTTGGAAAGCGTATTATTGGGCCATGCCATAAGCAATGGATAGAATTTATTATTTTACTAATCATCTGTATTCATCACTCTTTTTGCTAGAGACTAGCAAATCGCTAGTTGGGGGTGTGATTCGGGTTGAATATTGCATATTTAACCCCTCATCTAGTAATATTTTGTGTGTAAATAATATATAATTGGTCTCTAATACGTCCGTATGTTGTATACCATTATTTATTAGAGATATCACTTGATTTGTGCATAAAGATGAATTTTATTGGATATTTATGCCTTTTTATATTTTTCATGGCTTGGTCTCGATCTCACGATTCCAACGACAATTTATTTGTATTTTTCCGAGATCTGTGCTAATTACTGTGATTTATTGAATGCAGAATACCAAGTTAATGAAGAAATACGCTCAAATACGAGAAATACAAATACGATGACAATCAGAAGCCGACACGTGGCAATTTTTCCATGGCCCGCTCAACTTGCAAGCTTCGGAGCGGTCTGGACTCGAGCTCAACAAACGGAGCGCACCAAGACTCGAGTTCGTTCAAGCGGGCCAGACTTGAACTCGAGTTCAAGCGAACCGGACCCGAATTCATATTCGACTCAAGCTTGATCAAATCACTGAGCAGCGACGAAGTCGAACTCAACCGCAGGCGCAAATCCGACGGCCAGCACTCACCCCGCTCGAATCCATCCAAGATCCAACGGTAGATCAAATGTGGAGGCAACAAAGCAAATTCTCGAGCGAACGGGAAGCACGCACAAACCTTGGGGCGATGTGGCCTCCTCTGAATCGTGATCGCGAATCGGACGGTCGTAGACGATCCCAAGCTGAGCTCGTTAGCGGATGCGGGCAGAGTGCAAAATTTGGCGCACACGTGGCTCATCCTCGTTTAATCCCGTTTTGATGGGCAGCTAGCAATTGCGCCGACAATTTCAAGCGGTTTTGAGTGATTTTGAGCAGGTTTTGAACTTGTTAACCCCATTAAACTCGGAATACTTAGTATTTAATGTATTCTTAGGGTTTTGCTCCGTATTATTGGCGTATTTGGGAGATTTTGGGGGCGATTTTTGCAGAATTTTCTTGAGATTCCAAAGAGCAACCTGGGGTATTTTTCAGAGAGTTTTTAGAGGAAGAAGAATGGCTTTCTTAGGCTAAAAGAGGGTGTATTTGGTGATATATTTGGAACTCAATTGTGTATTTTCAATTCTATTTACTTTTATTGACTAGAACCATGCTTAATATGATGAGTTCCTTTATTATTTTCAGTTTGTATGGCTAAATTCTTATTGTGCATGGTATGGTGTAGTTAAGGGACATGATGTGTATTTATTTGGTTGAATCTTCACGCTAAAATTGTTAACGTTGATAAAGTTATAGTCTTTAGTTTAAAATCTCCTCTTCATCTTCCAAAAGAACATGATTGAGTTGATGATCGCCTCACGAGTGTGAGTTTTGATCTCCCCAAAAGGGAGTTTCATATCTTATAATTAAAATATTATAGCTTTAGCAATGACTTTATTCAATATTGTGCTTTAATCCCCACAAGGGTATTTTCCGATGAATTACTCTCAAAAAGAGATTTCATTAAGTTATCGTTAATCAACCAAGTTAATACAAACCATGGACCATAATGAACCCATATCATGTGCATAATTTTCATAGATATTTTTATAAACGAAACTTTCTTTTGCTCGTATTGTTCACAAATTAAAAACCACGATCAAATCCCATTCAAACCATCATCATTAAAAGTGGTTGGTCTCTTTACGTTGAATCTCTATTTGATTTGAACTTTGTGGTTGCAACATGTTTTCTCCCGAGGATTCGACATCTAGACTACCAGATCTATATTACTTGCACGGACTCTTACGCTTGAGAAAAGCACATTTTTGGGCTAAGCACACCTTCACCTTACACTTTCACGAGATTAATTGTTATTGCACGTATGTAATTGTTTTCATAAAATTTGAAAAAGTGTGTGTCTATGGTTGAAATAAAAGATATTGAAAAACATGTTATTCTACGGGATATGGATAAAAATTAGAGCTCATTAAATGAAAAGAAAAACAATAAAGAAAAATAATATTGCAAAGATAGAAAAAAGAGAAGAAAAGAGCTCCGTATGAAAAATGGAGACGGTCCATGGTAACAAGGCAACATAAGGGTATCCAACTTATGCTGTAAGATTAATCTTTAACATTGGTGTTATATCCATCAAGCAATGCCACCCCTCATCTAAGAGTTCTTATAGGCTATGTGTAAGTGTTGGTAACTTGAACTCATGCTTCATGAGGTGGGAAAAATCAATCTTAAAAGAGTATATGTTATATTGAAAGTTGATTTTCAGGAAACTTCTCCCTATATGTTGTAACTTTTAATCAGCATACGAGCACAAAGGTCTATTAATCATTGTTATGAGATCAATTAAATACCAAGTGGTTGTTTTTAATTGTCTTAATGTGATCATATTGCTTGACTAATAATATTTTATTTTTACATTCATAATATATGGAGTTCATAAGTACTCTTTTGATGAAAACAAAGGGGGAGAAAATGGTAATAAATTTGATCATGACAAGCATGCATGTTGATAGGAGGAGCATGTCAATAGGGGAAGCAACTTGCATATGATTTATGTCGTGTTGACATACATCACCACACTTCAAAAACACATATCACGATGACATCACAAAGAGCTTATTAATCAAATCTTATTGTGGTTTGTCATCATCAATAGGGGAAGATTGTTAGATACAACGTAGGTGGTATAACAATTTGTGATTTCTTGTTTGATGATAACAAACTTTCGTGAATGTTTTTGATGTGTTTGTTAATTGTTTTCATGTGAAATAAACATGGAGCAAATAGTGGCAAACTTGTAAATATTGATCAATGGTAATCTTGCAAATTGTGCACAATGGCAATGTTGAAATTATATGCAAGAGATGGAAAGATGGCAATCTCGTGATTAAGAGAATTGGACTTGATCAACATGACATGGGCGGATAAGGTTCAAAATTCAAATACACAATCAGATCAAGTTCAAGTCAATTTGGCTTAAGAGAATTTGACTTGGTCAAATTTTGGTTCAATTTGGATTCAAATTAGATTTAATTTGGATATAAAAGAATTCTACTTCCAACAGGAGATTGACCAAGTTCATTGGACCAAGGTGATGAGATGAAAACAAATCATATAAAATCAATCTCAATGAGTTTTAATTAAAAAGGATTCTATCTATAAGATACGAACAAAGGGCGAGTTCCTATTAGACTATAACTCTTGTACACATGCCTTATATACATGACTCCTATTTCTACAAGAAAAACCCCAAGGAGAGAGAGCACAAGCAAACAAGGCCAGCCCTAGACTTATTTCCATTCATCTTGGCCGAATTTCTCTCCTCTAAACTTCAAAGAGATCATTAAATTCATTGGAAGAAGAAGGAGCTCGACGGGCGACGCTGAAAAGTGCATAACTTTCTCCACAGAGCACAGATCGATGAATCGCCTGTGTCAGGACAATCACAACTCAGAGCTCTACAATATGGTTATATTATTCTAATTTTACTCTGTATTAAATTATTGGTATTTTTTAGCATGCGTTGTATTCTAAATAGCTTCATTATCCTAATTGAAATAACGGGGGAAATCATGGAAACTATCTACTTTTCACAGGGAAACCGCAGATGCTCCTCATTTGGACTTTTATTTCTTGGACTCTTATTTCCCCCACGTCTGCAAAATCCATGCGAGTCCCAGAAATCGTTAACCGTGGTAATTGCTTGTATATTGAACCCGTGAGTGGATTCTTATTGTTTTCTCATGAAAAGGGATGGTGATGCACTATCGATGTCATAGGAGCCAAGATTTCGGTCGTTTGATGCTCAGATTGGCATATACCTTGGGCTGCCAGAAATAGTAAAATGCTTCAACCCTGCTATTCGCAGCAACCATGGGGTTATTATCCCAATCGAAATATAATGAGAAGTCATGGAAACTACCTCTCCTCTTCATATAGAAACATGAGATGCTCTGCATTTGATCTCTTATTTACCCACAATAGCTGCAAAATTTGTGCGAGTCCCAAAAATCGTTAACCGTTGCAATTGCTTGTGTAACGAATTTTACCGGCATTGTGGAAAAATAAGAGGCCAAATGAGGAGTGTTCGTAGTTTCTAAGAGGAGGTAGTTTCCATGACTTCCCATGAGATTTCGAGTGGGATAACACTTTGGTTGCAGTAAATAGCGGAATTGAAGCATTTTACTATTTCTAGCAGCCCAAACTATCTGCCAATCCCGTCAACAAACGACCGAAATCTTGGCATCAACGTGTCACCTCCTGCTTCACATGATACCTGGGAAGTACGAATCCGTCCCAGGTATGCCTGAAGAGGCAAGGGTGATGGATGAGAGGAGAAGATAAAGAAATAATACAGAGGCATGCCACTGCGTACATGCTTGGATTATACGTGTAATGCTCCACAATACTCAATGAATCACAACATCACCCAGAGAGACATAGAAACACAACAGTCCGAAACAAATAACATTCCATATATGTAACAAGGCTCAATTAAAACTTATGTACACATTTCTCTCAGGTACAACTCAACACACCCAAGTACAACACTAAGGCACTACTACCACCATCTCACTCCACTACTCCGCATGCCTAGTACCCAGCCAACACTCCTGAAGCATCCAATCTGCTACCTGAAAAACCACGGGGTGGAGCACGTTAATGCATGTCCCAGCAGGAAATCCTAACACTAATGGCAATTTATGATATTCTTTGATTAATTACTGTAGTTACAAGTTAAGTTAAGATTATGACGACTATGTAACATAGCATAATGGTAAGGCATACCACTGTATGAAGTAAACGCATATGAAATAGAGACGTACCTACCGTTAGAGAGTGAGCTGCTGCAAAAGAGAGTTAGTGCTACAAATATTATATAAGGAAAGGAACAATAAAGGCAACTACAACTATAGGATTACAATGAGAAATAAATACATGAGGACAAGAAACAACTACAAGTAAGACTTCATAATAAGGATAACGTAACTACAAGGTAGTAAGTGACAAGTGCAATCCAAGTGCCACAAGCAGACCTAGTCTAAAAGAGTATTATACCACCGTGTCACAACAATACAAGTAGAGGAAAGGGGAAACACTCTAAGGAGAACAAATACCATGTAATTTATAGCAATTACAATTATAACAAGCAAGAGAAATAATCACAAGTATATTATGATAAAGTAAGAGTCTTCCGTTAATGATATTTATCTGAAACCATGGGTAAATGCATGACATAAGGACATGGATCTCACCCCAAGGTGGGATGGCACTCAAACTACCCCGCTAGTGGTACATGAGCAATGATGAATTTTAACGGGGCCTCTCAAACTCCCTCGTCCTTGGCAGGAGTGAGAATATCCTCCACATCACCACATGTATCACACGGTCACTCCCTATAAGGCGAGCGAAAATACTCACCACAAGTACCACGGGTCACTCCACTCTATGTAGGTGAGTGGGTGCAAAAAATCTCCACCTCCAAGTCCAGTCCTTTTTGGATGTTGTTACTCAGATATTCCCCAAATTCCATCTTGGAAACTTGCCATCTTTAGAGAGGACTAAGACATTCCAAGCTCATTTTAGTTAAATGTCATAAGTTATATTATAAGAGTCGTGATGGCATGGCCTCACAGTGTCAACATTTCTCATTCATATCAATATGAGTCATGCACCTAAGTGTCATGCCCTCCATCATAGCCACATCACATATCAACATAGGTCATGCACCGAACTGTCATGCCCTTCATCATATCCATTTCAATTCATTATTACTGATACATGAAACCATGCCTTACATGTCCCAAACATTACCAATTCACAACTTGACTCATGACATAAATGTATGAAAGCACATTTCGCCAGTTTCTGGATTTTGCTTCATTTGGGCATTTTCTCGAACACGTGGTGGGTGTTATTAACATGGCCCTTAGAACATGAACTAATCCATGAGCAAACCACACTATCAAACTCTTTTCATCAACAAGAATCATGAGCAATGAAAGGAAGAATATCTATAATACACAATTCAAAGCGCTGCTTGAACGATTCAGCTTGCTGGAAAAATACAGACAGTCATATATATTGGCAAATATCATCCAATTTCATTGTGAATTTAACAAAACTTAATAAATTAAAGTTGTAGATCTACTAGTCAAGGTTTCAGTTATCAAATATCAAAAATTCAGGATGTATATGCTAATTATTGTGACATGTACCGTAAAACATAGCATATTTGTTCAGATTTAGAAAATATGACACACCTTCTTCAATAAATTTCAACCTATTCCAGTCAGATTCTAATTTTTCTCGATGCCTCCTACATCCCTCTAGCTCCAAGCCTTAAGAAGACTCCATCTTGCATTTTTTTATATGGTGGCTTATTCAAAAAGAAATGCATAGTATTAGCAAACATGGTATTATTAAAGGGATAACCCCACTGTTGCGGCAAATAACAGGGTTGAAGCATTTTATCATTTTCAGCAGCCCAAGCTATCGGCCTATCCGGCCATCAAACGACCGAAATCTTGGCTCCTATGACATCGATAGTGCTTCACCATCGCATTGAATGGTAAAACAATATGAATCAACTCACGGGTTCAATACACAAGAAACTGCCACGGTCAACGATTTCTGGGAATTGCATGGATTTCGTCGGTGTTGTGGGAAAGTAAGAGGCCAAATGAGGAGCATCCACGATTTCTATGTGAAGAGGAGGCAGTTTCCATGATTTTCCATGATATTTCGATAGCTGGGGCTGCCAGAAATAGTAAAATGCTTCAACCATACTATTCGTGGCAACCGTGGGGTTATCCCAATCGAAATCTAATGGAAAATCAAGGAAACTACCTCTTATTCACATGGAAATCACATACGCTCCTAAGTTGGCCTCTTTTTCCCCACGTCTACGAAATCCGTGCGAATCCCAGAAATTGTTGACCATGGCAATGGCTTTTGTATTGAACTCGTGAGTGAATTCTTATAGTTTTCCCATGGAAATCGATGGTGATGCACGATCGATGTCGTAGGAGCCAAGATTTCGGTCGTTTGATGGCCGGAGTGGCCGATTGCATGGCTGCCAGAAATTTAAAATGCTTCAACCACGCTATTCGCAGCAACTGTGGGGTTATCCCAATCGAACTCTCTTGGGAAGTAATGGAAATTACTCCCCTTCATACAAAAACTCTGGACGCTCCTTATTGCACCTCTTATTTCCACAACGCCTGTGAAATTCGTGCGAGTCCAATAAATCGTTAACCATGGCAATTGCTTGTGTATTGAACCCGTGAGGGGATTCCTATTGTTTTCACATGGAAAGTGATGGTAATGCACTATCGATGTCGTAGGAGCCAAGATTTCGGTCATTTGATGCCTGGATTGGTAGATAGTTGAAGTTGCCAGAAATAGTAAAATACTTCTACCCCGACATTCACATCAACAGTGGGTTTATTCTAATCAAAATATCATGAGAAATCATGGAAACTACCTCCTTTTCACATAGAACCCACTAACACTTCACATTTGGCCTCTTATTTCCCCATAATGTTTGCGAAATTCGTGCGAGTCCCAAATATTGTTAACCATGGCAATTTCACGTGTATTGAAACTGTGAGTGAATTATTATAGTTTTTCCATGGAAATCGATGGTCATGCACTATCGATGTCGTAGGAGGCAAGACTTCGATCGTTTGATGACCGGGTTGGCTGATAGATTGGGGTACCAGAAATAATAAAATGCTTCAACCCCGCTATTTGCAACAACCGTGGGGTTATCCTAATCGAAATCTCATGAGAAGTCATGAAAACTTCATCCTCTTCACATAGAAACTCAGGACGCTCCTCATTTGACCTCTTCTTTACCCATAACACATGTGAAATCTTTGTGAGACCCTTAAATCGTTAACCATGGCAATTGCTTGTTTAACAAATTTCGCCGACGTTGTGGAAAATAAAAGGCCAAATAAGGAGTGTCTGCAGTTTCTATTTGAAGAGGAGGTATTTATCATGAATTCCCATAAGATTTTGAGTGGGATAACTCCATGGTTGCAACGAAAAGTGGGGTTGAAGCATTTTACTATTTCTGGCAGCCCCAGTTATCGACTATCCCGTCATCAAACGACCGAAATCTTGGCTCATACGACATCGATAGTGCATCTTCATCGCTTTCCATGAGAAAACAATAAGAATCTACTCATAGGTTCAATACACAAGCAATTGGCACGGTCAATGATTTTTGCAACTCTCACGGAATTAGCATGTGTTGTAGGTAAGTAAGCGGTCAAATGAGGAGCGTTCGTGTTTTCTATGTGAAGAGGAGGTAGTTTCCATGACTTCCATGGAGATTTCGATTGGGATAACCCCACAGTTGCTGCGAATAGCAGGGTTGAAGCATTTGATTATTTCTGGCAGCCCAAGTTATCGGCCAATCCGGGTATCAAACGACCGAAATCTTGACTCCTACGACATCGATAGTGCATAACTATTGCTTTCCATGGGAAAACAATAAAAATCCACTCATGAATTCAATACACAAGCAATTTCGACGGTTAACGATTTTTGGGACTTGTAAGGATTTCGCCAGCATTGTGGGGAAATAAAAGGCCAAATGAGGAGCATCCGCGGTTTATATATGAAGAGGATGTAGTTTCCATGATATCCCAAGATATTTCGATAACTGAGGCTGCCTGAAATAGTAAAATTCTTCAACCTCACAATTTGCAGCAACCGTGGGGTTATCACAATCGAAATCTTATGAGAAATCAGGGAAACTACACCTCTTCGGATAGAAATCACAGACGCTCCTCATTTGGCCTCTTTTTTTTCAAACAACGTCTACAAAATCTGTGCAAGTTCCAGAAATCGTTAACCGTGGCAATGGCTTATGTATTGAACCCGTGCGTGAATTCTTCTAGTACTCCCATGGAAATTGATGGTGATGCACGATCGATGTCATGGGAGCCAAGTTTTGGTCATTTGATGCCCAGATTGGCCGATAGCTTGGGCTGTCAGAAATAGTAAAATGATTCAACACCGCTATTCGCCACAACCGTGTGCTTAGACCGATCTAAATCTCATGGAAAGTCATGGAAACAACCTCCTCTTTACATAGAAACCACCGACGCTCCTCATTTGACCTCTTATTTACCCACAACGCCTGCGAAATCTGTGCGAGTCCAAGAAATCGTTAACCATGGAAATTGCTTGAGTATTGAACCCGTGAGTGAATTCTTATAGTTTTCCTATGGAAAGCGATGGTGTTGCACTATCGATGTCATAAGAGGCAAGATTTCGGTCGTTTGATGCCCGGATTGGCCGATAGCTTGAGCTGCCAGAAATAGTAAAATGTTATAACCCCGCTATTCACAACAACCGTGATGTTATTGTTGGATACAACGATTGATGATTTTTTGTATGATAATAACAAATCTTCGTGAATATTTTTGATGTGTTTGTTAAGTATTTTCAGGTGGAAATAAACATGGAGCAATCATGGCAATGATGTGATTATTAATCAATGGCAATCTGGCAAATTGGGAGTAATGATAATGACGTAAATTCAAGCAAAAGCTGGAGAGATGGCAATCTCGTAAATTGCGAGAATTGGACTTGGTCAACATGATGTGGAGTGATAAGAAACTAAATTCAAAAAGAGATCAAAATCAAGTCCAAATCAATTTGGATTAAGGGGATTTGACTTGGTCAAATTTGATTGAATTTGGATCCAAATTAGTACTCATTTGGATACAAAAGGAGTTCTATTTTGAACAGGATATTGATCAAGTTCATTGGACCAAAGAGATGAGATGAGAGCAAATCAATTTGGAGATATCAAATCAATTTCAAGGAGTTTTGATTCAATCCAATTACTTGGGTCCAAGGACAATAAATACAGTCCCTATTTCTACAAGGAAACCCCCCTAAGAGAGAGAAGAAGCAAATAAGGCCGGCCCTAGACATATTTTCATTCATCTTGGGCGAATTTTTTCTCCTCCAAACTTCAAAGAGATCATCGAATTCGAAGGATAAGAAGGAGCTCGACAGACGATGCTAAAAAGTGCATAACTTTCTTCACAGAGCTCGGATTGACGAACCATTTTTGTCGGGATGATCACAACTCAACGTTCTATGCTATGGTGATATTGTTCTGATCTTAATTTCTGTATTAAATCAGTGCTTTTTATTTTATCATGATTTTTATTCTAAATATCTTCATAGTTTACAACATGTCAAAGCCTCTTCATCTCAACACTTCAAAAAATCCGTTCAAATGTTAGTTGAAACCGGGAGATCGCCATCTTTAACTAAAAAAATAGAAGTCAAAATTTGGCCAAATAATCATATCATTTAATAAAAGATCCATATCTTCCAGAAAATGTAGAAAATTGCCACATGCTAATTAAAATCTGCAAAAATGTCCGTTGGAACAGGTAGATCGACATCTTCAAATGAACAAATAAGAGAAGACAAACGGAGGCTATAAAAATTATATTATTTAATAAAAAGACACATATATTCCTAAAATATAGAAAATAGCACCGAGCTTAGTAAAATCAGCAAAAACGTCCGTTGGAACCGGGAGATCACCATCTTCAACTTAAAAATAAGAGAAGACAAAATTAGATCAAAAATCATATCATTTAATAAGAAGACCAATACTTCCAGAAAATTTAGAAAATATGCCCGAGGTCAAATAGATCCATAAAAATGTCCATTGGAACCGGTAGATCGACATCTTCGACTGAAAAATAAGTGAAGAAAAATTCGGTCAAAAAATCTTATTATTAATAAAAAGATACATTACTTTTTGAAAATGTAGAAAAATAGCCCGAGCTTAGAAAAATCCTTTAAAATGTCTGTTGGAATCAGGAGATCACCATTTTCAACTGAAAAATAAGCGAAGACAAATTAGGCTATAAAAATCAGATCATTTGATATAAAGATCCATATTTTGCAGTAAATGTAGAAAATAGTCCGAAGCTTTAAAGAATCTGCACAAATGTCCGTTGGAACGAGAGATCGCCATATTCAATTGAAAAAAGAGAAGACAAAATTAGGCCAACAAATCATATCATTTATTAAAAAGATACATATTTTCCAGAAAATGTAGAAAAATACCCCCAATGTAAGAAAATCCCATAAAAATGTGCATTGGAGCCGATAGATCGTTTTCTTCAACGGAAAAAATTAAGAGAAGATAATCATACGCTATAAAAATCATATCATTTAATAAAAAGATACATATATTCCATAAAATGTAGAAAATAGTACCGAGCTCATAAAAATCCACAAAAATGTCTGTCGAAACCGTGAGATCGCCATCTTCAATTGAAAAGTAAGAGAAGACAAACTTAGGCCAAAAACTTATAATTTAATAAAAATATCCATATCTTCCAAAACAGTTAGAAAATAGCCCTAAGGCCAGAATAATCTGCAAAACGTATGTTAGAAGCGGGAGATCACCATTTTCAACTTAAAAAATAAGAGAAGACAAAATTAGTCCAAAAATCATATCATTTAATAAAAAGATCCATAACTTCCCAAAAATATAGGAAAAATAGTAACAATCTCAGAAAAATCTGAAAAAATGTCTAATGGAATAGGGAGATCACTATCTTCAACTAAAAAAATAAGGGGAAACAAAATTAAGATTATAAAAACATATCATTTACTATAAAGATTCATATCTTACAGAAAATGTAGAAAAAAGCCCGGAGCTCAGAAAAATCCCTAAAAAGGTCCGTTGGAACCGGGAGATCGCCATCTTCAACTGAAATATAAGAGAAGACAAAATTAGGCCAAAAATCTTATCATTAATATAACCAGAAAATTTAGAAAATAGCATCAAGGTTAAAAAATCCGCAAAAATATACGTTGGAACCGGGAGATTTTCATCTTCAACTGAAAATTAAGAGAAGACATACTTAGCCTATAAAAATCATAACAATAAAAAAAATCCACATCTCCAATGGACTTCTGAAAATAGTTTCAAGGTGAGAAAAATATTCAAAAATGTCAGTTAGAACCAGGACATCGACATCTTCAACTGAAAAATAAGGAAGAAAAAATTAAGCTAAAAATTATATCATTTAATATAAATATTCATATCTTACCGAAAATTTAAATTATAGTCTGGAGACCAAAAATCCCAAAAACTGTCCGTTGGAACCGAGAGATTGCCATCTTCAACAAAAAAAGAGGCGGCAAAATTATGCCAAAAATCATTAAATCTAATAAAAAGATCATTAACTTCTCGAAAATGTATAAAAATAGCCCCGAGCTCTGAACAAACGGCTAAAATGTTAGTTGGACCTAGGAGATGGCATTTTCAACTGAAAAAAAAAGAAATTACAAAAAATAGGCTATAAAAATCATATCAAATAATATAAAGGTTCATATCTTACACTAATTGTAGAAAACAGCCTGGAGCTCAGAAAGATCCACACAAATGTCCGTTGGAATTGCGAGATCACCATTTTCAACTAAAAATAAAAGAATATAAAATTAGGCCAAAATGATATTATTTAATAAAAAGATCCATAACATCCCGAAAATGGAGAAAAATAGTCTCGAGCTTAGAAAAAATACGCAAAATGTCCCTTGGTACCGATAGATCGCCATATTCAACTGAAATATAACAGAAGACAAAATTAGGCGAAAAATAATATAATTTAATAAAAAGATCCAAATCTTCAAAAATGTAGAAAATTGCACCGTGTACAGAAAAATCCGCATAAATGTCCATTAGAACAGGTAGATTGCGATCTTCAACTGAAAATTAAAAGAAAACAAAATTTAGCCAAAAAGATAGCATTTAATAAAAAGATCCATATCTTTTAAAAAATGCAGAAAATAAACCCGAGCTCAGAAAAATACACAAAAATGTCCGTTGTAACTAAAAAATCGCCTTCAGGAACAAAAAATAAGAGAAGACAAAATTAGGCCAAAAATCATATCATTTAATAAAATGATCGATATCTTCCAAAAAATGCAGAAAATATCACCGAGGTCAAAAAAAATCCGCAAAAATGTCCGTTGGAAATGGAAGACCGCCATCTTCAACTGAAAAAAAGAGAAGACAATTTAGGCTATAGAAATCATTCGATCCATAACCTCAATAAAATGTAGAAAATAGCCCCGAGGTTAGAAAAATCCATAAAAATGTTCGTTGGAACTGCGAGATCGCCATCCAACTGAAAATTAAGATCAGACAACAGTAAGCTAGAAAAAGCATATCATTTAATAAAAAGATCCATATCTTACAAAAAATGTAGAGAATAGTTCTGAACTTAGAAATATCCGGAAAATGTCTTTTGGAATCGGGATATCGCCATCTTCATCTGAAAATTAAAAGAAGATAAAATTAGACTACAAAAATCATATCATTTAATAAAAAGATACAGATAAATCCACAAAAATGTAGAAATAGCACCGAGCTCAGATAAATCCACAAAAATATCCGTTGGAACCGGAGGATCGCCATATTCTACTCAAAAAAATAAGAGATGACAAAATTAGGACATTAAATCATATCATGTAATAAAAAGATACATATCTTCTAAAAATGTAGAAAATAGACTCGAGCTCAAAAAAATCTGCAGAAATGTCCATTGGAAACATGAGATCACCATTTTCAACTGAAACATAAGAGAAGACAAAATTAGGTTATAAAATCATATCTTTTAATATAAACATCTGTATCTTACAGAAAATGTAGAAAATAGCCCGTAGCTTAAACATATCCACACAAATGTCCGTTGGAACTGAGAGATCGCCATCTTCAACTGAAAAAAGTGATGACAAAATTAGGTCAAAAATCATAACATTTAATACAAAAGATAGAAATTTTACGAAAATGTAGAAAAATAGCCCCAAACTAAGAAAAATCCGCAAAAATGAGCATTGGAACAGGTAGATCACCATCTTCAACTGTAAAAATAAGAGAAGAGAAATGCAGTCTATAAAAATCATATAATAAAAGATCCGTATCTTCCATAAAAAGTAGAAAATAGCACCGAGCTAATAAAAATCCGCAAAAATATCCGTTGGAACCGGGAGATCGCCATCTTTAATTGAAAAATAAGAGAAGACAAACTTATGCCAAAAATAATATACTTTAATAAAAAGACCATATCTTCAAGAAAATTTAGAAAATAGCCTCGAGGTCATAATAATCTGCAAAAATGTCTGTTCCATCTTCAACTTAAAAATAAAAGAATCCACAATTTGTCCAAAAAATCATTTCATTTGATAAAAAAGATCCATAACTTCCCGAAGATGTAGAAAAATAGCACTGATCTCAGAAAAACTGCAAAAATTTCCGCTGGAATCGGGAGATTGCCATCTTCAACTAAAAATAAGAGAAGACAAAATTAGGTTATAAAAATCAAATCATTTAATATAAAAATTCAAATCTGTCAGAAAATGTAGAAAATTGCTCGGAGCTCAGAAAAATCCCTAAAATGTCTGTTGGAACCGAGATATCGCCATCTTCAGCTGAAAAATAAGAGAACAAAAGTAGGCCAAAAATCAAATCATTTAATAAAAAATCTATATCTTCCAGAAAATAAGGATGTTATCAAGAGAAATTGGATAAGAGTTTTTGTATAAGAGAAATTGGATAAGGGTTTGAATTGTATTTGGGTTATAAAAATAAGGGATGTTATGATGAGTTTTTGGATAAGAGATATTGGATAAGAGAAATTAGAAAAGAGTTTGAATTGTATTTGGGTTATAAAAATGAGGGATGTTATGATGAGTTTTTGGATAAGAGATATTGGATAAGAGAAATTGGATAAGAGAAATTGGGATGGTTTTGAATTTGAAATTGGGGGAAGTTTGTATTTTAGGGGGAAATCTTAGTTTGGGGGAAATGAAAATTTGGGGAATTAAAACACAGATACCTCTTCCTCTCCCGTTCTCTTTCTCCCTCTCCCCAACGCCCTCTTTCTCCCTCAACCAAACGCCCTCCCTCTCCCCTGCGTTGTGCCCTCCCCTCCCACTTGCCCCCCTGCATAACCCATTAGCCCGCATCAGAGACGGTTGCGATCTGACCTATGGCCACCCTCAGAGCTGCCGCCACCCTCAACCGCAGTCGCGACCTGACCTACGGTCCTGCCGCCGGTGAACCCCCATCAACGCTGACGGGTGTGGTGCCATCAAAGCCGCGCTGGAGCCCCTTTCCTTCTTCATCAAAAAAGAAACCCCCTTCTTCATCAAAAGGAATCACAGTTCCTTCTTCATCTTTGTTTGTACTGATTTATTGATGTTTTTCATTCTAAACTTTTGTTTTGGTCAACTAGGCCGACAATGATTTTGTGCGGGGTTGACAACATTGGAGACCTCTTTGGACCCAGGGTATGATTTTTCCCTTGATAGTTTTGCAGTTACTAAGAAAGTATTAAACTTTGGATTTTTTAAAACTCTTTTCAGGTTGACTTCAATGTTATAAAAAACAGTGATATTTGCCATTTAGCTTGCCAGTAACCTGTGGTGGAATTGGTCTGCTACTCAAATAGGTGAAATTTTGAACATTTTTTGTGGTGGTATGCTTGAATTCTCATTGACATGCTAAGTTATGTTATCCATATGTATTCAGTTTTTTTCATCTCATGTTAAATCACTTAAGAAAAGCTTCTGTTACAAATGAAAGGCTAAAATATAAGGCAATTTGCTATTTTTAAGATGTAGTTTTTCATCTGATAAATTGATTGTAAAGTTGTAATGAGGCTGAGACTGTGATATAATTATTTTATCATTTTCCTTTTGTAGACGAATCATTGTAAGGGGATAATGACCAACTCTAAATTCTACTGTAGAGATCAGGGCAGTTTGATTGCTCAAATCAGCACTGCTCATACATGGCATGGGTTGTTATTGACACTTGTGCTCGGATGCAAGTGAAATAAATTGTGAAATCTTTTCATGTTTTGACAGCACGGTCAACTTTGTCGGGACCATTTCCCCAATTTGTCTTCACTGGAAAATTACAGAAAATCAGTATTCATGGGTTTTAAAGGATTTTTTCTTATATTCATCCCTTGAGGTCCTTCAAATCCGAAACTTTAACCACAATTGGAACCCAGTCCTCATGCCCATTTTGAAGATATTTGTCCCGATGTAGCATGCAGGTTTGTGTTCTAATCAAAAAATTTAGAATTCAGGTTTCAATGTGGATGCAATGAACTCATGCTTCAACATTTCGAATGCACGTTTGAATGTGGATGTTAATTTTGAAATAATTTTTTGTATTCGAAATGTTGATGCAGGTCCTAATCAAAATTTCGTTGGCAGCCAAATACAAAAATTTTTAGAATGCAGGTTTTAATGTGGATGCAATGAACTCATGCAGTAACATTTCAAATATAGGTTTCAATGTGGATGTTAAAAATTTTTAGAATGCAGGTTTCAAAATTTTCGTATTTGGCTGCCAACGAAATTTTGAAATTTATGATTCTCTCATAATGCAGGTTTCAATGTGGAAACTGTGGAGTATAAGAACATCAACTTCACTGTTTGTGTTGTAGGGGTGGGTTCGAAAAAGGTATTATAATGCTTATGTTGGAAAAAATTTCTAATTGCTAAATTATGCGCTTTGTAGCTCATAACTGGAGAGTGATTTGTAATTCTTGCCATTACGAAATCTGTTGCTTACTGTTTCCATTAGTTCATTTCTTAATTGGATATCTAAAGTTAGGAATCTCAACACATGGCAGAGGTAATCTTAAGCTCTACCCTTTTCATAGATTGAGATCTCAATGTGATTGGATTAGGTTCACATATTCCCATTTCAATTATTTCAATAAAAAGTCGCAAAGGGATAAAAAATTTTCCAGTTTGTTTCTTCCCATTGATAGGGAGAGTGGGGCCAATGCACATAACAGATGGCATTCACTCTGTAAAAGATTATGCACCTCAAAGCTTTTTTCATTTAGAGGGGTTTTTGTATCGTTGTCATTTCTCTCTTCATTGACATGCAGCCAATGGTTCCAACAACAACACCAACAGAACAAACGGTAATTAGATATGATTATGCAACACAATAGAATTATGCAACTGGCAAATACAAGAATGCAACTGGCAAATAATAGATGGCTTACTATTTCCAGCAATTGCAAACTGTTTCTATACCTCAAACCTTTTTTGCCATTGGCTTTTTTGCTAACATGACCATATTTTGCCTTAATGCAAACAGGAAACAAAACACCAACCGAACAGTATGCAAACCTATACCTCAAACTGGCCAGTTGGTGTTGTATAATGCAAACTGGCAATAAAACACCAACAAAACAGTATGCAACTATTTCTTTAACATTGGCTTTTTCGCTAACATGACCATATTTTGCCTTACAAATACAGGAAAGGGAGATGGGGTGAACTACTCAAAAACAGAAAATGTTGACCTATTCTTTAGCATTCTCAAGAGCCTGGGTCAATTTGGAATCATCACAACAACCAGAATTGCACTAGAACGAGAACAAAAAATGGTAATAAATGACATTTCATTGTAAGAATATTTTTGCAAATAACTTCCTTCCTGAGCTTTAATTTCAATTTGTAATGTTTTTGAGATTTCTGAGCTTGCTGGGTTCTCTTTTGTTGTGATCTTCGACGTGCATGCTGGGTTCTCGACCGTGGAGTTCCTCAGGTTCGTGATGATCTCCTTCTCATTTGGGATGTTTTTTGTGATCTGGGTATTTGATAAGATGCCTCGATGAAAATTGTTAGTTTAAAGAATGATTTTTGTTACATATAATGAATCTATAGCTGAAAAAATAAGTATAATGTCTTAGAGTAATCTATTCACAATGAAAGGACGTCATTTCGGTTCATTTACACAATCCCTGGGAATATTTAGATTTATCTGGATCTTTTGATGGCCAAATTTAGTTAGCTGAGTGGATAATTGTGTGCACACAGTGAGAAATCAAGAATCTTTTTGCAAAGAACTTCCTTGCTGAGATCTGTCATGCACTTGAGAATCACTCACTTCCTTCATTTGTCTAATGCTGTTGGATTCCAGACATTATTCAAGTAGATGGGCTCACTTAATAATGCCAATACCCTTAAATAACACCAAGTCCTAGTTAATATGTTCATGTGATTTTCAGGACGCCAGATTGTGTCCAACTTCATTTGGAATGGTATACTTCTCTAGAATTCATAATAAGAGTTATGAACCCTTCACTTCTGTTATCCTCGGTAACCTGTTTGCTCTAACATCATGTTATTCTTGCATGTTTGGGCAGCATTTTGTTTTTTTGCTCTGGTGTTGCTGTAAATTATGGTATATAGTTTAATGCGATCTATTATAATTTGTAATCATGCCGAATGTGTGCCTTTGAGGTGTCCATTTTTTGTAAAATTTTGCATGAAGTTCTATGCTAGCGTTTAGTTTTTCTTTCTACACATTTTTAAAATTTAGCTCACGTGATCATCGACTCCATATTTCCATTTGGTTCATTCAAGTATCATCATTTCCCAGTAGATCCTTTGATTTCATGAGTATGGTAATAAATGTAAGGTTTAAATTCAATTTTTCAGCAAATTTTCCCCCCAATCTTTTCACCTTGATTACATACTTATGATGTTTATTTAATATATTAACTTCATACCATACCAAGGGTTAGAAATAATTCAACCTCAAAGTTGTCATATTTGATTTTTTGTATATTGCGATTCTTGAGTTCCCATTTATAATTTGATAACACCAGTAAAAAAGTATGTGTGAATTTTTTGGTTCTTTGTGTTTATAATGAACTTTCAATAGATGTGTTCTGTAAATCCATGTGTTATCAAATTTTTGTTCAAATCTCTGTAAATCCATGTGTTATCTTTGTGTTTAAAATTTTAATCAAATTTTTTGTTCTTTAAATCCATGTGTTATCAACTCCCTGAGTACATGTGTTATCAAATCCATGTGTTATCTTTGTGTTTAAAATTGTTATCAAAATTTTTGTTCTGTAAATCCATGTGTTATCAAATCCATGGTACAAAGAGAAATTCTTTTTATAATAGGAATATAAGTTCAAAAAATTTGATAACAACTGAAACACACGTGCCAATTTCTATATTTCTATTGAAAGTTAAACAAAAAATTTGATAACAACGGTAAAAAAGTATGTGCGAATTTTTTGTTTCTTTGTGTTAATAATGAACTTTCAGTTCTGTAAATCTATGTGTTATCAAATTTCTGTAAATCCATGAGTTATCTTTGTGTTTAAAATTGTTATCAAATCTTTCTGTAAATCCATGTACCTTTTTTGCAGCTGAAGATCCCCTATTTCTCATATGTGTTTCACAGATTTTTGTGAGCAAAAGAAGGGGCGAGCAACAGAAAGTGAAGATCCTCTATTTCCTGAGCAAAACAGGTACATATTGAACTTTCAAAAGACTATTGCTCACAACCCGTGCCAATTTCACAGATTTTTTGATACCAATGTTTGTGTATAATGAAACACATATAAACAATGAATTACATTCATTTTTTAGTTGTTTACTTTTCCAGATTGAAACCACCAGAAAGATCATTTCCTTTCATAAGGAAGAAAAGAATTCTGATGCAAGAAGTGCCAGCCCTCAGATTATTCTTTTGGAATTTATAAGCAGCAGCCAAACTTTGCGTATCTGGTCATTCAACTCTTCAATAAGAGAGTATCTGAATAGTTAACAGCTTCAGAAAGGAAAATAGATAGATGAATGGTGGAAGCAAGCAACCAAAGGTATTTCTTATTGTTCTTTGGATTTGTAGCCTATTCATTTTTTTTCTTACTCTTAAAATCCACAGGTGATTTAGAACGATGCTAGGGTGCCAAGCACATGCAAACTGACCTGTGAAATTCACGAAGATACTTCTGGTGACCTAATGAATTGTGTGTTGTTTTTATTGTAACGCATAAGCAGTATTAGTAAAAAAAAGCATTTGTCCAAGTCTCTTTCAGTGTAGACACTCCATTTTTGTTTTGAATGTTATGATGTGATACTCCTAATTTCCATGAGTGTAAATAGCTAGAGAAACTTCTGAAGTGTGTTGGAAGAATAAGGAGTTGATTAAATTATGGAGTTGAATATTAAGTATCCTTATAATCACAATGGATTTTTTCAACCATGTGTGGCCACTTAATCACAATGGGGGTTTTCAGCATTTTAATTTAGATGAAGAGCAAAAGAGCAGCTACACAACATGCAATGTCTGACATGGAGTTTGATGTTTTTATTGACTGGTTGGACCCCAATTATACAATTTTGAACATAGAGTATCAAAATTTTAGTGATGGATTCATGTTCATAGCACTGCAGCTACTTGAAGGCCTTAAAGGGATTCCACTCATTATCCCAAGAATTGGTAATCTTAAATTTCATCATGATTCCGTTCTACTCAATATCACATATCACTATTCATTATATGCTTCCTATGTTCTTGATGTAACATTTTTGCAGTAATTAAAGAACTAGAATGTTTAAATAGACGTGAGAGCCTATTCAGAAAGAACAGAAAGGTGGCTTCTTCTGTGTTGCAGTGGATAGAAGACCACATGATGAGATCCCGGTGGTGGATTAATGTTCAGAGCTCATTGGAGTCTGTTCCAGTTGCACCGACACCTCCTGCGACCCCTCGATCAGAACTAATGTTAGCTTCAACTTGCTAATTTTAAATGTATGTATGGTCCTGGATGTTTTATCAACCCTTTTAAAAACAATTTTATGAAAGAATAAACACTCAATGTCTGACATGTAAATGGGTGAAGTTATCCATGTTCTGATTTTATGTCAGATTAACCATATTTTGGCAACTTCAACTTGGTTAATTGTAGTATGTTTTCATTTTGGAAATGTTGGGTTGACAGCAGTCGGTTATCTTTTGCATTATCTTTTTGCATGCTCTTTCACTGCGAACGATTGCAATGTCTGTTGGTTCCATTTCATTTATCTCGATGAGCAAAATTGTTAGTAATTTTTTTGGCTCTATTGATAAGTTTGAATTCTCATGTTACATTATGTGCTACTGTCCCCTATAATATAGATTATTGTTTTCCCCTACCCACAGTACGTGAAAATTCTCCGTTTTCTTTTCAAATTTATAAGGAACTAAATTTAAAGTTGAAAAATCTCAGCTTCAGGTTTCTAACAGTTTGTTGTGTTCTATGTCTGACATCAAAATGAATGATGTTACCCATGTTGTGATTAACCAACTTTTTGGCAACTTAAACTTGGTTAATTTGTAGTATGTTTTCATTTTTGGCAATGTTGAGGTTGAAATTTTGAATCTTGAATGCAGCATATTCCAGTAAATGCAGCACATATAACTGCACATATAATTTCCTTCGGGTTTCCATCCCTTTCTTATTTAAATCGTCATGTTATGTGATTTTTTGCGAGGGCAAAATTCGCTAACATTAACTGCTAACATTAACGGTAATATAATTGGGGCATCAATAAATATGCTAAACCATAATATTAGTAAAAAATTATTCTTAAAAGGAGCACCTATTAACACCAGGTGTTCAATGCATTACAGCTTAATAGTTTTTGTTAATATTATAATTTAAGGATATTAACGATGTAATGATCATATGACTAAACGAGTGTTGACAAAATTTACCATTTTAAATGTCGTCTCTGTTAATTTGGCGACTATGACTGTGTAAACTAAATGAGGTTTTCTTCGGACATCTATTTTACAAATAAGGGATGTTTTTGAATGTGGTTATTGACTAGGACAAAAGGGTAGGTAGGTAGATAGATGTAATTGAATCTCGAAAATCAATTGATATGATGAGAGTTGGTGAAAATTATAGAGAGAGAACACTAAAATTTTTAGAGAACTAAATTTTGTGAGAAGGCAATTTTTGGGTTGAACTAAATTTTCTTGAGGGAACTAAATTTTGGTAGAGAACTAAAATTTTTTGGTGAACTAAATTTTGCAGGGAGCTAAAATTTTTGGGGAAACAAATTCTCTGGGGAACTAAATTTTGAGGGACTAATATTTTTAACTAAATAAAAATTATTTGTACTTTAATTATTGTTATTATTTTAAATTTTGGGTATTTAAGATTTTAACCGGGGAATATTTTAAATGAACCGTGCCCTTTGGGCACGGGTATTTCTCTTGATAGCATCCCTATTTTATAGAATATATATATATATATATATATATATATATATATATATATATATATATATATATTCCCAAGCTCAAAAAAATCCGCATAAATGTCCGTTGGACCCAGAAAATCGCCATTTTCACCTGAAATATAAGAGAAGAGAAAAATACTATAAAAATCATATCAATTAATATATAGATTCATCACTTACAGAAAATGTAGAAATTAGACCGGAGCTCAGAAAAATCTGCACAAATGTCAGTTGGAACCGGGAGATAGCCATTTTTAACTGAAAAAAATAAGAGAAAACAAATCTAGGCCTTAATAAAAAGATTCATAACTTCCAGAAAATGTAGAAAAATAGTCCCAAGCTCAGAAAACTCTAAAAAATGTCCGTTGGAACCGGGAGATCGCCATCTTCAACTGAAAAATAAGAGAAGACAAAATTAGGCGAAAAATCATATCATTTAATAAAAGATCCAAATCTTCAACAAAACGTAGAAAATAGCTTCGCGCACAGAAAAATCTGCAAAAATGCCTATTTGAATAAGTAGATCACAATCTTCAACTGAAAAATTAGAGAAGACAAAATTGGGCCAAAAATGATATCATTTAATAGAAAGATCCATATCTTCCAGAAAATGCAGAAAATAGACCGAGCTCAGAAAAATCCACAAAAATGTCCATTGGAACCGGAGATTGTCATCATCACTGAAAAATAAGAGAAGACAAAATTAGGCCAAAATATCATATTATTTATTAAAACGAACGATATCTTCCAGAAAATATAGAAAATATCACCGAGTTTAGAAAATCCACAAAAATATCCGTTGGAACTGGGAGTCTGCCATCTTCAATTGAAAAATAAGAGAAGAGAAATTTAGGCTATAAAAATCATATCATTTAATAAAAGATCTATATCCTCAATAAAATGCTGAAAATAGCCCAGAAGTCATAAAATATGCAAAAATGTCCGTCGGAATCGGGAGATCGCCATATTTAACTGAAAAATTAGAGCAGAAAAATTAGGCTAGAAAAATCATGTCACTTAATAAAAAGATCCTTATCTTACAGAAAATGTCGAAAATAGTCCCGAGCCCTAAAATATTTGCAAAAATTTCCGTTGGAACTGGGATATTGCCATCTTCAACTGAAAAATTAGAGAAGACAAAATTAGGCTACTAAAATCATATCATTTAATAAAAAGTACATATCTTCAATAAAATGTAGAAAACAGCACTGAGTTCAGAAAAATCTACAAAATTATCAGTTTGAACCGGGAGATCGCCATATTCAACTGAAAAATAAATGACGACAAAATTAGGTCATTAAATCATATCATGTAATAAAAAGATACATATCTTCCAGAAAATGTAGAAAATAGCTGCGAGCTCAGAAAATCTGCAAAAATGTCTGTTGCAACTAGGAGATTGCCATATTCTGCTGAAAAAAATAAGCGAAGACAAAATTAGGCCATTAAATCATATCATTTAATAAAAGATACATATCTTCTAAAAAATTTAGAAATAGCCCCGTGCTAAGAAAAATCCGCAAAAATGTTCGTTGGAACCAGGAGATCACCATCTTCAATTGAAAAAAAGGGAAGACAAAATTAGCCTATAAAATCATATCATTTAATAAAAAGATACATAGCTTACAAAAAATTATGAAAAATCGCCTAAGTTAAGAAAAATCAGCAAAAATGTCCGTTGAAACAAGTAGATCGTCATCTCCAACTAAAAAAATAAGAGAAGACAAACATATGATATAAAAATCATATCATTTAATAAAAAGATAAGGATCCACAAGGGTTCAGAAAATTCATTATTAAGCTTTAATTTACACAATCCATCAATAAGTATATATCTGAATCAACAAGTTTAACATGATTGCACAAATTAAAACATCCATGTTCAGATTTACATTTATAACCACATTAATCCAACTTCAGAAGGGAAAAGAGATTCCTGGTAATTGTAGGATCATAAAGAGTCTTACTTAAGTCCAATTGATAGTCAATATCAAGGACTAGACGATAAGTTTCTATGCCTTTAATAGGATCCTTCATGGGATTCTCCATAAACAAGTAGTTCTTCCTGAGGATTGTGCTTTGGATCGGACGAGATCCCTTTCTTTTGAAAACCATGCCTTACATTTGAGACAATCCTTCTGCCAATGTCCTTTCTTTTTGTAAAAACACATATTCCCATAATTTTCCTTCTTTCTAGAATGTTCACCTTTAATAGATCCTTTCCTCTTGAATTTCTTACCTTTTGGCTTGAGCAACTTTGCAGTTCAATGAGTGTTTAGGTAAAGGAGTGTCCTCCAAAGTTCTTTAACTTGTTTTCCTCCTGAATGAGCTTTTCAGTTAATTCATTAATATCACACTTGTCCTTTATAGCGTTATAATTGATTTGGAAAGCTCCATACTCAAAAGATATGGATTCAGTATAAACTGAACGAGGAAGGAATCATCCACTTGCATACCTAATGACTTTAGTCCTGCTGCAATGTTTGTCATTTCAATGATATGTTCTTGCATGCTCTTAGTCATATTGAACTTCATGGATGTAAGGTGAAACACTAATGCACCAGGAAGAGACTTATCCACAGAACGAAAGCGTTCTTCCACAAGCTTAAAATATTCGCTTGCCTTTTCAATTTGTGGAATTATGCCCTTAATGTTATTTGCCATGGTCGTTCGCATAAACATCAAGCTTAAACTATTATAGCATTCCCAACACTTCTTTTTGAACTCCTCATCCTCAGTGCTGTCATCTGTGACAATTTCATGGTTTCCTCACATAAACCCAAGTAAATCTCAAAAAATAGCCACGTGCTCAGAAAAATCAGCAAAAAATGTCCGTTGAAACTAGGAGATCATAATCTTCAACTTAAAAATAAGAGAATACAAAATTAGGCCAAAAATCATATCATTTAAAAACGATCCATATCTTCTAAGAAAATGTAGAAAATAGCCTGAAGCTCAGAACAATTCGCAAAAATGTCCAATGGAATCGGGAGATCGCCATCTTCAACTTAAAAATAAGAAAAAAAAACCTAAGTAGGCCAAAAAATCATATCATTTGATAAAAAGATCCATATTTTTCATAAATTTAGAAAATAGACCCGAGCTTAGAAATATCCGCAAAAGTTTCCGTTGGAACCGGGAGATCACCATCGTCAACTTAAAAATAAGAGAAGATAAAATTAAACGATAAAAATCATATCATTTAATATCAAGAATCATATCTTATAGAAAATGTAGAAAATAGACAGGAACTTAGAAAAATCTGCAAAAATATTCGTTGTAAACGGGCGATGGCCATATTCTACGGAAAAAAAATAAGAGAAGACAAAATTAGGCTAAAAATTCATATCAGTTAATAAAACGATCGATATCTTCCAGAAAATAAAGAAAATATCCATGTGCTCATAAAAATCTCGAAAAATAGTTGGAACCGGGAAATAGACATCCCCAACTGAAAAAATAAGAGAAGACAAAATTAGGCCCAAATTATATCATTTAATAAAAAGATCCATTTCCTCCATAAAACACAAAAAATAGCCCCGAGGTTAAAAAATCCGCAAAAATGTCCATTGGAGAAGATCGACATTTTCAATTGAAAATAAGAGAAGACAAAATTAGAATATAAAAATCATATCTTTTAATATAAAGATCTGTATCTATCAGAAAATGTAGAAAATAACACCGAGCTAAGAAAAATCTGCAAAAATGTTTGTTAGAACCAAGAGGTCGCAATTTTCAACTTAAAATAAGAGAAGACAAAATTCGGCCATACAATCATATCATTTAATAAAAAGATTCATATCTTCCAGAAAATGTAGAAAATAGCCCGAATTTCAGAAGAATAAACAAAAAGTCCATTAGAACTGGTAGATCGGCATCTTCAACTGAAAAATAAGAAAGGACTAAATTAGGACAAAAATCTTAACATTTGATAAAAAGATCCTTATCATTCTTAAAATTTAGAAAATAGACCAGTGCTCAGAAAAATTGGCAAAAATTCCAGTTGGACGTGGGAGAACACCATTTTAAACTTAAAAATAAGAGAAGAGAAAATTAGGCGATAAAAATCATATTATTTAATATAAAGATCATTATCTTTCAGAAAATATTGAAAATAGCCCCGAGCTAAGAAAAATATGCAAAAAGTTCCGTTAGAACCGAGAGATTGCCATATTGCACTTAAAAAAAATAAGAGAATACAAAATTAGGCTAAAAAATCACATTATTAAATAAAAAGATCCATATCTTCCAGAAAATATAGAAAATAATACCGAGCTCAGAAAAATCCACAAAAAAGACTGTTGGAACTGGGATATCACATCTTCAACTGGAAAGTAAGAGATAGCAAAATTAGGCTATATAAATCATATCATTTAAAATAAAGATCCATATCTTCCACAAAATGAAGAAAGTAGATTCGAGCTCAGAAAAATCCTCAAAAATGTCCGTTGAAACCGGAGATCACCATCTTCAATTGAAAAATATAAGAAGACAAAACAAGGCTATATAAATCTTATCATTTAAAATAAAGATCCATATAAAGATCCGTATCGTCTAGAAAATGTAGAAAATAGACCCAAGTTGGGAATAATCAGCCAAAATATCCGTTGGAATTGGGAGATCACAATCTTCAACTGAAAAAAGAGAGAATATAAAATAAGGCAATAAAATCATATCATTTAATTTAAATATCCATATTTTACAAAAAATGTAGAAGATAGATCGGAGCGTAGAAAAATCTGCAAAATTTTCGTTGGGACCGGAGGATCGACATCTTCAACTGAAAAATAAGAGAAGGTAAAATAAGGCTATAAAACATATCATTTAATATAAAGATCCATATCTTATAGAAAATGTAGAAAGTAGCACGGAGCTCAGAAAAATTTGCAAAATGTTTGTTGGAACATGGTATCTTCCAGAAAATATAGAAAATAGCATTAAGCTCAGAAAAATCTGTAGAAATGTCCATTGTAACCGGGATATCACCATCTTCAACTGAAAAATAAGAGAAGATAAAATTAGGCTATAAAAACCATATCATTTAATAAAAATATTCATATCTTACAGAAAATGTAGAAAATACCATCGATCTCAGAAAAATCCGCAGAAATATCCTTTGTAACCGGAAGGTCGCCATCTATAACTAAAAAAATAAGAGAAGACAAAATTAGGCTATAAAAATCATATCATTTAATATAAAGATTCATATCTTACAGAAAATGAAGAAAATAGCCCGAAGGTAAGAAAAATCCTCAAAAATATCCGGTGTAACCGGGTGATCGCTATCTTCAATAGAAAAATATGAGAAGACAAAATTAGGCCAAAAGTCATATCATTTAATAAAAGATACATATCCTCCAGAAAATGTAGAAAACCGCCTCGAGCTTATAAAAATCTGTAAAAATGTCTGTTGGAACCAGGTGATCGCCATCTTCTATTTAAAAATAATAGAATACAAACTTAAGCTATAAAATTATATCATTTAATATAAAGATACATATCTTCCATAAAATGTAGAAAATAACACCGATCTCAGAAAAATATGCAAAAATGTCTGTTGGAACCAGGAGATTGCTATGTTCAACTGAAATATAAGAGAAGACAAAATTAGAATATAAAAATCATATCATTTAACATAAAGATTCTTATCTTTCAGAAAATGTAGAAAACAGCCTCGGGCTCATAAATGTCTGCAAAAATATCTGTTGGAACTGGGAAATCGCAAAATTTAACAAATAAAAAGAGACGACAAAATTAGGCCAAAAACATATCATTTAATAAAACGATCGATATCTTCTAGATAATACAGAAAATAGCTCAGGGCACAGAAAAAACTGCGAAAATATCTGTTGGAACCGAAAGATCACAATCATCAGCGAAAAAATTAAGAGAAGACAAAATTAGGCCAAAAAATCATATCATTTAACAAAACAATCGATATCTTCCCGATAAAACAGAAAAAACTCGAGAGCTCAGAAAAATCCGAAAAAAATGTTTGTTGGAACCGGGAGATTGCCATCATCAACGAAAAAAAATAAGAGAAGACAAATTTAGGCCAAAAATCATATCACTTAATAAAACGATTGATATCTTTATGAAAATACAGAAAATAGCCCCGCGGTCAGAAATATCCGTAAAAATGTCCGTTGGAACTGGGAGACTGCCATTTCCAACTAAAAAATTAAGAGTTGACAAACTTAGGCTATAAAAGTCATATCATTGAAAAATAGCCCCAAGTTAAAAAAATCCGCAAAATGTCCGTTAGAACTGGTAGATCGCAATATCCAATTGAAAAAAAGAAGAGAAGACAAACGTGGGATATAAAAATCATATCATTTAATAAAAATATAAAGATCCACCAGGGTTCAGATAATTCAGTATTAAGATTCAATTTGTACAATCCATCAATAAGTATATCTAAATTAACAAGGTTAACATGATTGTACAAATTAAAACATCCATGTTCAAATTTACATTTATAACCACATAAATCCAACTTCGGAAGGGAAACAAGATTCCTTGTAATTGTAGGAACATAATGAGTCACACTTAAGTCCAATTGATAACCAGTATGAAGGACTAGACGATAAGTTCCTATGCCTTTAATAGGAGCCTTCTTGCGCTTCCCCGTAAATTGATAGTTCTTACTGAGGTTTATGGTTTGGAACGATCGGAATCCTTTTTTCAAACCATGCCTTACATTTGAGATAATCCTTCTACCAATATCCTTCCTTTTTGTAGAAACGACACCTATTCACACAATGTTCCTTCTTTCTAGAACGTTCACCTTTTAGGTCATTTCCTCTGGAATTTCTTCCCTATTGGCTTGAGCAACTTTGCCATTCATGAGTGGTTAGGTTAGTGTCCACCTAAGTTCATGAGTGGTTAGGTTAACATAGTGTCCACCCAAGTTCTTTAACCTATTTTCCTCATGAATGAGCTTTCCAGTTAATTCATTAATACCCCACTTGTTCTTTATAATGTTATAATTGATTTGGAAAGCATCACACTCAGAAGGTAATGAATTCAATATAAACTGAACGAGAAAGGAATCATCCACTTGATACCTAATGACTTAAGTTTTGCGACAATGTTTGTCATTTTAAGGATATGTTCTTGCATGTTCTTAGTCCCATTGAACTTCATGGACATAAGTTGAGACATTAATGCACCAGCAAGAAAGTTATCCACAGAATGAAAGCGTTCTTCCATAAGCTTAAGATATTCGCCTGCTTTTTCAGTTGGAAATTTGATGTCGCATGAGCTTGAATTAAAGACGACCGAATCTAGAGAAAAGGGGGATAAATCTGATGCAAAGAGCTCGAAGGCTTTAGCATTTAAAGATATTGAAGAAAGCGATGAAGAGCTTGATAAGGAGCAAGCGTTAATGGTGAGAGGATTTAGAAGATACATCAAGACTACACAAGGAAGAGCTGAAATGATAAAAAGGTTCAATCGTTTCAATAAATTTAATCCTGCAAATAACTCTTCTGAGCACAATACTGCTAATTTATTGCAATGTTTTTATTGCAAGAAATAAGGCCATTTCATGAAAGATTGCCATGTGATGAAAAGCAACTATGTGGAGAAGAAAAGGAAATCACTAGTGACAATATGGGATGAGATAGCGAAAACGAACCACAAGATGAGACTGCCCATACTTCTCTATGTTTGATGGAAGATTTGATGAGGTACAATTTTGTTCTAAACATGAGCTTGTAACTATTTGTGAAAATATGCATGCTGAAAATAATATGTTAGAAACCAATGTTAAATCACTTACATAATCAAACTATGAACTGCAACAAGAAAACTATCACATGTCTCTTGACGATGAAAAACTGAAAACTGAAATAAAAACACTTAAGGCCACATTTGCAAAGATTAGAAAAGAAACCCCCGTTGTGCACGTAACCTTAAAGTGTAACACATGCCCTAAGTTGGAGACAGAAAATAAAGCATGCCAAGAAAAAATGACCATGGTAGAAAATGAGAATAAACAGCTCAATGAAAAATTGATTAAGGAAGAATCTGAAAAGAAAGGGCTCAATGAAAAGATAATTATGTTGGAAAATGATAGAAAGGAGCTAAAATAAAAATTGACCAAGACGGAAACTGAAAATAATCTTTGGAGACAGAGAAGAAAGCAGAAAATTTGAGAAAGAATGAAGAGTAGAATAAAAAGGCTTTTATTAGTAAATGCACCTTGCTTGTGAAAGAAAATCTTTACTAGAAATCCAAAGTCACAGACCTAGAATTGATTATAAAGAAATTTGATGTTAGAAAACAATCCTTGGATATTATTTTTGGAAATCAATTATGTGGCAATAATAGGCAAAGACTTGGATATGGTTTGAAATACGTTGAAAAGCCTAAAAATAAGAAAGTTCATAATGAGCTAACGAAAGTTAGCATTATTCACGCAGTGTACTTTACCTTTGGATGTGTTGGTCACACTTCTCATCATTGCATATATAGGAACAGAAACATAAAGTTTAAACAAATAAGTATTCCTAAAAGTTTGATGACTAACATGAGTGGACCGTGTTGGATTTCAAGGTCGCCCATAACATCTTCCGTGTAGGTAAGATGGAGGGACAAGGAACTATGAATTCGACGTCACATTTCATTGAAGTCTCTTGGCCGAAGGACAACACGAAGGTATGATAACTTGTTTGAGCTCATTGCATACCTTCATAGGATTTTTGGTGTGTTTTCATCTTTTGGTGTTATTTGTGTGTGTGTTTTGTTTATTTTAGTGTGTTTTTTATTCTTTTTGTGTGATAGAAATTTTTTGAAAACCCATAAAAAATTAAAACAAAAAATATTTGAAAAAATTGCAAAATTTATAAAGACTAAGCTTGTTGTTTATCTCTCTTTTGTTTATCAAAATTGCACTTTTGAATGATATTCGTATCCATGTAGAAATCTTGTATTTTAGTCACGACTATAACTGCATATTAGACTTTTTGAATTATTACGATATGTTCAATAAATTGAATGACTTGATTTCTACGCCTTCACCTTACACTTTCACGAGATTAATTGTTATTGCATGCATGAAATTGTTTTCATGAAATTTGGAAAAGTGTTTGTTTATGGATGAATTAAAAAAATATTGAAAAACATGTTATTCTATGGATATGAAGTATCTTGCCATGAATAAAAATTAGAGTTCATGAAAATAAAAGAAAAACAATAAAGAAAAATAATATGGCAAAGAATTAAAAAGAGAAGAGAAGAGCTCTGTATGAAAAATGGATTCGATCCATGGTAATGAGACAACACAAGGGTATCCAACTTATGCTTTAAGATTAATATGTAACATTGGTGTTATATCCATCAAGCAATGCCATCCCTCATCTAAGAGTCCTTATAGGCTATGTATAAGTGTTGATAACTTGAACTCATGCTTCATGAGGTAGAACAAATCAAGCTTAAAAGAGTATATGTTATATTGAAAGTTGGGTTGTTTTGGTTGTATTCATGAAACTTCTCCATATATGTTGAAACGTTTAATCATCATACGACCACGAATGTGTATTAATCATTATTATGAGATTAATTGAATATCAAGTGGTTCTTTTTAATTGTCTTAATGTGATCATATTGCTTGACTAATAATATTTTATTTTTACATTCATAATATATGGAGTTCATAAGTGCTCTTTTGATGATAACAAAGGGGGAGAAAATGGTGATAGATTTGATCATGGCAAGCATGCATGTTGATAGGATGAGCATATCAATAGGGGAAGCAACTTGCATATGATTTATGTCGTGTTGACATACATCACCACACTTCACAAACACATATCATGTTGACATCACAAAGAGCTTATTGATCAAATCTTATTGTGGTTTGTCATCATCAAAAGGAGGAGATTGTTAGATACAACGTAGGTGGTACAACAATATGTGATTTCTTGTTTCATGATAACAAACCTTCGTGAATGTTTATGATGTGTTTATTAATTGTTTTCATGTGGAAATAAACAGGGAGCATATAGTGGCAAACTAGTGAATATTGATCAATGGAAATCTTGCAAATTGTACAGAATGGCAATGTTGAAAGTATATGTAAGAGATGGAAAGATGGAAATCGCGTGATTAAGAGAATTGGACTTGATCAACATAACATGGAGGGATAAGGTTTAAAATTCAAATATAAAATCAAATCAAGTTCAAATCAATTTGGCTTAAAGAGAATTTGACTTGCTCAAATTTTGATTCAATTTTGATTCAAAATAGATTTATTTTGGATACAAATGAATTCTACTTCCAACTGGAAAGTGACCAAGTTCATTGGACCAAGGTGATGGGATGAAAACAAATCATATCAAATCAATCTTAATGAGTTTTAATTGAATAGGATTCTATCTATAAGATACCAACAAAGGGTGAGTTCCTATTAGACTATAACTCTTGGACCCATGTCTTATATATACGACTCCTATTTCTACAAGAAAACTCCCAAATGAGAGAGCACAAGCAAACAAGGTCGGCCCTAGACTTATTTCCATTCATCTTCGTCGGATTTATCTCCTCCAAAATTCAAAGAGATCATCAAATTCGCAGGAAGAAGAAGGAGCTCGACGAGCGATGCTGAAAAGTTCATAACTTTCTCCACAGAGCTCAGATCAACGAACCGCTTATGTCAGAACGATCAGAACTCAGAGCTCTATAATATGATGATATTATTCTGATTTTAATCTATGTATTAAATTATTGGTATTTATTTTATAGCATGAATTGTATTCTAAATTGCTTCATTATCCGAATCGAAATATCGTGGGAAATCAAGGAACTATCTACTCTTCATATGGAAACCGCTAACGCTCCTCATTTGTACTCTTATTTCCTGGACTCTTATTTCCCCCATGTCTGCGAAATCCGTGGGAGTCCAGAAATCGTTAACCGTGGTAATTTCTTTTGTATTGAACCCGTGAGTGGATTCTTATTGTTTTCTCATGAAAATCGATGGCGATACACTATCGATGTCGTAGGAGTCAAGATTTCGATCGTTTGATGCCCGGATTATCCAATACATTGGGCTGCCAGAAATAGTAAAATGCTTCAACCCTGCTATTCGCAGTAACCGTGGGGTTATTATCCCAATCGAAATCTAATGAGAAGTTATGGAAACTAACTCCCCTCTTCACTTAGAAACACTAGATGCTCCGCATTAATCTCTTACTTACCCACAACACCTGCGAAATCCATGCGAGTCCCAAAAATTGTTAACCGTTGCAATTGCTTGTGTAACGAATTTTACCGACGTTGTGGGAAAATAAGAGGCCAAATGAGGAGCGTTCGTAGTATCTAAGAGGAGATAGTTTCCACGAATTTCCATGAGATTTCGAGTGTGATAACTACATGGTTGCTGCGATAGCAGGGTGGAAGCATTTTATCATTTCTAGCAGCCCAAGTTATCGGTCAATCCTGTAAAGAAACGACCGAAATCCTGGCACCAATGTGTCACGCCCCGCTTCCCAGTATACCTGGGAAGTAGGAATCCATCCCAGGTATGCCTGAAGAGGCAAAGGTGATGGAGAATGAGAGGAGAAGAGAGAGAAATAATACAGAGGCAGGCCACTGCGCACATGCTGGATAATACGTGTAATGCTCTACAATACTCAATGAATCGCAACATCACCCAGAGAGACACAGAAAAACAACATTTCGAAACAAATAACATTCCATATAGGTAACATGGCTCAATTAAAACTTATGTACACATTTCTCTTAGGTAGAACTCAACATACCCAAGTATAACACTAAGGTGTTGAGTATTGGACTTCTTCTTACTTGGTGTTGATGATGAGCAAACATAAATACTTGTGACTAATCTCCTACTTGCAGTTAATCAATTGCCTAAGCATATCATGAAGATCAATTAGCAATTGATGGCACTCAAGGATAAATCAAAGTATGTAAAGTGGATTGGATGATCAAAGATGAGAAATGAAGCTCCTAGAAGACTTTAAGCTCATTCTTTGGAAAGAAGAGAGGCTAATACAAGATGTAATCTTTTTATTCTCTTCTAGTATGTAGCTTAGAAGTAGAACTATGTTGGAGCACACACACATCTTTATTTCTATCCTAAGAAATTATTAGATCATATTTCCTTGGCCTTCAATTCATATTTCTCAAGCATGTGCATTTTGGATTTCAACAGGCAACTGCTGAACGTTTAACAGGCTCCTGTCTCCAAACAGTCGCCTGTGATTTGTTCTACAGTTGTCTGTTTTGCTCATACTTTATCATTTGGTTTTTGGGCTTTCAGCTATAAATTTCATCAAGCGACTGCTGTACAAAGTACATGCGCCTGTCCAAGTTACAGGCGCCTGTGACTTGCTAGTCAGTCGCCTGTCTCTCTACTGTCCAAAGATCATTATCTTACCTTCATTCGGCCAGACGACTGATGTTGACTTGACAGTTGCCTGCCCACGGTATAGGCGACTGTGTATGCTTCTTTAGTCGCCTGTCGATACTTGTCTTAACACTTGATGTTTGACAAGTTTTGCAAGTTTCGGCCAGACGACTGAAGTTGGTTTCACAGTCGCCTATCCATGGCACATGCGCCTGTGTATTCCACATCAGTCGCATGTCTTGTCTTTCCATAACTTCTTAAGTTTTCTCAACTTAATCATGTTTTGCTCAGTCGCATGTAGAAGGTTTCTCAGTCGCCTGTTAGGTTTACAGGTGCCTGTTAGACATTCATCAGTCGACTGTCCTACGTGGTAAGTTACCTTTTGAATTCTCGCCTACCCTTTGACACGTGCAACAGTCGATTGTTGGTTCTTCATCCGTCGATTGTCGAGTGTGTAAATTCCCTTCAAGTTCTACTTCAAGGAATATGTGATTGTAAGTGTTGCTATTTCATTATTTCATATCTTTAGATATTAGTTTTACTCTCGGTTTGTGAGAGTGGTTTGCTTGATCCCAAGTTATGGGAGTCAAGGACATTGATTGTGTTTCGATTTCACTTGTAGGGTTGCTACAGTGGGTTTAAAGGAAACCTCAAGTTAGGGTTCTAACTTGAGTATCCAAAGGTATCCGGGTGGAAGGGACATAGGATTACTGGGAACAAGTCGGGAGTTGACTTGGGTAATACGAACCCTTGAAACATACTTTGTGTTAGCATTGTTTCATTTTGGGTTTATTTCTGCATTTATTGTTGGTTAGGAATTTAAATTGGTATAACTATCGTTTAAATTTTATAAATACTATTCAACCCCCTTCTAGTATTTTCCTCATAACCAGGGTCCCTACAATTGGTATCAGCAAAGGTTTTTAGCTATAGCATCCACCACCAACAACGTTCCTCCACCTCTTCCGTACAACAATCACGATCGTGATGGTGGGTCTACCGTCTTCGAAGGACAATCAACAATTCGTCCTCTGCGTTTTAATGGCACAAATTTCGGCCATTGGAAGTGCCGAATGGAGACGTTTCTTAGGAGTGCTTCTTTGTAGAACCCTCCATAAGGAATACGTTGAATCCTTCGAAAAGGATTTTGACAAATGGACTCCCTTCGAGAAGTCCACCGAAGTGAACTATGATAATGCAATGAACGCTCTTCATTGTGCATTTGATCCAGATGAGTTCAATAAGATATGCACATGTAAGAGTGCATATCAAATATGGAACCATCTCATCGTTATCTACGAGGGAACATACAAGGTAAAATTGTCTAAATTATATGTTGAAATACAAAATTTCGATATGTTTCATATGCATGATAATGAGAATATTGCAACGATGTACGAACACTTTACCGACATCACCAATGAGCTTGAAGGTCTTGGTCAAGTCTACACCCAACAATAAAAGGTGAGAAAGATAACCATGGGAATGACCTCAAAATGGAAAAGAAGAGCAATCACCATTGATGAGGTCAATGACATGAAGAATTCCACCGTGGTGAATCTCATCGATAACCTCATGTCTTACGAAGTAAGAAGTGAGAACTGAATGAAGATCAGAGCGATGATAAACCCAACGGAGGCCAATAAGAAAGCGTAGCATTCATGGCTACTTCTTCATCCTTCGATAGTGAAGAATCCGAGAACAAAATGTACTTGGAAGAAATGGCACAAATGTACTTCTTTCACAGAGGTAAATTTCCTTCCAAAACTAAATTTGATAACACTAACAATACCTCGTCTCTTTGTTTTAAGTGTAACAAGCTGGGACACATCAAGAAGGATTGCCCAATGCTTAAAAACAAAGAAAAGTGGAAAGCTCTAAAGTACCACAAGTCCGACAAATTCAAGAAGGATAAGAGAAGAAACAACTTGTTGGGACGTTCGATGATTCAAGCGGAGATTTGCACATATGTGCTTTATGGCCCGAGAAGATCCATTCTCTGATGAGAATGATAGTGACAACGATGAACCCTAGGTAACCATGGATGAACTTCATATTGCCAACGAAGAATTATTTTCTAAGTATCAATCTCTTATGCTTATATATACTACTTTAAAGAAATCTAATGTTAGCAAAGCATCCATGCCCAATTGGGAAAAGAGGTGTTGAGAAAGAAAATTTGATTTCTCAAAATGACATCTTGAGAAAAGAGGTGAACTCCCTCAAATCTCCACTGGATCAAAATTATTCCAAAAATAGTATTGATCTAGCTTCACAAAACGCACAATTGGGTGTTGAGAATGATTCTCTTAGAACCCAAGTGCACGAGCTCAAAACATATGTGTCCGCTTTGGATACCAATATTTCTTCTATTAAGGAGAAATATGAGCTCATGTCCTCCCACGTGTTGATGAATTGCTTGCAAACCAATTTCCGGCCGCACATCGTGTTAGACTTGGTTATGTGGAAGCAACTGCATCCAAATCTCGCACCTCCAATAGTGGTGTAACTATAAATTTTGTGAGGCCATCCTCCGGTGCATCCACTAGTGGTGTCAAAAACACTATTGGTATCAAACCTACCAAGAGGGTGACCACTTCACAGTCTCCTTCTTTTGGCAAGAAACCCACTTGATGCAAATCATAGAACAACTTCAAAGGATCCAGTTCAAGGGCCAATTGGACCAGTTACATGTTCGCGAGCAAAGAGGTTCAAAGATGTACTCAACGGGCTGATTCAAGAGATCTGGGATCAAGCAAATTCATGGAGGCCCATTGAGCATGAGCCATGTGATCAACAAAGATGGCTCAACATGATTCAAGTTCTAGAAGAATCCAACTATGGATAGCTGAAATTCAGCAAGTAAATTGGCATGTGGAGGATTAACCTTTTTGGAAGGTTTGAATGCCCAATACTCTATTTGGAAGGTTTGAATGCCCAATACTCTATTTGGAAGGATCGCATGCCAAATACTCTATTTGGAAGGCTCGCATGCGTAAAAATTACTTTCCTTTTTCTATTTTTGGAAGGCTTGCATGCCAAGATAATTACTTTCCTTTTCTATTTGTTGGCAAGTGATTAGCCAATTAATGGGCTGATTTGTAGCCATAATTTTAGCCTAAATTTTAGGAACTTTCCTTGTAATTTTGAGTCTATTAAAAGGCATCTAAACAATGGAAAATGCAGTTGATTTTTCGGTAAAATTTTTGAGAGAATTTCTCTTTGGTTCTTTGAAGAACTATTCGAACTTATCGGAGTTTTCCGTGGCATTCACTATCGACTTATCAAACGGATTTCCACCACCGTTTGTGGCGTCTTCCTTAAACCGAGGTTCTTGTTCGTAATAAGTAATGGGTCGAGGTCATCTATACCAAGGTTCTTGCTTTTGTCGTACAACGGGTCGAGGTCTCCATCCAAATTCTGATTATAGAACGATCTTGAGTTCCTCTTCGTTGTCAGGTCTCATCATTCCTGGCGGGGTTCACATCATTTGGTATCAAAGCTTTGAGTCTAGATTAGGGTTGCCTATCTTTTTCTTTATTCCATATTCTTTTTCGGCTTACATACCCTTGTTTAGCCGAATTTCTTTATCCATTTTTCGTTCGTATTTTGTTTTGAAATATCGTTTCTTTACTATCAAAAATATAGTTGCTGATTATCTAAAAAAAGTTTCAAAAAAAGCAAAAAAAAGAAGAAGAAGAAAAGAAGGAAAAAAAGAAGAAAAATAGAAGAAGAAAGAAAAAGAGAAAAGAAAAAACCAGAAAAATGGTACATCGGATTCAACAATTTTTTTTTGTTATCACTCATTTTGGTTATAATCAGCACAACAAATCACATCACCTTATAGATCTATCTTTTTGTGTGTGTGAAAATTCTCCCTCCAAAGACCAATCTTTTTGTGGAAATTTTGATAATTTCAGTCATGAAAATTTTTGTCACCCGTGTTTCTTGTAATCTTCCTTTCAGATCCGAAATTCCTTTATGATTTCTTGGTGAATTGTTACTGGAAATTCTATGTATTGTTTGTTTTAGTTCCAAAAGAATGAAAAATAAATTATAGTGAGAGAGAAGTAAGAGTGGTGAGAACAATAAAGGGTTAGAGGCCATAAATTTTGAGTGAAAAACACCAGCATAGAGTGATTCACATTCTTGAGTGTAAACACGTAAGGGAGAGAATTGTGAGGTCCTTTTTTTCTAACTTTGTTTTGCAGGAAACATGTCTCGCAATAGTGCTACCATAGATTTGCCTGATCAGAAATTACTAGTGGAGGCCATAATGAGTGAGATGAAGCGTGTGATGAACTTGGAGCTCGAGCAAGTTCATGAATGGCTAGATAAGATGGAGGATAAACTCAGTGAACAGCCACAAAATGCTCCTAATATGCATAGAAGGGAAAGAGTTCAGCCGAGGGCAGTTAAGGGTGAAGATGAAGAGTCTTATGGGACTGGTTTTTGATGAAGATGAAGATCGATATTCAGTTGTTAATCATAGGAGACGTGGAGGGCAGTTTAGTGAAGCAAGGAATATGGAAGATAACAACTTGGGTGGTATTAAGATGAAGATTCCTTCATTTCAAGGTAAAACTAATCCTGAAGCATACCTTGAGTGGGAGAAAAAGATGGAGTTCATATTTGACTGCCACAACTATTCTGAAGCAAAGAAGGTAAGATTAGAAGTGATTGAATTTTCTTACTATTCTATTACTTGGTGGGATCAGCTTGTTACAAACAGGAGTAGAAATAGAGAACGACCAATAGAGACATGGGAGGAGATGAAAGCAATAATGAGAAAGCGGTTCGTTCCTAGTTACTACTATCGAGAGATATACAATAAGCTTCAGGGTCTTATGCAAGGAAGTCACATCGAAGAAGATTTCTATAAGAAGATGAAGATTGCTATGATCCGGGCTAATGTAGAGGAAGATAGAGATGCTACAATGGCTAGGTTCTTACATGGATTAAATCGAAAAATCCATGATAAGGTAGAGATGCCGCATTATGTTGAGTTGGAAGACATGGTGCACATGGCCATCAAAGTGGAGAAACAACTCAAGAGGAGGGGTGGATCAAAAGTACAGCCCATAACTCCGGTTCTACATCTTGGAAACCGAGTTATATAAAGAAGTTAGACAAGCCATATATGCCCAAACCTGAACCTAAGTCTGAGAACATTCGTCACATTTCTCAAGGTAAATTTGACCCTTCAACCTCTAGAAATCGTGACATTAAATGTTTTAAATGCTAATGTAGGGGACATATGGCAAGTCAATGCACAAATAGGCAGGTCATGGTGTTATAAGACAATGGTGAAATTGTCACTGACAATGATGATTCTGACCATGATGACATGCCACCATTAGAGGATGATCTCAAGGAGGAATATCTAGCCCCTGATGCTTTGACATTGGTGGCAAGGAGAGCATTGAGCATGCAAGCAAAAGGAGTTGAAGAAGTGCAACGGGAGAACATCTTCCACACCAGGTGCTACATCAAAGACAAGGTATGTAGTATGATTACTGATGGTGGTAGCTGTACTAATGTTGCATGTACAACAATGGTGGATAAATTGGGACTGCCCATATCAAAGCATCTTAGACCATATAAGTTGCAACGGTTAAATGATAGTGGTGAAGTAAGGGTGAACAAGCAGGTGTTAGTTGCATTCTGGATTGGTAAATATGAAGATGAAGTATTATGTGATGTAGTACCAATGCAAGCGGGACACTTGTTGCTAGGGCATCCATGGCAGTTTGATAGGCGTGTGAAGCATGATGGCTTTACGAACAAATACTCCTTTGTACTTAATCACGACCAATCACTCTTGTACCATTGACACCGCAGCAAGTTTATGAGGATCAAGTGAGATTGCAAAAAGAGAGTGATCAAAAGAAAGAGAGTGGCCAAAGTAAAGAGAGTGAACAAAATAAAAAGAGTGAAAATTAGAGAGAGGCCGGGAAAAATGAAAGAGAAAAAGAAAATCAAAATTCGGCCATTGAGAGAAAATCAGAGAGAAAACAAAAGAATTTCTATGCAAAAATGAGTGAAGTTAAGAGAGCAATGTTTTCAAATCAGCCGATGATTGTACTTTTGTGTAAAGAGGTATTTTTAAATGCTAACCAACTTGACCTTTCTTTGCCTAGTTCTGTTGTTTCTCTTTTGCAGGAATATGTGGATGTTTTTCTGGAAGAAATACCACATGTGTTACCTCCAATCCGAGGGATTGAACATCGGATTGATTTTGTTCATGGTGCGATGATTCCAAGCCGACCAGCCTATAGGAGCAATCCTGAGGATACAAAGGAACTTCAACGGCAGGTAAGTGGGTTGTTAGAGAAAGGGCACATGAGGGAAAGCATGAGCCCATGCGATGTTCCAGTTTTACTTGTGCCTAAGAAGGATGGGACGTGGAGAATGTTCGTTGATTGTCGAGCCATCAACAACATAACGGTAAAGTATTGTCATCATATTCCTTGCCTAGATGATATGTTAGATGAGCTGCATGGTTCTTGTGTGTTTTCTAAAATTGATTTAAAAAGTGGTTATCATCAGTTTAGAAAGAAAGAAGGAGATGAATGGAAAACTACTTTTAAAACAAAATATGGTTTATATGAATGGTTAGTTATGCCTTTTGGTTTAACTAATGCTCTGAGCACTTTTATGAGACTTATGAATCATGATTTGCATGCATTTATAGGAAGATTTGTTGTTGTTTACTTTGATGATATACTCATTTATAGCAAAAACTTGGATGATCATGTAGTACATTTGAAATCTGTTTTAAATGTTCTTAGAAAAGAAAAGGTATTTGCTAACATGAAGAAGTGTACTTTTTGCACAGATAAGCTTGTATTTTTGGGATTTGTTGTTAGTGCACAAGACGTACAGGTTGATGAAGAGAAGATACGTGCAATTCAAGAATGGACAAGTCCCACAAGTGTAGGTAATGTTCGTAGCTTTCATGGGCTTGCCAGTTTTTACCGGCGGTTCGTGAAGGACTTTAGTAGCATAGCCGCACCACTTACTGAAGTGATCAAGAAGAACGATGGATTTAGATGGGGACAAGAACAAGAGGAGGCATTTCAGCTAATCAAAGAGAGGTCGACCAACGCTCCTTTATTGTCTTTACCTAACTTTTCAAAAACGTTTGAGATTGAATGCGATGATTCAGGAATTGGCATAGGCGTAGTTCTTATGCAAGAAGGACGACCAATTGCCTACTTCAGTGAAAAACTAAGCGGGGTAGCTTTAAACTACCCAACGTATGATACTGAGTTGTATGCATTGGTTCGAGCTTTAGAGACATGGCAGCACTACCTATGGTCAAAGGAGTTCGTGATTCATACGGATCATGAGTCCTTGAAACACTTGAAGGGACAAAACAAGCTGAACAAAAGGCACGCTCGTTGGGTGGGGTTCATCGAAACATTTCCATACGTCATCCGGTATAAGAAAGGTAAGGAGAATGTGGTCGCTGATGCACTTTCTCACAGGTATGCATTACTTTCTACACTTGATGCAAAATTGCTTGGGTTTGAGTGCATTAAAAATTTATATGCTGATGACCATGACTTTTGTGAGGAATACCGTGCTTGTGAGAAAACCCCTTATGGCAAGTTCTTTAGACATGATGGGTTCCTGGTATGAGAGAATAAGCTATGTGTGCCTAATTATTCATTGAGAGAATTGTTAGTGCATGAATCTCATGGTGGGGGATTAATGGGATATTTTGTAGTTAGAAAGACTTTAGCTATTTTGCAAGAACACTTCTATTGGTCACACATGAAAAGAGAAGTTGAGAGAATTTGTGGAAGATGCGTCACATGAGGGCAAGCTAAATCTAGAGTTCAGCCCAACGGTTTGTATACCCCTTTACCAATTCCTAGTGAGCCTTGGATTGATATTTCAATGGATTTTGTGTTGGGATTGCCTAGGACTAAACGAGGAAGAGACTCAATTTTTGTGATTGTGGATAGATTTTCTAAGATGGCACACTTTATTCCATGTTACAAAACGGATGATGCCTCACATATTGCTAATTTGTTCTTTAGGGAGATTGTGAGATTACATGGCATGCCAAGAACAATTGTTTCAGATCGAGATGCTAAGTTCCTGAGCTATTTTTGGAAGACTTTGTGGTGTAAGTTAGGTACTAAGCAGTTGTTTTCTACTACTTGTCACCCACAAATTGATGGTCAAACCGAAGTAGTGAATAGGACTTTTCTACCTTGTTAAGGGCAATCATTAAAAAGAACTTCAAAACATGGGAAGACTGTTTACCACATGTTGAGTTTGCTTACAAAGAGCTGTTCATTCTGCTACTAAATTTTCACTATGTGAAATTGTATATGGATTTAATCTTTTAACTCCATCGGATTTATCTCCTTTACCTTTGACTGAGCGTGTTAATTTAGATGGCAAAAAGAAGGCTGACTTTGTCAAATAGATTCATGAGAAAGCAAGACTATATTGAACGAAGAACGGAGCAATACGCAAAACAAGCCAACAAGGGGCGTCACAAGCTGATCTTGGAACCTGGAGACTGGGTATGGTTGCATATGAGAAAGGAGAGATTTTCATAACAAATACGCTCAAAATTTCTTCCAAGGGGAGATGGTCCTTTCCAAGTGCTAGAGCGCATGAATGACAACGCTTACAAGCTAGATCTACCTGGTGAGTACAATGTAAGTGCTACATTTAATGTTACTGATTTGAGTCCTTTTGATGTAGGTGATGATTTGAAGAAAAATCCTTTTCAAGAGGAGGGGAATGATGCAAATCATAGAATAACTTCAAAGGATCCAGTTCGAGTGCCAATTGGACCAGTTACACGTCAGTGAGCAAAGAGGTTCAAAGATGTACTCAACGGGCTGATTCAAGAGATATGGGCTCAAGCAAACTCATGGAGGCTCATTGAGCATGAGCTATGTGTTCAACAAAGATGGCTCAACATGATTCAAGTTCTAGAAGAATCCAACTATGGATAGCTGAAATTCAGCAAGTAAATTGGCATGTGGATGATTAACCTTTTTAGAAGGTTTGAATGTCCAATACTCTAGTTGGAAGGTTTGAATGCCCAATACTCTATTTGGAAGGATCGCATGCCTAATACTCTATTTGGAAGGCTCGCATGCGTAGAAATTACTTTCCTTTTTCTATTTTTGGAAGGCTTGCATGCCAAGATAATTACTTTCCTTTTCTATTTGTTGGCAAGTGATCAGCAAATTAATGGGTTGATTTGTAGCAATAATTTTAGCCTAAATTTTAGGAACTTTCCTTGTAATTTTGAGCCTATTAAAAGGCATCTAAGCAATGGAAAATGCAGTTGATTTCTTGGTAAAATTTTTGAGAAAATTTCTCTTTGGTTCTTTGAAGAAATATTCAAACTTATCAGAGTTTTCTGTGGCGTTCACCATCGACTTATCAAACGGATTTCCACCACCGTTTGTGGCGTCTTCCTTAAACCGAGGTTCTTGTTCGCAATAAGCAACGGGTCGAGGTCATTTATACCAAGGTTCTTGCTTTTGTCGTACAACAGGTTGAGGTCTCCATCCACATTCTATTATAGAACGATCTTGGGTTCCTCTTCGTTGTCGGGTCTCTACGTTCCTGGCGAGGTTCGCATCACCACTAAGGGTGGAAACTAAAGAAAGGTCATGCATATATGTACACCAACACTCATACACGTAGGAAATCTCCTACTTCACATGTGGACACATATGACACATTTTATGCTCCACACCCACGGACATGTGCAAACCCACACATGAGAAATACGCATGCACGTGCTCCTAGCATTCATATGTTCATGCATATCATCCTCCCATGTATGCACATCCACCTCATCTTATGCATGCTCCATATGTTGCATATAATATACATGCTCCTAAATTTGCATATAACCCATATATGTCTCGTGCTTATCCACCTCCATCTTCATATGCTATATCTCATGCTCGTAGGAAGCACGTACCAAATAGAACTCAACCAAATGTGCATGCAACTAAGAAAAGGACACGCAAAACATACACAATTTGGGGTCCTAAGAACACTAGCATAAATGATGGGAATGCTTATGTTAATTCCTAGCTTAGCGATGTGATAAATAGTGCTAATTATGTTGGGAAGCTAAAGTCCACCTGGACTTGGCTTCCAAAGGCTAATCCCCTTGGACCTAACAAAGCTTGGGTACCATGAGCTTATAGTATATTATGTAGGTACCCAAGAACAAGAAAGAGAGCAATAAAAATCATATTGGCTATAAAAGGAAATGTTGGGGATACTCGATAGTGGAGAAACACATGGTGGGAGATCCCATATTGCTCTCCAAAGTGATTAGCATCAAGGATGGTGCAACAGTCACTTTTGGAGGTAATCAAAAGGGAACCTTCATTGGAGTAGGCAAAGTCGGTAATCCTTCCAAACTACTTATTACAAATGTTTATTTATTTAGTGGTTTATATCATAACCTTATCTCCATTAGTCAACTTTGTGACAAGGGTTACAATGTAAACTTTGGAGAGGGTATGTGTAAAATTGTAGATATTAATTCACATGTTTTATTTACCGGTATTAGGCGTAAAAATATTTATTATTGAAGTTTTCCTAAAACCATAGAACATTGCTTAGTTGCTAATACAAATGAACAACTATTACGGCATCGTCGTTTTGATCATGTTCATTTTAAGCACTTATATAAGTTTGCTAAGTATGATCTTGTTAAAGGTTTTTTGAAAATTGTTTTTAGTAAGAAAAACTTTTGTGATTTATATCAAAGAGGTAAACTAAGTAAATCATCTTTCAAACTTAAAGATGGCATAACTTCTAAGAGGCCACTAGAATTACTTCATTTAGACTTGTTTAGACCAACAAGAACCGCTTCTTTAGGTAATGCTCATTATGGATTAGTTGTCGTAAATGACTTCTCTAGATTTACTTGGGTTTCATTTTTAACCAATAAAAATGAAGCTTTTGAAGAGTTTAATATATTTGCAAAGAAAATTCAAAATTTCTTAGGATCCACCATTATCACTATTCGTAATGATCATGGAGAAGAATTTGAGAATGAATTTTTCACTAAGTTTTGGGATGACAACAGGATTACTCACAAATTTTATTTTCCTCGCGCACCACCACAAAATGTTGTGTTGAGAGAAAGAATAGGACCCTAACTGAGTGTGCTCACATCATGCTCCATGATAGTCATCTTGGACTACAATTTGGGTGGAGGCGGTGCACACGGCATGTTATGTGCTTAATAGGATCCTAATGAGGCCCCGAACGAACAAAACTTGTTTTGAAATATTTTATGATAAAAAGCCGTAAGTTAAATATTTTCGAGTTTTTGGTTCAAAATGTTTTATAAAGAACACCTTTGGTAACATAGATAAATTTGAGCCAAGATCCGATGAAGGAATTTTTGTTGGATATTCCACACGTAGCAAAGCCTACAGGATATACAACAAAACCTCTTCAACGATTGAGGAATCACTACACGTATCATTTTATGACGATTTTGATATTCCTCATGTTGTTGTTGATAGTGTAGATATTTTATGTGATTCCATTAGTAATGTTAAAATTAATGATTTTGAGACTAATACTAATGAAATTGTTGATGATGTTCCAAGTGATCCAGGTATTTCCAAATCTTACCCGACCGTTCGTAATCACCTCTATAACCAAATAATTAGAGATATTGGTGTGGGTGTCCGAATAAGGCCAAGGATTGCTGAATTTTCTCATTGTGAATTTGTCTCTATCATTGAGCCAAAGACATCCAAGAAGCATGTGAAGATAGCTCTTGGATAGTCGCAACGGAAGAAGAGCTCATACAATTTGAGAGAAATGAAATTTGGGAGCTTGTTCCTCTTCCACGTGGTCAACAAGTGATTGGGACCAAGTGGATTTTTAAGAACAAGACTGATAAGAATGATGTCATCATAAGTTATAAAGCAAGGTTAGTAGCTCAATGCTATCGACAAGAGGAAGGTATTGATTTCGAATAATCCTTTACCCACGTAGGTAGATTAGAAGTTATTAGATTCCTTTTATCTTTTGCATTCTATAAAAATTTTAAATTATTTCAAATGGATGTTAAAAGTGCATTCTTAAATGGTATTGTTAATGAAGAAGTTTATGTTTCTCAACCGCCCGGTTTCATTCGTGAAAAATTTTCAAACCATGTTTTCAGACTTAAGAAAGCATTATATGGGTTGAGACAAGCTCCTAGAGCTTGGTATGATCGACTCAAAACCTTTCTTTTGTATTTAGGTTTTAAAATGGGTGAAGTTGATTCAACTCTTTTCATTAAAGATTATGAAAATGACATCCTGTTAATTCAAGTTTATGTAGACGATATAATATTTGGTTCTACTAACTTTAATCTTTACCAAGAATTTTATAAGTCTATAAAGGATGAATTCAAAATGAGCCATATGGGTGAGCTCAACTACTTCTTTAGACTACAAATTCGACAAATGAAGGATGTAACTTTCATACATCAAACAAAGTACACCGGGGAGCTTATCAAGCGATTCGGGATGGAATCTTCTTCAAGCAAATGGACTCTCATGAGTACGACAACCCATCTATACAAGAATGAGAACGGAAAATATGTAGATGTTCATCTATATCGAGGTATGATCGGTAGCTTACTTCACTTAACCGCTAGTAGCCCGATATTATGTTCTCCATATGTCTATGTGCTAGATATCAAGCAAGACCTAAGGAGTCACACTTAATTGCGGTCAAACAAATTTTTTGTTACCTCAATCATTCACTAGATTATGGGTTACTTTACCTAAGTGTAGCACATATGAGCTAATCTCATATAGTGATGTCGACTTTACCGGATGTAAATCCGATAGGAAGAGTACTAGTGGCACTTGACATTTTCTAGGAAATTCTCTAGTTTCTTGGTTTTCCAAGAAATAAAACTCGGTATCATTGTCCACGACTGAAGCGAAATATATTACAGCAGGTCTTGCATGTGCACAAGTTCTTTGGATGGACATACACTCAAAGACTATGGTGTCAGTTGTGATACTTGTGTCCTATCATGGTTGATAACCAAAGTGCAATTTGTCTTTTCAAGAATCAGGTACATCACTCCCGTACCAAATACATAGATGTGGGACACCACTTTATTAATGATCATGTATCTATGAAGGACATCATTTTAGAGTACATTGAAACCCAAAAACAAATCACCGACATCTTCACTAGATCTTTTAAAGAAGATTCATTTGTGAGGTTGCGTGGAGAATTAGGGATTATGTATGAATCTGAATTATAGGAGTTCATACTTTTATGATAAATCATGTTTTGAACTCATGTCTTCATTTCATTTCTCTTGTTTTGATATGTTATATGTTTTCATATATTTTTCAATGAGATGTATTTGAGATTTTGATGATTTTGTTTGTTTGAATTAATATACGTGATTTGTATGTAATCTATCTTATTTAGATTATGATTCATGTTTAGAGAATTGTTAGAGTATAGGTCTTAGGGTGAGTTGTCTCAATCCTTTTGATTTTAGCCTCTATACATTTTTTGGACCAGGACAGACGACTGTCAATCCTTCGACAGTCGCCTGCCCAACTCTAATTTTTCTATCTGAAATCTGTGTTATTTACACAGGCGACTGATGTATATTTTCCAGGCGTCTGCCTCTCCGACAGGTGAATGAAATTTTTTCATCAGGTGCATGTCGGGATCTTGAAATGTCTCTGTAAACTCATCAAATTTTTGACCCTCTATCAGGATACTATTGCGTATTTTACTGTCGACTGTCATTATGCCAGACGATTGTGAGTTACTCAACAGGCGACGTCTATCTACCCAAGTCAGTTCTTTATCTTTTCGGCCAGTCGACTGACGATTGCATATCAGTTGACTGTCCACATCTGTGGCGGTTCGTTAACTCAATCTGAGCCATCGATCTATCGGTCCATTTCCCCTAACTTAAGTACGCGAGGCCGTCAGAATTCCTCTCTCATCCAATCGATTTCCCTCATCTTCCTCCTTCGAACGTCAACTGTCTATTCATCTTCCTCGTTAATTCAAAGATCCTACCCGTCAATTTCACTCCACGTTCACTCGATCGAGAGTTTGGATCTCTCCTCCTCAGTCTTTCGTCGCGGATTTGGTATATCTCTCGTGTTTTCTTTCGATCGTGCTCTATCTTTTTCGTTTTTCTCTTGATTCGTGCGATGGCTGCTCCCAAGATCCCTTCGTCTTCCAAAGGGAAAGTTGTTTTTCCTAGGAAGCCTAGGCACCCTAAATCCATTGCGACCGTACCCAAGAAAATCTCCTATAGAGCCCACACCAAATTTGCACAACCCCTCTCTGATGTGTCAGATGCTTCTGATTCTATTTATTCTTCCTCTGAAAAAGAAGAGTTCGTTGAGCCCCTTCAGAAGCATCATCGTAAACCCATTGGTGTTCACAACGATAAGCCTGCCGCTGAAACTGATTCCACTCGTGTGGCTACTGAAACCCACCCAGAGTCTATTCCCGCTGAAACCCAATGCCAAAATCCACCAAGGCCTCCTCTTGCTGATCCTTTAGTCCCCATTTGCCGGGACGATTCTTGTTTGGTAAAATTTCATGCTATGCTTGGAATCAAGCTTCTTCATGAGCGATTCATTGTTTATCAAGCCTTCACCACTAAGAGACTTTTCGAGATCCTCACGTCGACCCATTTGGTCCATTTGTTTCGATATTCTCATGTGGACTCCCATCATGCTTATGCATTCCTTGTCAAGCTATTTTATGCCAACCATATTCGCGGTGAATATGCTGACACGAGTGTCATTGAAACTGTTGTTCAGGAGACTCATATCAGGCTTGACCCCACTCTCTTAGGAACCATTATTAGGATTCCTTCCTTTGGCTCCTTGCCCGCTGATATTTCACGCTCTGACGTTGCTGATCTTGTTCAGACTGTCCTTCAGGACATGTTCTCTGTGATCCCTTCATATCTCTCCTCTGGCATCTGGGCTTCCACGTTTTCTGCTCGAGGTTGGGATTTTTACCAAGTGGGTAAGTCCAACATCTTGCCAAAATATGGCTCCTCTGATCAGCCTTCTAAGGAGATCCTTCGATGCATGTATGCCATTTTCTCTGGCATGTTTGTGAACTGGGCCGGGGTCCTCCTTGATTGGAAGGACATGGTCGAGTTCACTACTTTTCCTCTTATATTCCATATGGAGGACTCCTCACTCTTGTCTTTCGCTGTTTCGAGATCGATCTGTCCCCGTATGAGCCCATGCCTTTTGGCCCTCTTCTAGATGCATCTGCAAAGTCGAAGTCATTTTCGGCTCTGCAGACGGAATCAAAGAAGAGGCATTCTTTTTCAGCCATGTCTTCGTCCACTGCTCCACCTACTGATCAGCCCTCTTCATCTGCTACACCCTCTCGTGATCTGTTGAACGAGAAGGTTTCTGGTCTTTATGAGCTACTCCATTTGATGTTCCAACATCAGGGCATTCCCTTCCCTGCCCATCTCCAGTCTTTTGTACCATCACCTCAGCCTTCTCAGCCTCCTCCTCCAATCATCACTGAGCTTCCTGACCTACTGTTGATATTGCTTCTGAGCCGGTTACTTCTCCTACTCCCGTACACTCCTCTGTAGCTGATCTGGATTGACGCTTCACGGAGACTTCTCACCCTCAGGCCTAGATTTTTTGGTTAGGGTTGAGAGTTTGAGTGTCTGTCTGTATTTTTTTATTGTACTGATGGATGATGATGTATATGGAGTTGATTTTGGCCTTTGTACTCCCTTGTGTTCAGTCATATATATATATATATATATGATATCACTGTTTGATTCTTATATATTGAGATCCATGTTCGTATGTTGTGCAGTTGTGTCTCTCTCTGTGCTATATTAGATACATGATTTGATCGAAGGCATTTTCTTGCCTTTGAAATGTTGATATTGGATTCTCGTTCATTCAGTCAACTAAAATTTCTTTTGCTGATGAGTTTTTGGTATATATCATTGTTATACGCCTTCGTGTTTTCTCGATTTTATTTTGGTATCACATTAAATATATTTCACATCCCATCTTTAGACACTCATGATTGTTTTAGTACTTAGTTAGCACTATTGTTGTGGTTTCTCTACTCCCACTTTTTGGATAATGACATCGGAAAAGAGAAATAAACATATCATAATTTTGTGCAAAGAAAATTCTAAATTTGAATCTAAGATTAAATTTGCCTTAGATTCAGGGGAAGTAAGATATAATGAATTTGGATTATAAAATCCTAAATTTCTAGCATTGAAATTATTTCATTCTTGCATATCTTACATGTTTGCTTCAATTGATCTATAGATGCCCTTATGAATATTGACTAACTTGATTGGCATCTACGTAGAGGGCGTACGTTTTCATTAAGCACAATTATTTATCTTTTTGTTTATATTTGTTTGTCATCATCAAAAATGGGAAGAATGTTGAGTATTAGACTTCTCCCTACTTGTTGTTGATGACGAACAAACAAAAATACTTGTGACTAATCCCCTACTTGCAATTATTCCATTGCCTAAGCATATCATGAAGGTCAATTGGCAATGGATATCACTCAAGGATCAATCAAGACGAAAAGTGGTCAAAATGATGAATGAAGCTCCTAGAAGACTTCAAACTCATTCTTTGGAAAGAAGAGAGGCTAATACAAAGATGAAAACTTTTTATTCTCTTCTAGTATGTAACTTAGAAGTAGAACTATGTTGGAGCGCACACACATCTTTATTTCTGTGATAGGAAATCATTAGATCATATTTCATTGGCCTCCAATTCATATTTCTCAAGCATCTGCATTTTAGATTTCAACAGGCGACTGCTGAACGTTTAACTGACGCCTGTCTCCAAACAGCCGCATGTGATTTGTTCTACAGTCGTCTGTTTTGCATATAATTTATCATTTGATTTTTGGGCTTTCAACTATAACTTTTATCAACCGACTCCTGTACAAAGTAGGCGCTAGTGACTTGTTAGTCGGCCGCATGTCTCTCTCTTGCCCAAAGATCATTATCTTATCTTCATTCGGCCAGATGACTGATGTTGAATTGACAGTTGCCTGCCCATGGCACATGCGACTGTGTATGCTTCTTCAGTCGCCTGTCGATTCTTGTCTTAACACTTGATGTTTAACAAGTTTTGCAAGTTTCGGCCAGACGACTGATGTTGATTTCACAGTCGCATGTCCATGGCACAAGCGCATGTGTATTCCACATTAGTCGCCTGCCTATCTTCTCAAAACTTCTTAAGTTTTCTCAACTTACTCATGTTTCACTCAGTCGTATGTAGAAGGTTTCTCAGTCAGTTGTTAGGTTTACATGTGTCTGTCAGACATTCATCAGTTGATTGTCCTACGTGGTAAGTTACCGTTTGAATTCTCACCTACCCTCTGACACAGTGCAACAGTCGACTGTTGGTTCTTCATAAGTCGACTGTCGAGTGTGTAAATTCTATCCATTGGCTGTTTCTCCAGAAATTTCAATGGGATTTTTTGCGGATTCTGTTTGAGGGTTTTAGTGAACCCTCAGCTTTCATCTTCAAGTTGAGGGGTTACTCATCTACATGATCATCTTTTGAAAACCCTAAGCTTTCATCTTCAAGTTTTAAAAGCTCTCAAATCCAAAATCCCTAGATTTTTCGAATCTCATTCTCTCTTGCTCTCCAACCTAGAATCCAAGTGATATCCTCTAGGGAATTGGTGGTGACAAGAGAAAGGGCTTTCGCTATTCTTGGAAGAGATTCAACACACAACACACTTTCTCCTTCAAGTTCTACTTCAAGGCTTAGGTGATTGGAAGTGTTGCTATTTCATTATTTCATATCTTTCCATATTAGTTTTACTCTCGGTTTGTGAGAGTGGTTTGCTTGATCCCAAGTTGTGGGAGTCAAGGACATCGATTGTGTTTCAATTTCACTTGTAGGGTTGCTACAAGTGGGTTTAAAGGAAACCTCAAGTTAGGGTTCTAACTTAAGTATCCAGAGGTATCTGAATGGAAGGGACGTAGGATTACCGGAAACAAGTCGGGAGTTGACTTGGGTAATACGAACCCTTGAAACATACTTTGTGTTAGCATTGTTGCATTTTGGGCTTATTTATAATTTTGCATTTATTCTTGGTTAGGAATTTAAATTGGTATAACTTTCATTTAAATTTTATAAACACTATTCAATCCCCATTCTAATGTTTTCCTCCACCCCCGAATCAAATTATTTAATTCCATACCATAATGATTCGGATTGTCGTCATTTGATCGTGAATTCATTTATTCATTTCGACTACCCATTTTGGCAAGCTTTTCACTTGGATGGGCGTTCTCGCCCAATTATTTTTGACACGACCTATCTCTCCCATTTGGCAGGAACCCATCATAAGGAGAAGCTCGGGGTTGTGTCGCTTGCCACTAATGCTCGCAGTGGAGGTAGGGCATTGGACGTGGCGACGCTCGCGGAGGATTGTAAGGATATGATCGAGCAGTTTCCACCACAGTTACACATTTTGGATCAGCCTTTTGCTAAGGTGTATTCTTTCCTTTACGTAGTGTAAATAAATAAAATCAAAATTTAGTTAGTTTGCTTTTGCTTGTTTGCTTTCGTATGCTTTTCTTTTCTTTTATAGGATCTTTTGTGAGATCTAATACTCTCCCAACATTGTAGACAATGTTTATTTTAAGTTGGGGGAGAGTGTTAGAATCTTTAGGATTGTTAGGATTTTGAGTTTAGCCTAAATTTGTTTTTTGAGATACCTCCATTTCGCCATTACCCATTACTTTTTATTGCATATCTTATTTGTCCTCCTTGTCCATCCGTCGCTTGCTTTTTGCTTAGTCCCTACATGTTTAATGACATGCAATTTTTCGGATTATCATTTTGGTATCAAATTCATAAATGTTTGATTGGCATGGTTTAATTTTTTTCCAATTTGGATTCATATGCGAATATGCCACGTATGGAACTACATTATATGTCATGATACTCTCTTTGAGATAATTTGGGAAAAGTTTGGTGTAAGTAATTTCATGTTGGGATGCATGGTGTAGTTTTTAATTGGATTGGGCGTGGCCATTTGGTTATGTTTTGTTTTCCTCTTAAGGAGTGGTTGGATGAGTTGATAATTCATGTTTGAAATGAGAAAGAGAGTAAATATAAGTGAATGTTTCTTCCTAATCACATTGAGTAGCCGGTGCCCCACGAAACATTGGGGAGGACGCCAAAAATGAGATTTAGGATATCATTCCATTCCTTTGCCTATATAGCAGTATCGCATGTATGCAAAAGGAGACGGTGTTTGCATTTCATAGCGTTATCGCGTAAATGCAAAACATAAAAATCAAAAAAAGAAGAAAAAAGAAAAGAAAAGAAAAATGAATGAATAAATGAATGAATAAGCAACATGAGTGATGCAATCTCATCTCTCACAACTTAAAAAGAATTTCTTTTGTTTTGGCCATTTTCATGAAAATTAGAAACTTTGCCGTTTGTGATATATCCCTATAAATGCGATACGGTGCTTATTACTTCACTTTTCTTTGAATTGGATTGAGGAGAATGTCATTTGTCGTTTACTTTCATACATTGAGTATATTGGCTTTGGAATCAATTGGAAATACCATTTTGTGTATGCCATAAGGATATTGTGAGTTGGTGCATGTTTTTCCTTTTAATCCGAATTTATCGCATATTTTGCTAGGGACTAGCAAAAAGCTAGTTGGGGGTGTGATTCAGAGTGAAAAGTGTATATTTATACCCACTAACTACCCCCATTTGTGCTAAAGATTAGGCTTAAACTTGCTCTTTTTGGGTATATTTTTACTTCATGTAATTTTTCGATCTTATTCTCATTCTTTGCATAAAATACGGTTTTTATCATCATTATTGGCTTCCTGATATTTTTCATGCGCTCCTGCTATTATTATGATAATATTGTAAATTTTTTAGAATTAATTGAGCGATTGATTATTTTATAGAATTATTGGAAGTCAATATTGTGGTTATTAAGTCATTATATTCATTTCATAATCAAATTAACTAATTTCTCCTTCTTATATTTTTCAGGTACTCCTGTGGGTCTTGGGGATTTTTCAGATTTTTCTGGGAAATTTCCGAGACTTCTGTCTATTTTTGGTGGATTTTTGGAGGAGAATTGAGCAAAAAAGGATTTTTTGGGATTATTTGAAAAAAGAAAAGAAAAAATAGGGTTTGGGCCCAAAGGCCCGCGGCCCGCTCTTAGAGCGGGCCGCTGGAAATTTTAAAAAATAACGCAGACTTATTTTGCGGGCCGGCCGCTAGGGCCCGCTACCCGCTGGGGGCGGGCCCGCCCAACGGGCGGGCACGCGCACGGCGCGTGCCCGTGCCCAGCGGGGGGGCTTCAGTGCCCGCGGGTCGGGCGCTGGGCCGCCCAACCCGCAAGCCCATTTACTTGATTTTTTCGGACTGGAGCAAAAATGAGAGGGGCAGCTCGGTTTCTTTCTTTTTTTGGCGATTTTAGGGGTTTGTGGAGCCCTTCTTCTTCCCCAAAGGTTAGGGAGGAGCTTAGAAGCCATGGAGATGATGGAGGAGCTTGGAAGAGGTGCCCAAGTGAGAGGGAAGCCTCATTTCTTGAGAGATTGGTGATCTCTTCCCTCTCTTCTTTTGTATTTTTGTATTTCTCTTGTTGTATTGAACTCTAGATGAATTTGTCTATGAATCTCATCTTATTTAGTATGATGGAGTAGTGTGATTGGTGTGGGTTGTGATTCATTGTGGTTGGTTGTTAATTCTTTCTTTAATTTCCTCTTGCCCATTTTCATTGTTGATGTTGGATGTATTATTAGGGCACATTTTCATTGGTAAAGACCCGAAAGGGCATAATTCGAAATGAATCCATGTTCCTAATTTGATTAGTGCCATGATAATACATCCATCCCTATTGCTAATTGTTGTGTTCTTTAATGCTAAAGTTTCCGATTGAGTGTCCTTAGCCGGATGATCAATTGAGTTATATGCGGATAATTTGCGCTTGATTAACACCAATCTTAGTGAACCCACAACCCATGCTTTCTCTCCTAGCTATCCTAAATCCTCATTTGGCTCTCTAACCCTACCCACTTAGGATAGATTTGTTGATTTACCACACCGTTTTCCCACTTCCATCCACTTAGCGAGTTAGTTGTAACACGCTTTATCGTTCTTTACCGATCAAATTTGCAAGTGTAGAACGATTTGTCCCTGTGATCCGACCTGGTATTCACCGGTGATTTATTATTGCATTGACACTCCTACGCTTGGGAGTGGAAGGTATGCTCCTTGCGCGTCCTCCCGTTCAATCATCCATACATAAGGCACTACTACCACCATCACACTCCACTACTCCATATCCACAATACCCAGCCTGCACTCATGAAGCATCCAATCTGCTACCTGAAAACCACGAGGTGGAGCACGTCAATGCATGTCCCAGCAGGAAATCCCAAAACTAATGGCAATTTATGTTATTCTTTACTTAATTAATGTGGTTACAAGTTAAGGTAAGATCATGAAGACTATGTAACATAGCATAACGGTAAGGCATACCACTGTATGAAGTAAAAGCATATGAAATAGAGAGGTACCTGCTGTTAGAGAGTGAGCTGCTGCAAAAGAGAGTTAGTGCTACAAATATTATATAAGGAAAGGAATAGCAAATGCAACTACAACTATATGATTATAATGAGAAATAAATACTAGAGGACAAGAAACAACTACAAGTAAGACTTCATAATAAGGATAACGTAATTGCAAGGTGGTAAGTGACAAGTGCAGAGACTAGTAATCCAAGTGCCACAAGCAGACATAGTCTAAAAGAGTATTAATACCACAGTGTCACAACAATACAAGTAGAGGAAAGAGGAAACACTGCAAGGATAACAAGTAACATGTAATTTATAGCAATTACAACTATAACAAGCAAGGAAAATAATCGCAGGTATATTGTGATAAAGTAAGAGTCTCCAGTTATTGATATTTATTCGGAACCCTTGTAAATGCAGGACACAAGGACTTGGACCTCACCCTAAAGGTGGGGTGGCACTCAAACTACCCCGCTAGTGGTACACAACACTGATGAATTTTAACGGGGCATCTTTAACTCCCTCGTCCCTGGTAGGAGTGAGAATATCCTCTATATCACCAGGCGTATCACAGGGTCACTCCCTATAAGGCGAGTGAAAATAGTCACCACAACTACCACGGGTCACTCCACTCCTTGCAGGTGAGTGGGTGCTAAGAATCTCCACCTCCAAGTCCAGTCCTTTTGGATGCTGTTACTCAGATATTCCCCCAAATTCCATCTTGGAAACTCGCCATCTTTAGAAAGGACTAAGACATTCCAAGCTCATTTTAGTTAAACATCATAAGTTATATTATAGGAGTCATGATGGCATGGCCTCACAGTATCAACATTTCTCATTCATATCAATATGGGTCATGCACCTAAGTGTCATGCCCTCCATCATAGCCACATCACATATCAACATAGGTCATGCACCGAAGTGTCATGCCCTTTATCATATCCATTTCAATTCATTACTACTGATAGATGAAACCATGCCTTACATGTCCCAAACATTACCAATTCACAACTTGGTTCATGACATAAATGTATGAAAGTACATTTCTCAAGTTTCTGGATTTTACTTTCAGTTGGGCATTTTCACGAACACGTGGTGGGCATTATTAACATGGCCCCTAGAACATGAACTAATCCATGAGCAAACCACACTATCAAACTCTTTTCCATGTATCAACAAGCATCATGAGCAATGAAAGGAAGAATATATATAATACACAATTCAAAGCACTGCTTAAACGATTTAGCTTGCTGGAAAAATACAGACAGTCATATATGTTGACAGATATCACCCAATTTCATTGTGAATTTAACAAAACTTAATAAACTAAAGCTGTAGATCTACTAGTTAAGTAGTTATAAAATATCAAAAATTCAGGATGTATATGCTAATTATTGTGACATGTACCGTAAAAACATAGCAGATCTGTTCAGATTCAGAAAATATGACATAACTTCTTCAATAAATCTCAATCTATTCCAGCCAGATTCTGATTTTTCATTGAACATAAAAATTGTAGATCTTGAAGTGTAGATGTTCAAAATGTCGAATTTTGTAGAATTTTGATATTTATAGTAGGAGACATAATCAGTTTAGTGAGCGGATGTAAAATTTGGCAAAATCTGATACTCTGGAAATAGTTCCATTGTAGGCCTAATTGCAGTTCGAAATTTGAAAAACTTCAAACATGAAAGTTGTAGATATCTATCCAGTCCTTTCAGCAGAAATTTTTTAGAATTTTTCCATGTCTTAATAAAAATAGCAAGCAAGGAAAACTGAACTACATTTTAGCCCCTTCATAACAAAATAATAGTTCAATTTAGCTAAGACTAACATAACATACATTAGGGGAGGGTTTCCTACCTCAATATGGAAGATTTCCCAACTCTCATGCTTATTCTCGATGCCTCATACATCCCTCTAGCTCCAAGCCTCAAGAAGATTCCATCTTGCATTTTTCATATGGTGGCTTATTCCAAAAGAAATGCATAGTATTAGCAAACATGGTATTATTAAAGGGATAACCCCACGATTGCGGCGAATAGCAGGGTTGAAGCATTTTACTATTTCTAGCAGCCCAAGCTATCGGCCAATCCGGGCATCAAATGACCGAAATCATGGCTCACATGTCATCGATAATGCATCACCATCGCATTTAATGGTAAAAAAATACAAATAAACTCACGGGTTCAATACACAAGCAATTTCCACGGTCAACGATTTCTGGGACTCGCACAGAGTTCGCCGGTGTTGTGGAAAAATAAGAGGCCAAATGAGGAGCGTCTACGGTTTCTATGTGAAGAGGAGGCTGTTTCCATGATTTCCATGCGTCTCTTCAACCACTTCTTCTGGATCTATCCCCTCAGGACCCCAGGCTGGTATACGATCATGGCCCTTCGAGGGAGGGAGGCAGTTGCTAGAAGCTCTCCCCACCCCAACCCGAAGTGGAAGGACAAGTTTGTGTTTGTGGTCTTCCAGGGGAGGCAAGCTTCTGCACCGGTTGGGGCACCCCCCAATTTGGGGCCTTCCGAGGATAAGCCGCTGACAGTTGAGGAGGAGAAGGATGCTCTGAAGAGTCTACCAGAGGGCATGAGGTCGGTAGAATGGATATGGTCGGACGAGGTGTTGCATCAGACCGTGTGGACAAAAGATAGATTCGACCGTTCTCGCCAACTTTTCAACCTTTGTCACTCAGACTAACTCGTTTGTTGCTCTAGCAAGGATGACCAGTGCAGATCACCAAGTAGATCCTGCACTGAAAGAGGCGATCGAGGCTTAAATCAGGGATGCGGAGGCGAGAATGTTGTCACCCCGGGATCCGACCATACCGAGTCTGCTCGCCAAGATATTTGGAGATCGGACCATGATCATTGAGGGGACTACCCAAGTGGCTCGTCCTCGACCGAAGAAGAAATGCTCCTCCTTTGAGTTTGAAGTGGTTGCACTGGAGGGGGCCAAGAAAAGGGGAGGATCGTTCTCAGTGACTCGGATCCGTCTGGGTCGAATGCAATCGTGGAGCAAGCCTCACGACCAGGGAGTGATGCGTCCCATAAGGAAGGCTCGACGAAGACTCAAGCTCCACCAGATCTTCGCATGCACCAGGACTCCTGGCCTTGGGAGGTCTGTCTTCCTCTGTAGGGTTTCCCGAAGACATCCCCGAGGAGTTCCGACCGATGTTGTTGGAGGGTCGATCTCCTCAGGCCCATCTCGACTGCTCCGAGGAGGGGCTTGTTAGGGCGAGATTCCTGTTGAGGCTTGGGGATTTCGCTCTTCTTGATTGCGGGGCCGCTTTCTGCGTTGTTGAGAATGCGACCCTTACCTGGGACATGGCAGTCATGGAAAGGGCCGACTACGAACGGCTTACATCAGTAGCCGTCCATACCAGCATCCAGGTAATGACCGTATGGGCCTCTATCGAAGTTAACATCTGCGTACAAGTTGATCATCGATCGTTGTATGCATGCTTTTCTGGCTACAACGACATTGCGTCGTCGAGCTTCAGTGGTGGCTGATCATGGTTTCACCCTGGAGGCCGTCATGTCGAGGGTGGAGAAGTCCCAGGCTGAGATAGAAAGAATCAGCCAACTCTCCGAGACGAGGTCGCTAGTTGTTTAGACGCTCGAGCACGAGCTAAGCGAGTCTCGTAAGAGAGAGGCTGAGCAGATCTCCTTGAGGGAGCGATCAGAAAATGCTCCGCTGGAGGAGAGAGTCAAGGCCGACGTCATTGTAGAGAAGGCGATCCATGATGTCAAGGATAAGTTTTCTGACTTTGATGAGCTATTGAAGCAGGGTTACGAGCGATGTCGGTTGGAGATGAAGAACCGATTCCTGGACCTCTCCACGGAGATCGACGAGATACCGATGGTTTTTTCGGACCATGGCGAGGATGAGTCGAGCCATGGTGATGATGATGTAGTGCCCTGTAGTAGCTACTGCACACGTACTAGAGGGGGGGTGAATAGTACTTAAAATAATTAAGAGAGTTATTCCTAACTATTGTGCAAGAAATAAACGACAATACAGAATAAACAACAATCAACATGAATTAACAAACTCAAACAAAGTATGTAACGGATTCGGATCCACCCAAGTCTCCCCGACTTGTTCCCGGTGATCCTACGTCCCAACCACCCGGATCCCCTCCGGATACTTGAGTTAGAAACCCTAACTCAAGATTTAGCACTATGAAATTCTTGTGAAAAACCTTCACAAGACCAAATCATACACAATATAAATGTGACTCCCACAACCCGGGATCACACTCTCTCTCACAACCGAGAGACAATCACTTGCAATATCAATTGAAATGAAATATGAAATACTTACCACAAAATCCTATGTCTTGAGTATAACTTACCAAATTAGGGCAAGAAGGATTTTGAGGAGAGAATGTCACCAAACCGAAGCTCCACCAATAAGATCGGTGATCGAAGGCAAGGATGGAGGATGGTGACTATGGATCAAGCTCTTGGCTTGGAAGGCTCACAATGGAGAGAATCTCTCTTGAGGAAAATGGCTCAAAGAGTTGAGGGAGAAATTCTTGTGAGGAAGAGAAAGCTTTAGAATGGAGTTGAATAGCTTCTCTTTGATTTCTCTAAATCCCAAAATATGTAGCCTTGAATACTAGGAAAGAACCCCTCCAAGTATATATAGGATAGAGGAAAGAGAGGAGAGAAATTCGTGCAATAAATGCACCAACGGCTCTATTTTGAAGCAGACTAGTCGGTCTAAGAAGGATCACTGACCGACTAGTTCATCAACTAGTCGGTCGGTGATTCAACATGAACCGACTAACAGCTCGACAGCCAAAAGAGTGATTTCCAGGCAATATGAACTAGTCGGTCTAAGAAGACTTTCCAACCAACTAGTTTGCCAACTAGTCGGTCGGTGAGTGTTCTTTGACCGACTAAGAGATGAAATCAAGTAGCTGAATACAAGTTACACTAGTCGGTCTAAGAACAAATTCCAACCGACTAGTTTCACAACTAGTCGGTCGATGAATGTTCTTAGACCGACTAGCTGTAAACAGTAACTCAGGCTGTACAGAGGCAATGATAACTAGTCGGTCTGAGAAGGATTCCTAACCGACTAGATCGTCATCTAGTCGGTCGGTGATCATTCTTTGACCGACTAATTGATCAACAGTGAATGAGCTGAAATGAGCAAGGACATCTAGTCGGTTCATGAAGAGTTGCCGATCGACTAGATCGTTATCTAGTCGGTTGGTTCTTCTTCTTGAACCAACTAAGATGCACTAGAAGCCGAGGGAAGAAGCGATAGGCTTCGGGAAAGTTTCTAATGGCTTCTATGATAATCCTATCTCTAAGATATGAGTGAAATGAAGATTATGATGTAAGTCCTACTCAAGGCTTAACATTCAAAACTATGAAGCTAGAAGACAATAAATAATACATGACGAACCGTCTTCAAAGCTTCACTCTTCATTCTTCTTGACTTCAATATTGCTCCTTGAGCTTCAACGAAGATTCAGGCACACGATCACATGTATTGAGAAGTCTTGAGACGTCGTTTTTGATGTACGTATTCTTTTGACGACGATCTCCATAACTGCGCTCACAAACAGTTAGTACACGATATTTATGTTTGCTCATCATCCAAAACCAAATCCGGGGAATCAATACTCAACATTCTCCCCCTTTTTGGTGATGACAAACCAACATAAATAATAATCAATAATAATGATTCAATTGAAATTTACTTACTCCCCCTGCATTAATGACACGTTAGTCTCGTATTAAATAGCATCAAGCAGAAGAGAAAGATATGAAATATGAACCAATTATTGACATATAGGATCTAAATCTATTTTATATCTTAACTCTCCCTGAATCTAGCATATCAAAATAGATTCATGGTAAATTGCTTTGAATTATCAATTAGCACATTGTCATTATTAATTCTCTCCCCCTTTGGCATTAGCAAAAAGAGCAGGAGGAGATCAATAACAAGATTTCAATGGCTAAGAAATTAAAGCAAGAGAGTCTAAGAATACGACCACGGTCCAAATGACACCAAAGTAAAATACCAAATGTAAAATACCGAAGAAAATCAAAGCGTGCCAACTTGACCATAATCGAAAATCGAAAAACGAAACCATCAAGCCATAGGCAAAAATTGAAATACGAAATCATCAAGCCATAGGCGAAAGTCGAAATACGAAATCATCAAACCATAGGCGAAAATCGAAATACGAAATCATCAAACCATAGGCGAAAATCGAAATACGAAATCATCAAGCCATAGGCGAAAATCGAAAACGAAATCATCAAGCCATAGGCGAAAATCGAAATACGAAATCATCAAAACTCAAATCAATTTCACGTATTGAGTTTTGGAACATACTCTCCAATATCAACATTCTTAGTTAAATAGAGTGCATGGAAAACAATTCTATGTTTCCATAGAAAGAATTCTATTTAATCCAAGATAATCGTCGAGCGACGAAATCAATATCAGAGACATAAATCCAACGAGAATACCAAATGTAGTGAATTGATACCAAAAGTAATATGCAAAAATGTTTTATGCCAAAAATAGATAGAACATCATAAAACTATGGCATACACAATTCTAGCATACAAATTGAAACAAAATGATACCAATGTAAATATTCTAACAATGCATGCATTCAACATACATGGAAACCAAATGTATATCAAAAGTAAGAATATACTTACAACATTAAGCTCCCCCTACTTTGGTGCATCACTTAAGCACCAACAACTCCATTTGAATGAAAATTCTTTGCAAATCAATGAGTTGGTAGGGTTGGTATCCCACGGTGGATTGAACCTAGAAACACTTAATATGGAGCTAAAATTTGATTTGTTGCTCCTTCTCTTATCCTTGAGTACCTAAAGATAAAATATCATTCCATGGTACCCAAGGACATTGGGTCCTAAGAAATTAGACTTTTGGAAGCCAGTCCAATTGGACTTAGACTTCCCCACATAATTATCATTATGAATTACATTCATAAAATAAGAATTCATATACACTTGTTTTTCATTCATGTTTGTGTCATTCGGGCTCCAAATAGTGAAAATTTTGGGAGCCCTATTCCTATTGGGAACATGCATACGTTGTTGATTTCTATGTGATGCATGTCGTGAATAGGCATAAGATGCATGATGAAATGGTGCATGATGATAATCATTCATATGGGAATGTGAATGAACATATGCATATGGTGGAACACGTGCATGAGTGTGTCTCACAAGGTGTGCACGTTCTCGTGGATGCGGAGCATAAAAATCATTATATGTGCTAACATGTGGAGTAGGATGTGTGTTCCTACGTGGCATGGTATACATGAAAGCATGACCCTTCTTTGGAGGTCCACCCAAAGTGGGTTTCTTTCCAAATGGGGGTGTGTACCTAGCGGAAGCACCATTGGTAGAAGAACTACCCATGACGTGTTTACTCCCACTAGTAGAAGCATCGGAAGATGGCCTAACAAAGGTGGCGGACAATTTGGACGAATCTCCCAACTTATACCCCAAGCCAATGTGATGATTGGCTGGAAGTAAGTCATTTAGGATATTGTCCAAATGGCCCTTACCCTTATTGAATTCATGAATTCGGCCTAATGTGCACTCATACTTCTCGGTGAGAGAATGCAAAGAAGCGTCCAATGTGGACACTTGCGATGCGAGTGCACCAACACGTGACTTGAGATTTTTATTCTCAATACTCAAAGTTGAGTTTTGAGACGTCAAATCCGCTATCACATGTTCATCCGAATCCTCGATATGAACATGCTCAAGTTGAGATTTGAGATTTACAATCTCATTTCTCAACCCTTCAACAACGGTGTCGTTGTTGACGATGATAGGCTTAGGCGAGATTTTAAGACTATCTAGCTCATTTTTAGTCTTAATAAATCTAGTAGCCAAATTAGAAAACTTATTCCAAAGTTGTTCATTAGCTATTCTAAGTTCATCAATAGTTTCCTCTTCGCCTTCATCCTTGCTTCCATCCTCGCTTTCATCTTCGCTTTCATCAGAGGAGGTCTCTTGAACACGTTCATCTTTTCCCATGAATCACGTGTGTGCTTTCTCCACTCGTTCATCATCCGACTCTCCACTTGAGGAGTCCTCTTCGGAGTCGGTGAATGTGCCGACAAGTCCTTTCGTGTGTTTTCTCGACTTGTCGTACTTGGATGCCTTCCACTTCTCCTTGTGTTTGTAGAGAGGACACTCCGGCTTGATATGTCTTGGCTTGTTGCATTTATAACACATGGGAGTAGAAGCATTAGTCGAAATAAATTTTGAATTGCTCTTCAACTTACCTTGTCGGATGAATCGGTTGAACTTCTTTGCCATATCGGCCAAAGCTTCCATGTCCAACTCTTCTTATGATTCTTCATCATCAGTAGATGGGGCGGCCTTGTACGCAATCACCTTTTTCTTTGGCTCGTCTTGCTTCAAGTACGCCTTCATCTTTTCCTTCATCTTGATCTTGCTTTCCTTGCGTACCTCGTAAGACAACAAGGTACCCATTAGTTGAACAACGGTATATTTGTTCATATCATTACCTTCCTCGATGGCGAAGGTACGCTTCTCCCAACAAGAAGGAAGTCCGTCAATAATCTTTGCGACTTTCTCCTTTTGGGTGTAGATCTTCCCAAGCGCTTCAAACTCGTTGGATATGTCCACGAAGCGAGCATAGTAGTCCTTCATAGTTTCACCATATTCCATGTGAAACAACTCAAATTCTTTGTTAGCGACAACGAGTTTAGAATCTTTTACCGTACTCGTTCCTTCGTGCAAGATGAGGAGTAGGTTCCATACTTGATATGGACTCTTACATGTGCATATCTTGTTGAAATCTTCGGGCTCCAACGCACATTGCAAGGCGTTCATTGCCTTGGCATTGCTTACCTCCGCGGTGACCTCCGCGGTAGTCCACTTCGCGAAATCTCCTTCGGCGGGCTCGACATACTCCGTCATCGTGGCTCTCCAAAGTGAAGCGCTCTGGAGGAAAGTTTCCATCCGGCATTTCCAGTACACATAGTTGGTACCGTTGAAGTGAGGAGGCCTGACAGAGGATTGTCCTTCCATAACTGAAGAAGATCCGTGACGATCCTTGAAGACGTTGTAGTCGTTGTTTGTCATAGCTTTGACCTTGTAGCTTTAACCTTGGCTCCGATACCAATTGTAGTGCCATGTGGTAGCACACGTACTAGAGGGGGGTGAATAGTACTTAAAATAATTAAGAGAGTTATTCCTAACTATTGTGCAAGAAACAAACGACAATGCGGAATAAACAACAATCAACAAGAATTAACAAACGCAAACAAAGTATATAATGGGTTCGGATCCACACAAGTCTCCCCGACTTGTTCCCGGTGATCCTACGTCCCAACCACCCGGATCCCCTCCGGATACTTGAGTTAGAAACCCTAACTCAAGATTTAGCACTATGAAATTCTTGTGAAAAGCCTTCACAAGGCCAAATCATACACAATATAAATGTGACTCCCACAACCCTGGATCACACACTCTCTCACAACCGAGAGACAATCACTTGCAATATCAATTGAAATGAAATATGAAATACTTACCATAAAATCCTATGCCTTGAGTATAAATTACCAAATTAGGGCAAGAAGGATTTTGAGGAGAGAATGTCACCAAACCGAAGCTCCACCAATAAGATCAACGATCGAAGGCAAGGATGGAGGATGGTGACTATGGATCAAGCTCTTGGCTTGGAAGGCTCACAATGGAGAGAATCTCTCTTGAGGAAAATGGCTCAAAGAGTTGAGTGAGAGATTCTTGTGAGGAAGAGAAAGCTTTAGAATGGAGTTGAATAGCTTCTCTTTGATTTCTCTAAATCCCAAAATATGCAGCCTTGAATACTAGGAAAGAACCCCTCCAAGTATATATAGGATAAAGGAAAGAGAGGAGAGAAATTCATGCAATAAATGCACCAACGGCTCTATTCTGAAGCAGACTAGTCGGTCTAAGAAGGATCACTGACCGACTAGTTCATCAACTAGTCGGTCGGTGATTCAACATGAACCGACTAACAGCTCGACAGCCAAAAGAGTGATTTCCAGGCAATATGAACTAGTCGGTCTAAGAAGACTTTCCAACCGACTAGTTTACCAACTAGTCGGTCGGTGAGTGTTCTTTGACCGACTAAGAGATGAAATCAAGTAGCTGAATACAAGTTACACTAGTCGGTCTAAGAACAAATTCCAACCGACTAGTTTCACAACTAGTCGGTCGATGAATGTTCTTGGACCGACTAACTGTAAACAGTAACTCAGGCTGTACAGAGGCAATGATAACTAGTCGGTCTGAGAAGGATTCCTAACCGACTAGATCGTCATCTAGTCGGTCGATGATCCTTCTTTGACCGACTAATTGATCAACAGTGAATGAGCTGAAATGAGCAAGGACATCTAGTCGGTTCATGAAGAGTTGCCGACCGACTAGATCGTCATCTAGTCGGTTGGTTCTTCTTCTTGAACCAACTAAGATGTACTAGAAGCCGAGGGAAGAAGCGATAGGCTTCGGGAAAGTTTCTAATGGCTTCTATGATAATCCTAGATCTAAGATATGAGCGAAATGAAGATTATGATGTAAGTCCTACTCAAGGCTTAACATTCAAAACTATGAAGCTAGAAGACAATAAATAATACATGACTAACCGTCTTCAAAGCTTCACTCTTCATTCTTCTTGACTTCAATATTGCTCCTTGAGCTTCAACAAAGCTTCAGGCACACGATCACGCGTATTGAGAAGTCTTGAGACGTCGTTTTTGATGTACGTATTCACTTTGTAAGGTCTGACCTGCCTGACGGAAAAAAATTTGAATGTATAGGGGGAATGTATGGGGGTTAATGTGGGGACCTAGGTCGTTCAGTAGCGAAGGGGTGGCCCTTTCGACTTACGGCTAGAGAGTCATTCAGTCGCAAAGGGGGACCCCTTCAACTTACGACTTAGGCTCGAAAGAGTTGTTCATTTGCAAAGGAGTGGATCCTTTGACTTATGGCTGACGACTGTTTCGGAGAGTCATTCCGTAGCGAAGGGGTGGCCCCATCGACTTACTGCTGACGCTTGTTCGAGAGTCATTCAGTTGCAAAGTGGTGGCCACTTGACTTACGACTGATGCTTGCTCGAGAGTCGTTCAGTTGCGAAGGGGTGGCCCCTTCGACTTACGGCTACCGACCATTTAGGAGTGTCTTTTAGTAGCAAAGGGGTGGCCCCTTCAACTTATGGCTGACGCTCGTTCGAGAGAGTCATTCAGAAGCGAGAGGGCGGCCCCTTCGACTTACGACTGACGACGGTTAGGAAGGGTCGTTCAGTGGGGAAGGGGTGGCCCCTTCGACTTACGGCTGACGCTCGTTCGAGAGTCGTTCAATTGCGAAGGGGTGGCACCTTCGACTAGCGGCTGACGACCGTTCAGGAGAGTCGTTCAGTAGCGAAGGGGTGGCCCCTTAGACTTACGGCTGCCGACCATTTAGGAGTGTCGATCAGTAGCGAAGGGGTAGCCCTTTCAACTTACGGCTGACGCTAGTTCGAGAGAGTCGTTCAGTAGTGAGGGGTCGGTCCCTTCGACTTATGGCTGACGCTCATTCGAGAGAGTCGTTCAGTAGCGAGGGGACGACCCCTTCGACTTACGGCTGACGACAGTTTGGGAGAGTCGTTCAATGGCGAAGGGGTGGCCCTTCGACTTACTGCTGACGACCGTTCGGAAGAGTTGTTCAGTGGTGAAGGGGTGGTCCCTTCGACTTACGGCTGATGCTCATTCGAGAGTCGTTCAGTTGCGAAGGGGTGCCCTCTTTGACTTATGGATGACGACCATTCGGGAGAGTCATTCAGTAGCAAAGGGGTGGCCCCTTCGACTTACGGCTGACACGTATTCGAGAGAGTCGTTCAATAGCGAGAGGGTGGCCCTTTCAACTTATGGCTGACGACCGTTCGGGAGAGTCGTTCAGTAGCGAAGTGGTGGCCCCTTTGACTTACGGCTCATGCTTGTTCATAAGAGTCGTTCAGTAGCAAGGGTGTGGCCCCTTCAACTTATGTCTGATGACTGTTTGGGAAGTCGTTCAGTGGCAAAGGGGTGGCCCCTTCGACTTACAACTGACGCTTGTTCGAGAGAGTCGTTTAGTAGCAAGGGGGTGGCCTCTTCGACTTATGGCTGATAGGAATTTGGGAGAGTCATTTAGTGGCGAAGGAGTGGACCTTTCGACTTACGGCTGACGCTCGTTTGAGAGTCGTTCAGTTGTGAAGGGGTGGCCCCTTCAACTTACGGCTGACGACCGTTCAGGAAAGTCATTCAGTAGCAAAGGGGTAGCCCCTTCGACTTACGGCTGACACCGATTCGAGAGAGTCGTTCAGTAGCGAGGGGGTGGCCTCTTCGACTTACAGCTGACGACCATTTGGGATAGTCATTCAGTAGCGAAGGGGTGGCCCCTTCGACTTACGACTGACGCTCGTTCAAAAGAGTCGTTCAGTAGAGAAGGGGTGACCCCTTCGACTTACGGCTGACGCTCGTTAAAGAGAGTCGTTTAGTAGTGAGGGGATGGCCCCTTCGACTTATGGCTAACGACCATTTGGGAGAGTTGTTTAGTGGCAAAGGGGTGGCCCCTTCGACTTACGGTTGATGCTCGTTCGAGAGAGTCGTTCAGTAGCGAGGGGTGTCCCCTTTGACTTATGGCTGACGACCATTTATATTATCTTAAGTTCGGCTTTCCCAACACCTCTTGAGGATCGGGTCCTTTTTCGAGGGGAGTTTTTGATTGGGTAATCTCTACAAACTTTACGAAGGCTCAAAGAAGCAAAGCTTTGTTTGATAAAGGAAACATGCTTTATTAATGAAAATAAAAAATGGAAAAGGCATACATGTGTTTTCCGATCGACATCGGAGCTGTTGCAGTTCATTACCGTGTTATTTGTCGGGGGTTTCAGGTGGCTCATCCGTCGACCACCTTGTGACGGGAAATCTTGTCATCTTACCCTTCTGCTTCGAGGATCCTTCCTTGCTAGATGGATCACTGGCCGAGCCTTTTGGATGTCCCCGGTTGACTAGGGCGTCGATCTCCTTCTTGAGGGTCCAACAGTCGTTCATGTCGTGCCCATAGTCATTGTGATATTTACAAAATTTGAGGTCGTCCCTTTTCTCGTATTTGCCCTTCTTTGTAGCCTCTTGTATCAGCTCTTCTCACTGGGCATATGCGAGGACTTCTATCTTAGGGACGACTGGCTTAGTGTAGGTAGTATGCTCCTTTCTTCGAGGGCTCCTCTCCCTAGGCTTCTTGTCTTGATACTCCGGGCGTGGGGTTCTTGAGCTTGATTTCTCTTGCCTCGTGTCTCCATGGCAGGAGGGGGTGCTTTTTTTGCATTCGCTCCGACCGGTTCTTCAGCCTCCTAGAAGGAAGTGAATCGATCTATTATGTTGAGCATTTCTGCGACAGTATTAAGGGAGACTGGTGAAGGGCCCTCCTCAAGTGCTTGTTCCTGACCGCCTGGGTGAGCGCTGCTATGATGGTCACGTCCGGCGTCTCTTCTACATCAGGCCTTTCGTCGTTGAATCTAGAGACGAAGGCTCGGATTGACTCGTTCTCATTCTGTTTGTGTGAGAAGAGGTGGGACGACTGCTTCTTGGGTCGTCATCCGGCGGCAAATTTCTTGCAGAATATCTCTGCTAACTCGTCGAATGAGCTGATGCAGCAACTGGATAGCCCTTTGTACCAGCTTTCTGCCCTCTTGGTCAGGGTGGCATTGAATGCTCTACAAAGGTATGGCTCGTTGGCCCCGTGGAGTAGCATGACATTCAAACAATTTTGAATGTATGACCATGGGTTGCCTCTGTCATCATAAGCTGGTATGGCCGGGATCTTGAACTTGTGGATAAAGGGAGCGGAGAGGATATGCTCCTTCAGGGGAGTCTTCCGAATAGTGGATTAGACCAACACGGATCCTCCCACTCCGGCTTGCGAGAAGTTGGCTCCGGGGGATCGATTCAGGATCTCCTCCCCTCTTGCAAATCCTCTTGCAGGGTTTAGTGGGTTATAACCTGGAGTAGCTCCGTATATTACCCGATCCAAGATGTTGCAGGATGCCGCCCAGTAATTGGAGTGGGTGGGTTCCCGCTGAGGTACGAAAGCTTGATTGTCGACCACTGCTCCGTTGTATTGGGGGGCTGGGGTGGTCAAACTGTCAAGGTTGATCTCTGCCCTTGGGTTCCCTAGATCCCGGAGGTATGCTGAGCCCCTTGTTGGCGTTATGTATATGTTAGGAGGAGGCGGCGGCACATTTACGGGGGATGGGTGATGCACCCGAAACTTACATCTAAATTTCACCCGACGGTGTCACGATCGCCGGGCGTGGTATGGCCCCTAGGTTTCAATTCCGGGCTCAATCCGAAGCGGACGTTGTTAAGTTGTAATACAAATGATATCGAATCCCACAGGGACGGTGATACTGTGTATGGGTTCTTAGTTCACTTCTATACCTCGAAGTGAGATAACTATCGGGTTAAAGAGTTGATTGGGGTGTTGTTGTTGTTTTCTAATAAAAAGGGACTAGGACGTTAGGGATCCCCTCTAAGATCGTCAGGGATCGACGTTGGAATAGAATCCTTACGTTGCATTAGGGTTAGGGGATTAATCTCCCAATTCGTACCACTCTCGTGGGTTAGAATTGTGACATATTTCGATAGCTCTCGTTGACGCAATGGCAGTAGCCGTCAACGTAGGGGTATAGTTCATCGATGGATCTCCTCAAGGCACAAGCCGGGCATGGTCACGAGCCTTAGTTGGATCCACCGATTTCCCTATTCGAATCCCGAAGATACCCCTTAAGCACATCAATTCCACAGACCGTGGGTATGATCTCAGTACAGGTTATCTAGGGATTTGGTATGATCGACCGAAATAATTTCATAAATCCCTAATTCAACGTAGAGATCCAGATCTACGTCTTCCCCTAGGATCTTAGGGCTAACCCATCAGCCCTAAAAAGATCTACTCACTCATGGCAATATTAGTGAATAAAAACATCATTTTTAGAGATGAAGACATCATAACAAATCGATAGAATAGAAATAGAGGGCTTACAGCGAGAGATAGATAAAAATTGCAATTTATAGATCCAAAGAGAATTCCAGATTCCCAAGCGCAAGAACGATAGAGAACCAAATTAACAATCCAAAAGTTTCGATCCAAAACGTCTTCAGAAATTTAATCTAAAAACTAACAACTTTTCTCCTCAGCTCCGCTCTCAAAAACCTATTCAAAAACTCTCCAAATCCATCCCCTCCAGATCGACTCACCGCTGCAAGACTTCACTGCTCAGATCGCGCAATAGCCGCATCAAAAATGTTTCCAAAAATAGCCTCAGCACTCTCGACCGAGTAAGTGACTCGATTTAGCAATGCGTTGCTCGGTCGGTTGCTCGGACCGAGCAGCTGTACTGCTCGACCGAGCTTGACCGGGAATCGAAAATCTCCAATTTCTTTACTATGCCTGCACGGGCCGAGTCAGCTCTGCTGGTCCGAGCAGAGGCTGACTCGGTTACTGAGTGGTTGCTCGGGCCGTGCACTGGATTGCTTCAGCTTTGGGGTGAAGGGATGCTCGACCGAGCAGATGCACTACTCGGTCCGAGCTATCCCCATATCTGCCTCCTTTTCTCAATTGCCTTTGCTCGGTCCGAGCATTTGTACTGCTCGACCGAGCAGCCTGGAAAATTCTCTCCTAAGGCTAATGAAGCTCCTCTCTCCTCTGCTCTCTCTCCTCCACTCCTCCCAAGGATACCAAAACATGGCAAACTCCTGTAGGGCTTCATCAATGAGCTCACGGGCGTGTCGGATGTGTCCATACCCAAGTCGGGTCCCAAATTGCTCCAAAATCCCTGAAAACTCATAAAACACTACGAAACTCGAATATAACGTCAGAAACGCGATATCGTAGGAAAATATGGGATTTGGATGCGAAAATGGCATGGAATGCAATGAAACGATGATATGAAAATAGTAGAAAATATGGACACACCAAAATTCCCCAAGCTTACATCTTACTTGTCCTCGAGGAAGACGAATACTAGGTACGCCGGGAGGAAAACAAAAGAAAATAAGAAATGAAAATAGGAAGAGGGAAGGATGGAAGTGGATGGAGGACACTAAGGATGATCGGTCAAATCCCAGGCCTAAGTGGTATATCACGATGCTCTAAAAAGTAAACATGCATGCTACTGACAATTTCTAGTTTTACAGATCATATGACTAGCATGCAATAAAGGCAAAAGATAGGGATCTACTAAAATAATGCCATCAAATCATAACAATCTCATGCAATACATAGAGTCTAGTATAGAAAAGTTGGCAACACCCTTTTCAATCACAGATACACAAGGAGCATATAGAAATCACACAACATGCAATAGAGAATAGAAAAAGTCATGCCATTCAGTTATTCATTTCGATTCATGAAAAATCTCCAAAAGCTAAAGCATTTTGTAAAGTTTAGGTACTATTAAATCTCCCCATTATGCACCGTCTCCACTCTAATGTCATACTCACTCATTTGATCAGTTGGTTTACCCCCCAAGCTTAGCTTGAGGCGTCACATCTAGGAATAGGATATGAAATTTTTCTTCTTCCCGGTATATATGATAGCTTCTAATAAAAGGATACAAAACAATTTTTATTCTTTTTCTTTCTTTTTATTTTCTTTTTCACATATGAATATATACTCTTTTTTCTTTTCCTTTTTTTCTTTTCTTAATTTTTCATTTAGAAGCTATACTTTTTCCTTTTGGGTTTGGGAAGTGAGATGGGATAAAGATAGCTGTGGGGGTGTAACCAACTGATATGTAGAGAAATAAATATAGGTATGTGGAGAAGGAAAATATTATATCTCTCGGTTCACTCATAGGAGGTGCACAACAGTTTGACAAAATAATACCCTAACTTAACTCATAAATAGCATGGACATTTTCATTCCTCTAGATGAACACTGAAAAAACATGCAGTAATAGGCACAATGAAAGCAAGCATGCAAACAGAAGTGAATAAGATGAGAAAAACAGATGCTCCAGGTGTTCCCTGGGTGCATTACCCAATATAGTGCATACTAGATACTAATTCATGCATTTATTTTCAATTCATTTTAAACATTAAATCAGATAGATCAGCAAAAGAAATGCACGCATATAGATAGTAAAGCTGAAATTACCTTAATAGCGTGTCAACATATAGCAAGCATCGTGAATAACTACTAAGACTACGAGAGGTATCATCATGCGGAACATCCTTAGCATAGAAAAGAGAAAAAGGCGGAGAAAATAGGAAAACGAAGAAAAAGAGATGCATGCATGGTAAAAAGAAAGAAAATATGATGCAAAATGAGAAAAAAAATAAAGGGACGTGAGAAAGTGGTGAAAAAATAAAATAAAAACTGAAATAAGGAAGAAAATGTAAAAGAAAAATGAAAAATAAAGCGGTAGCGCTCATCCCCCAAGCCAAAACCTAGCAGTGTCATCACTGCTAAGAAAACGCTAGTAGGTGGGAGATGATGCTAAATGTGGTTGGGTGGGCGGGGAGATATAAAAAAATAAAAACTGTGCAAAAAAACTAAAATATGACATGATGCGATGATGTATGAGATATGATGCATGAGTGGGTGTCCTCCCCCAAACTATATAAGTGCAGGGCCCCGAACAGACAGATGGGCACAAAAATAAGTGAGTGTGGCAAAAACGGGTAAGGACGACATCAAGCAGAGGCACCACCCTCTGGGGGTGTGATGGGTCCCTCTGTTGTGGACTCGGTAGTGTGGGAGGATCAGGCTGGAGCTCAGCTGGTGGGTCGGTGGGTGGAGCAGTGGTGGTAGTGTGAGGCTCAGCTGAAAATAGCACAAGGGCGGACATGGGATCTACTGTGATGTCCAACTCAGAAGTGGAAGAAGCAGGCTCTGCAAAAGCCTGGAAAAGTGAAGCACTGAGTGGTGCAGTGGAGGTCACAGTGGCTGGCCTGGGTGGTGAGCATGTGTGAGGATCACTGGAGGTTGTCCACGTGTCCTGAGGAGGTCTATGATGGATGCCAAGTCCGACTCGACTCTCGAGTGGTGTGTCGCCGTCGAGCATACAAAGTCATCGAAATCTCTCCATAGGAGAGAAGTCGACTCCTCTAACATTGTCAGGCGACCGTCTGTAGTACGGGAGTCGAGGGGAAGGCGAGGAACGTGGCGCTGAGTCACCATTCTCGTGAATCGGTCCTGTGCTGCTGAGGCATGGTGCCTGGTGTGGAAGGTAGGAGAGGGTGAGCTCGAAGGTAACTCAGAAGTGGATGAAGAAAGAGCGGCTGTCGACACAGAAGTGTTGACAGATGTCGAGACGCTCTCTGTAAAGATGGTCGTGGATGATGAAGAAGTGGTGCCAGAAAGCAGAATGTGGTGACCTAAAGAGAGAGGAAGTGAAGCTATGAGGTCACTGAGAGGAGGAAGAGTGGGGGCAGGGTCATGCTCTGGAAAGTCGAGATCTGTGAAATCAGGAGCAGACTGTATCTCAGTGCCCTCCGGCATGGAAATGGTGGAGAGAGAGATCTGAGTCTCGGGGCAAGAAGTAGAGACGGTCCCCAAGGGCTCGACGGTGGTGGAAGCGGTGGATACAGAAGTTGTAGAAGAAACGGCTCCCGAGGGTGATGGGTGGACGGGTGGTGGTGGAAGGTCGGCTACTAAGGCAGCAATGTCATGCAACTCGTACCCAGCGGAGCATGGCACCGGGTCATCGACGGCTGCTTTGACGGGTGCTCCGGGAGGCTCGAGTATGTGTAGGGGAGGGAGTGCGACCCTAGGGATCATCCAGTCAAGCTGGACTGGAGCAATATGGGTGAGGTGTGGGGTCGAAAGTACCATGTGTGGAGTGTGGTGGGTGCCTACGAGATATAACCAGTGACGATCCCCTTAAGGTCTGATAATATGCATGTGCTCGAGCACGTCGAGGATCAAGCGTATTGGGCCAACAGGGTGTGTAGGTCATCTGGAATGTGAATACTAAGCATAGGAGCAAAGATGGTAAAGAATCCGCCACAGCAGACGTCCGTGGAGAAGTAGGTGGTGGCGGTCTGAATGAGGCAGTGACACAACCAGTGTGCTGCGTCAGAAAGCATGAAAGGGCAGAGGGAGCCGTCAGGGTGAAATCGCAGAGGCCGTGTCATACCCATAAGGTGGGTAAGCTCTGGGAGGGACATGGTCCCGACCTCTGGGCTACAGAAGATAGTGGTGGCTAAGTGCCTCTGCGCGTAACGAAGGCAGGGGTGCACGATGCATGATGCCTTCGCCCGGCTAGGGCGGTACTGATCAAGGCCAGAAATACGCTACCAAAAGGTTGGAGCGTCGAAGGTGTCAACATCATAGTGGGGAGAAAAGGCGGCTCTGGGCTCGAGGATGGCGGGGAAGTGAAAGTACTCTCGAATCATGGCATGTGTAATAGTGCAATCGTGATCCATGAGTCGAAAAGTGATGCCATCACCATCAGGGTTACGGGCGAGGGAGCTAAGAGCCTCCAGGGTAATGTGGGTGTATATGGGGGCATGGGCACCGAGGAAGCGATCGAAAACAATCGCTCGGTAGAGGTGATGGACCTCCTGAAGGAGTCCCAGGGATCGGAGAGTAGGCACGTCTATGAATAATGTAGGTACGAGACGACGCTATGAGATCCTAACGAAGAGCTCGCGGTGTGCGTCATCCCAAAAAGTGATGCCAAAGGTCCGTAGACGTGCTGGCAGAGCATCCTTAGTGGAGGTGAGGTATGGGGGTGATGAGTGAGCGGTGGTGGGTGTAGCGGTGGAGATAGGGGCTGTGGTGGTAGGGATAGTGGCGGTCGTGATAGGTGTGGTAGTGGTGGTGGTGGCAGTGATCGAGATGGGAGCTGTAGAAGGGGGTGGTAGTGGTGGTGGTAGTGGTGGTGAGACGGGCGCGACGTGGGGGTCGGGAAGAGGAAGCGCCAGGAGCGGGCCTCTTCCCACGAATCGGTGGGGTGGTGGTACCTCGCGTGCGAACCATCGTATTGATGGTATTGTGAAGCTACGGTATAAAAATAAGTA
>JAULAV010008111.1:0-57000 GCA_030789695.1 Scilla litardierei | reverse complement strand
TTGAAAATAGCATGGACTCAAAAAAATCTGCACATATGTAAATTGGAACCGGAAGATTGTCATCTTCAACTGAAAAAAGAGAAGACAAAATTGGGCCAAAAAATCAAATAATTTTATTAAAATATCCATATCTTCCAGAAAAATTAGAAAAATAGTCCCAAGCTAAGAAAAATCCGCAAAAATGTCTATTGGAACGGGTAGATTGCCATCTTCAACTAAAAAAAATAAGAGACGACAAATGTAGGCCATAAAAATCATATCATTTAAGAAAAAATACTTATCTTTCATAAAATATAGAAAATACCACCGAACTCATAAAAATTGTTTGTTGGAACCGGGAGATCGCCTTCTTCTACTAAAAAATAAGGGAAGACAAAATTAGGCCAAAAATCAAATCATTTAATAAAAGATACTTATATTCCAGAAAATTTAGAAAATAGACTTGAGGTCAGAATAATACGCAAAAATGTTTGTTGGAACCAGGAGATCACCATCTTCAACTTAAAAAATAAGAGAATGCAAAATTAGACCATAAAAATCATATCATTTAATATAAAGTTCCTTATCTTACAGAATATATGGACAATAGACTGGAGAAAAAACCAGCAAAAATTTTGGAACGAGAGATCACCATCTTCAACTGAAAAAAATTAAAGAAGACAAATGTAGGCTAAAAAATTATATCATTTAGTAAAAAGATCCTTATCATTAATAAATTATAGAAAATAGCATCGAGCTCAGAAAAATCAAAAAAATATTCGTTGGAACTGGGAAATCGCCATCTTCAACTAAAAAATAAGAGAATACAAAATTAGGCAAACAAATCATATCATTTAATAAAAAGATACATATATTCCAGAAAATTTAGAAAATAGCCACGAGGTTAGAATAATACGCAAAAATGTCCGTGGGAACCGGGAGATCGCCATCTTCAACTGAAAAATAACAGAAGACAAAATTAGAAAACAAAATCATATCATTTAATATAAAGATACATATCTTACAGAATTTGTAGAAAATAGTCTGGAGATCAGAAAAATCCGCAAAAATTTTCTTTGGAACCGAGAGAACGACATCTTCAACTGGAAAAATAAGAGACGACAAACGTAGCCAATAAAAATCATATCATTAATAAAAAGTTCTATATATTCCATAAACTGTAGAAAATAGCACTGAGCTCAAAAAATCAGCAAAAAATGTCTTTGGAACCGAGAGATCGCCACCTTCAACAGAAAAATAAGAGAAGACAAAATTAAGCTAGAAAAACCATATCAATTCATATAAAGATCCATATCTTTCAGAAAATGTAGAAAATAGTCCGAAGCTCAGAAAAATTTACAAAAATGTTCGTTGAAACCAGGAGATCGTCATCTTCATCTGAAAAATAGAGAAGACAAAATCAGGCCAAAAAATCATATCATTCCATAAAAAGATCCATAACTTTCAGAAAATGTAGAAAAACAGGCTCAAGCTAAGAATAATCCGCAAAAATTTCCATTGGAACATGGAGATCGCCATCTTCAACTGAAAAACTGAAAAAAAAATTAGAGAAGACAAACGTATGCTATAAAAATCATATCATTTATAAAAATGTAGAAAATAGCACCGAGCTTATAAAAATCTGCAAAAATGTCCGTATGAACCTGGAAATCGCCATCTTCAACTGAAAAATTAGAAAGGACAAAATTAGGCCAAAATCATATCATTTAATACCTCCCCCTCCTCCCAACACTCGTCTCACGCCTCCCCCTCCTCACAGCCATCTTCGACCTCCCCCTCCTCACAGCTGCGTCTCCGATCAGCGGCGTCTCCGACCTCGTCCAGTTCGATCGATCCGGGCGTCTCCGATCAGCGGCGTCTTCGATCAGCGGCGTCTCCGTTCTACTTCATCAGCGTCGTCTCCGACCGCTGCTCGAAAGGGGAGAAGATTGCCGTCGTGTATCTCTATCCCTCGCTCTCGCTCTCTCGCCGCGTGCATGGCTTCTTCCATTCTCTGCTGCGGATGCTGCCCCTTTATCCAAGCACCGAGGTTCTCTCTCCCATCGCCGAGGAGCTGGACCCGTCAGTTAGGGTTTCGGTGCACATCTTCGAGGACACCTAAATTCGAATCAGGCGAGGAGAAGGTAATGCGTTCTCTCACTCGACCACAATGTGATTGGAAAAATTGTTTCTTGTATTGGTAGCTGACTACATTTTGGGCGATAAACGGCTTGGATGCTAGAAGTTTCTTTAATTGAGCTTAATTTTTTGTGGAATAGTTTTCTAAAGTTCTTAGGGTTTATATTTGTTCTAGACCTTTTTTTAAAAAAAGGTATTGCACAATTTTTTAGTTATAGGGGCAGACGCTAATGACTTATATTAATTGAGCCTAATTTTGACTGGAAAGATTGTTTTGTCTCATCATTTGAATTGCAGAACTAAAAAAAGAAAAAATTTACCTGCAATTTGAGCTCATATACAAAAATAAAACAAGAATTTTGTGCGGCTGCACATGTTAAGCTGTCCGCTATCACCACATTGGAGTAATATAACGTCAGTCTCTTATCAAATCCAAAGGAATCCAATTGTTATGTCATCTGGAGTTTTTGTTGTATTAACACATCTTAAACGGGTAGCTAATCATCATTTAAGTAAGCACATGGCCAGAAATTTCTTATAGACATTTTTAAGGGCGCTAATACAGAAGTTTGAAATCTGCAGATGTGGCGAAAACTGCCTCAAACATTTCATTATGTGGCTTATTCTTTCGGTTTGTGTCAATGTGTTGTAGTTTATTTATTGTGTTCGCAACTCCTGTAGCCAGGCATTGGTAGTGAAGTTGTCTTAGTGTAGGAAACTATAAATGAAATTATAAAGAGAACTCGTGTGCCTTGAGGTCGTCAAATAGTATCTTCCTGGCCTATGGGTTGTGCGGTTGTGCCACAGAAATCTTCTTGGCATATGGAAAGTTCCCCAAGTGCATGTGTGGATATAATAATATATGGATCTCATCATTCTATTGGTGGAGCGTAAATCTATTGATGCAGAGTTTTTTCTGGGTTCTCAAAAGGAGGATCATTCTCAGTTGAGTACCAAGAGGTGTGAATGTTCCTTGCTCCTCAAGATTCGCGATCATTTGCTGTTGTTGGTAGGACAAAGTTATCAGCCTTGCTTAATTCCAATTCGTATGCATCGTTTAACTATATTTAGTGCTATAAAAATCCAGAAGGTATTTGAAATTCAATGCCCATAGACATGTTGTTCATCCTCATCTTTCATTATTCTGTCTGTCATTTATATTCAGTTCCATGTGCACTGCTTATTGTTGGCCGTTGATAACATGTACCATGCATTTTTACCCCAGTTGCTAGTGTTGGTGGATTCAAAGAACTCGTTACTTGTGAGGTATTAAAGCTGGCGTTAACATGGATTCCTTCTCCATGGTTATGTTATTGGTGCTGGCTCATTGTTATTAATTTTGGCACAACAGACTTGTTATTATGATCTCATTGTTCTTTCTATCATTCATTTCACCCCCAAGGTAGACAAATTGGAATTTCTATCATTCATTTCACCCACAAGTGCATTCTGGCTGCTTCGGGCAGAATGCAATACGAGGTTATTTCAAGTTAACACAGACACATTCACCCCTTCATGTCAGTGTTTGAGCCTTCAAAGAAATCTAGCTCAGGGGATGAGCAGCAAAAGTCATCTGCCTCATGGTCCAACTTATAGTGTTAACCGTCATCCTGTGACTTCTCCATCTCTGCTGTGTAGTTTCAGGTAAAAATTCTCATGTTCGGATATGTAACTCTAGATAACTTGGGTTGTAATCTCACACGGGTGAATGCCATATTTCTCAAACATTATGAGTTAGATTCTTTATTGTGAAGTCAATGGATATTGCATCTCTGTAGCACCAAGGAAGAATGAGGAGATGTTGTCCCCGAATTGTGGTCATTCCAGAGATCTGATATCGTGCTATGACAAAGCATGTATAAGAATCTGTGGAGGCAGTATCCAATTTTACACACCCTTACGTCCAAGATTGTGTCACGAGGGTATAGAAGATCGAGGGGAAATCTCTTTGCCAACGTTTTCCTCAGACGTTCAAAACATTCAGTTAGCGTGATAAAATTTCTTTTTGTTCATACAAGAATTTGAGCTAAGAGGAATGGTATATAATTTATTGTCAGATTCATTATGTGTTATTTTTTTTCATTTTTCTTTTCTTTTGATTGGTGTTATGTAAATTGACCATGTGATTTTGATAGCAACAACAAACTATTGCGCGTTTGGTGTTCAAATAGACGATCGTTAAACTTATCAACAAATTCACATTGAGAATACACAAACTGTGACCATAAGCAGAAAGCACGAAAGAGGGGGGAAAAAGGAGGAGATGATATATTTTTATGCAGTGGTAATGATTTCCATCTTAAAGGATTTGAACTTTTAAGTATATAAACCTATTTTTGCTATGAACAAATCAACCTCTACCATCTTGCAACAGACTCCACAGATGTACGAACCGACTAAAAGTATGAAGGGGATGCATCTGATCAAATCGAATGAACATGGGACGCTCAATCGAATGAACAAATCAACTTCTTAATAGCCTTCAAGGGATGACGTTGAAGCGGTAGCAGTTAACGATCCGTTCATTGATGCTAAGTACATGGTAAGAGATCACAAGCTTTTTATGTTTTTTGTCTGCTGATACTAAAATATTTCAAATGGGAATAATATGGTTCTATAATGTGATTATACTATCCTTCTTTTTGTAAGTCTTGAAAACTGCATTTTAGTTGGATTTTGCATTCTAATCTTATAACATGAATTTATGCATAAATTGTTTACTTAATAAATTTTGTGTACTCGTGTCAGATTTATGCCAGCATCTTTGTAACATGTCGATCCACTGGAAGGCTTCATAAGATTCTGATAGAACTAGCTAGCACCATTTTAGTTAGACTGGACTACTTTTAATTTTATGTATCTAATTGATTGCATAAGATGGTTATTAATCCGGTGACAATTCTTAAGATGCAGTTTACGCCACGGAGTGTGCCATGCCTTAAACTGACCATGCTAGCACTTGGGGCAAATACTGGCACTTGGGGCAAATAAACTACAGACCAAAAGAATACCTTAAAAGTGATCCCCGAATATAGGAAATATATTTTTCTGCTAATGAGTGGAACTGGGTTAATTTTGATGAGTTGCTAATTAGAAACTCGAATATAGGAAATATATTTTTGTGCTAATAAGTGGTTTCTAATTAGCACTCAGTTGCAGAGATATAGTAAGCATCCCCGAATATATTTTTGGATGATGTTGATATGCTCGCAAATAGTTTGCACTAGTTTAATGCAGTTATCATTTCTACTTATTATGCTCAATTGCCTGCACAGTGAATTATGAAGCCTAGATTTAGTGCAGATTGTTTGTCTTAATGGTGCTGATTGTTTGGCTTAAATGATGCTTGATCAAATAGTTTGCATCAATGGAATATATTTTGTCAATTTTGCGATGGTCCGATTCTGCTGTGAACCAAGCATATGAATTTGAATAACCAGTATGCATTTTTGCAGAGGCTATCTTTTCAAGCTCTAGCTCATTGGCGATTCTCAGGTTGACGAGGCATGCCTGCATTTGCGAAATACGGTAAAGTCTTTTCGAATGATATTTGTTAGTATTGCCATTGGAATTATTTTGTCTAGAACTCCTGGTTTACTGTCACTTTATTTTAAATGGCTTGATATTACAATTAACTCTTTCAGGAAAATAAGTCTATTATCATTCTTATTGTTATCGTTAATGATTCATGTTTTCCTTTGGAACTCAGCAAAAGAAGTCCTGTTATTATTGCTATTGTTATTACTATTGCTATTGAGAAGGATGAAAGAGAATCCAGGTCCATACTTTCAAGACAGATGTTTCATTTTATGATGTAAAATGACTTGAGCCTTTGCTTTTGATTGGACATGATGACTTCACATCATGGCCATATAATTTCCTTTCATATTCGTTGTCTATAGTCTTGGTTAAGGTAAAACAAATCAAGGTCATTTTGGATTTGTTATCTGTGAGAAGATCATGGATTTGTTATCTGTGAGAAGATCAATTTTTGTTAGGAGTTGTTCAGTTTTTGTAAGCCATCAAAGCTCAGTCCAATTCCGTGGCTTGAAATGATTCAGCTTACAGTCGTGTTGGCACATGTGGGTTATTAACTTAATGTGCTACATGTCCCGGCTCCCTTTGAATTGTTATAATACATCAGTACTTGATATTTTAGAGGCAAAAGTGATGTACACATTCCCATAGCATATACAGCTACCTTACATTGGATTATTTCATCCTTTGGAATCTATGATAGAATGTCTTGGACAAATATAGTCTAAGATGCTTACTAATTGATGCCTTAATTTTGTTTATTAGGTAACATATTAAAAGGTTGTTGACAGGGTTAGGAATCGTAGGGAGGATTGTACCTCATGTCATTTAACAAGCATGATCGCCAGTCTCAATCAAATGAATTGACTAAATGATGTTACCCAAGAGGAGCTTGAAGGGTTGATATTGGGTCTAAGCCAAGGTCGAGAAATATTTTCTCAGTAATTGAGTTTGATTATCATGAATAAACAATCGTTTCATGTTAATTGTAGTCTTTGACACATTAGCTGTACTGCTTGGTGTTTTATAGGCTATGTTTGTCACAGTAATTAACATATTTCATTTAGCTGTATCGTTACATGTAGACCTAACTAGAAAATGGAGAATAGTTCAGAATTCTAACAGACATTTTCACATAACAAAATATTGCTAATTGGACTGTGTGCAAGAGGTGTTTGACTAACATTATGGCAATGACAGTCTATGCTATTTACTGTAATTTAAAGTTGACAATGGAGGATTATTGAGTTACCATATTTGAAGTGAAGTTACGGCTTAAATCATGTTGTTCTTTCTCTTAGAACCTGATAGATATCGGAACTTGTTTGCTGTTAGGTAATGGATCTGATCGAGGATAGCGGTCTTGAAGCTGTGGCGTCATCCTGCAGGCTTCTTGAAGAACTGCGCGTCTTCCCTTCTGATCCATATGGCGCTGCGCAGCCTGTGGCACTCACAGAGTGTGGACTGGTTAGCGACTCCGCAGGCTGCCCAATGCTTCATTCAGTGCTCTACTTCTGCCATCAAATGACGAATGCGGCGCTCTTCACCATCGCCAAAAACTGCCCCAATTTCACCCATTTCCGACTCTGCATCATAGAGCCCCGGACCCCAGACCACATCACCTTACAGCCACTTGATGCAGGCTTTGCCGCAATTGTAGAGTCTTGCAAGGGCCTTCGGCGCCTCTCTCTCTCCAGCCTCCTCACCGACGCGTGTTTAAGTCTATCGAGGCATCCGCGGACCGCCTCGAGATGCTTTCGGGTCGCATTTGCAGGAAACAGCGACGCCGGCCTCCACTACATCCTCTCTGGGTGCAAGAGTTTGAGGAAGCTGGAGATCAGAGACTGCCCCTTTGGAGACAAGGCCTTGTTAGAGAACACCGCGAAGCTGGAGACAATGCGATCCCTTTGGATGTCTTCGTGCAACTTGAGCCTGGGAGCATGCCAGCAGCTGGCGAGGAGGATGCGGAGGCTGAACGTGGAGGTGATCGACGAAATGTGATAACAATTCAACTCAGCAAAATGTGATTATACTAATTTTTTGTAGCATTGTACGAACCTTGATGTATGTTTAGTATTGTTGCTCTATGTGAGTTATAAATTACAATCAAGAGTTGAAGATTTCAATACTTGTAAGGGGTCTTATGTTCATGCTCATGAGTTAGGCATAAAATGCCCTTATTAACTAGAAATATTATTTTGGGAATTTTAATTCTAAACGACGAAATTTGTTTGATTTTCTATTATTTTTGAAAAAAATTAAACATTAGCCACGGCCGGTCCGTGGCTAATACGCATTAGTCACGGACCGGCCGTGGCTAATGCGTATTAGCCACAGACCGGCCGTGCCTAATGCGTATTAGCCACGGACAGTCCAAACATTAGAAAGCGCTATGCAAGGTAAAAATCAAAATTTCTCGAGTAATCTTGAATAGCGCTTCCAAAAGCGCTGAGGTAATAAAGCGCTATCTTAGTAAACCACTTAGATAACGCTTAAAAAGCGCTATCCAAGCTACCATAGCGGTAGCTAGGATAGCGCTTAAAAGCGCTATCCTAGTTTAAAAAAAGCGCTATGCAATCGTTTTTTTGTAGTAGTGAAAATCCGAAAAAATGTTCGTTGAAACCAGCAGATCGTCATCTTCATTTGAAAAATATAGAAGACAAAATTAGGCCAAAAAATCATATCATTTCAAAAAAAGATCCACATCTTTTAGAAAATATTGAAAAACGGACTTAAGCTAAGAAAATACGCAAAAATGTCCACTGAAATCGAAAAAAATAAGAGAAGCCAAACGTAGGCTATAAAAATCATATCATTAATAAAAATGTAGAAAATAGCACCGAGCTTAAAAAAATCCGTAAAAATATCTGTTGGAACAGGGAGATTGCCATCTTCAACTGAAAAATATGACAAGACAAAGTTAGGCCAAAATTCATATCATTTAATAAAAAGATCTATATCATCCAGAAAATTTAGAAAATTATCCCAAGGCCAGAATAGTACGCAAAATGTCTATTAGAAATGAGAGATCACTATCTTCAATTGAAAAATAAAAGAAGAAAAAATTAGGCTAACAAATCATATCATTTAATAAAAATATCCATTGCTTCTCGAAAATGTAGAAAATAACACCGAGCTCAGAAAAATCTGCAAAAATGTCACGTGGAACCTGGAGATCGACATCTTCAACTAGTAAAGAGATTACAAAATAAGGTTATAAAAATCATTTCACTTAATATAAAGATTCATATTGAACAAAAAAATAAAAAAATAGCCCGAAGCTCAAAAAATCCGCACAAATGTCCATTCGAACTGAGAGATCGCCATCTTCAATTAAAATAAGAGAAGGCAAAATTAGGCTAAAAATCATATCATTTCATAAAATGATAAATATCTTCCAGCAAATGTAGAAAAATAGTCTAAGTTAAGAAAAATCTGCAAAAATATCCGCTGGAACCGGGACACCGCCATCTTCAACTGAAAAATAAGAGAATACAAACGTAGGCTATAAAAATCATATTATTTAATAAAAAGTTCTATATCTTCCATAATATGTAGAAAATATCACCAAACTTAAAACAACACGCAAAAAAGTCGGTTGTAACCGGGAGATCGGCATATTTAACAGAAAAATAAGAGAAGACAAAATTAGGCTAAAATCATATAATTAATAAAAAGATCCATAACTCTTTGAAAATTTAGAAATTATTCCGGAGCTCAGAATAATCTGCAAAAATGTTCGTTGAAACCGGGAGATCGACATCTTCACCTGAAAATAAGAGAAGAAAAAATTAGGTCAAAAAATCATATACTTTAATTAAAAGATCTATAACTTCTTGAAACTGTTCAAAAATAGCCCCGAGCTTAGGAAATTCGACAAAAAAGGTCCATCGGAATTCGGAGTCTGCATCTTCAACTGAATAATTAGAGAAGACAAACTTAGGTTATAAAATACATATCTTTTAATATAAAGATTCATATCATACAGAAAATGTAGAAAATAGATCGAAGCTCAAAAAAATCCGAAAAAATTTCCGTTGGAACAGGGAGATCGCCATCTTCAACTGAAAAAATAAAAGAAGACAAAATTAGGTCAAAAGCATATCATTTAATAAAAAATATACACCTATCATAAAATGTAGAAAATAGCATCGGGCTCAAAACAAATCTGCACAAATGTCCGTTGGAACTGGGAGATCGCAATATTCAACTAAAAAATAAGAGAAGACAAAATTAGGCCAAAAATCATATCATTTAATAAAAATATTCGTATCTTCCAGAAAAAGTAGACAAATAGTCCCAAGCAAAGAAAAGTTCGCAAAAATTTCCGTTGGAACCGGTAAATCGCAATCTTCACCTAAAAATAAAAGAAGAAAAATGTAGGCAATAAAAATCATCTCATTTAATAAAAAGAAACATATCTTCCTTAAAATATAGAAAATAGCAACGAGCTCAGAAAAATCAGCAAAAAAATATCAGTTGGAACCGGAAGATCGACATCTTCAACTAAAAATAAGAGAAGGCAAAATTATGTCATAAATAAAATCATTTAATAAAAAGATACATATCTTCCAGAAAATTTCGAAAATAGCCCCCCTCCCCCCCCCCCCCCCCCCCCGAGGTAAGAATAATCCGCAAAACTGTCCGTTGAAACCAGGAGATCGCTATCTTCAGCTGAAAAATAAGAGCAGACCAAATTTGGCAAAAAGTCATACCATTTAAGTAAGAGATCCTTAACTTCCCAAAAATGTAGAAATATAGCCTTGTGCTCAGGAAAATCCGCAAAAAAATGTCTGTTGGAACCGAGAGCTCGCCATCTTCAGCTAAAAAAATAAGAAAAGACAAAATTATGCTAAAAAATCATATCATTAAATATAAATATCCATATCTTATAGATAATGTAGAAAATAGCCCGGAGCTCAAAAAACCGCACAAATGTAAATTGGAACCGAGAGATCACCATCTTCAAATGAAAAAAAAGAGATGACAAAATATGCCAAAAATTCATATCATTTAAATAAAATATACATATTTTCCAGAAAAGTTAGAAAAATAGTCACAAGCTAAGAAAAATCTGCAAAAATGTCTGTTGAACGGCTAGATCGCCTCCTTCAACTTAAAAAAAATAAGAGAAGACAAATGTAGGATATAAAAATTATATCATTTAATAAACAGATTCTTATCTTTCATAAAATATGGAAAATAGCACTGAGCTCATAAAAATCCATAAAATGTCCGTTGGAACCGAAAGATCGCCATCTTCAACAGAAAAATAAGAAAAGAAAAAATTATGCCAAAAATCATATCATTAAATAAAAAGATACATATATTCATGAAGAGAAAATAGCCACAAGGTCAGAATAATACGCAAAAATGTCCGTTAGAACTGGGAGATCGCCATCTTCAACTAAAAAATAAGAGAAGACAAATTTAGACCATAAAAATCATATCATTTAATATAGAGATCCATATCTTCCAGAATATGTGGAAAATAGCCTAGAGCGCAGAAAAATCTGCAAAAATTTCCGTTGGAACCGAGAGATCATGATCTTCAACTGAAAAATAAGAGAAGAAAAATGTAGGCTATAAAAATCAAATCATTTAATAAAAAGTTTTATATCTTCCATAAAATGTAGAAAATAGCACCGAGCTCAAAAAAATCCGCAAATATGTTCGTTGGAACCGGGAGATCGATATCTTCAACTTAAAAAATAAGAGAAGACAAAATTAGGATATAAAAACATATCCTTTAATATAAAGATTCATATCTTTCATAAAATGTAGAAAGTAGCTATAAGCTCAAAAAAAATCCGCAAAAATGTTCGTTGGAACCGGGAGATCGTCATCTTCATCTGAAAAACAGAATTAGCCCAAAAATGATATCATTTCATAAAAAGAGCCATATCTTTTAGAAAATGTAGAAAAACAGACTCAAGCTAAGAAAATCCGCAAAAATGTCCATTGGAACTGAGAGATTGCCATCTTCAACAGAAAAACCGAAAAAAAGAGAAGACAAACGTAGGCTATAAAAATCATAACATTTATAAAAATGTAGAAAATAACACCGAGCGTATAAAAATCCACAAAAATGTCCGTTGGAACATAGAGATCACCATCTTCAACTAAAAAATAATTGAAGAAAAAATTATGCCAAAAATCATATCATTTAATATAAAGAACCACATCTTCTAGAAAATTTAGAAAATAGTCCCAGGTCAGAATTATACGCAAAATGTTCGTTAGAAACGGCAGATCGCTATCTTCAACTGAAAAATAAAAGAAGATAAAATTAGGCCAAAAATCATATCATTTAATAAAAAGATCGATAACATCTCGAAATTGTAGAAAAAAAGCACCGTGCTCAGAAAATCTGCAAAAATGTCCATTGGAACTGGGAGATCACCATCTTCAACTGAAAAATAGGAGAAGACAAAAGTTGGCTATAAAAATCATATCATTAATATACATATTCATATTATACAAAAATATAGTTAATATCACGGAGTTCAAAAAAATAAGCACAAATATCCATTGGGACCGAGACATCGCCATCTTCAAATTAAAAAAATAAAACAAAATTAGGCCAAAAAATCATATCATTTCATAAAAGGATATATATCTTACACAAAATGTAGAAAAAAAGTCTTAAGCTAAGAAACACCTGCGAAAATATCCGTTGAAACCAAGAGACTGTCATCTTCAACTAAAAAAATAAGAGATTACAAACGTAGACTATAAAAATCATATTATTTAATAAAAAGATCTATATCTATCATAAAATGTAGAAACTAGCACCGAGCAGAAAAAACACAAAAATGTCTGTTGGAATCGGGAGCTGGAAATTAGGCTGTAAAAATTAGGCTGTAATTAGGCTTTAAGTGAAAAATAAGAGAAGACAAAATTAGGCTGTAAAAATTATATCATTTCAAAAAGGTCCATAACTTCTCGAAAATTTAGAAAATAGCACGGAGCTCAGAAAAATCCGCAAAAAATGTTCGTTGAAACAAAAGATCGCCATCTTCAACTAAAAATAAGAGAAGAAAAATTTAGGTCAAAAAATCATATCATTTAATAAAAAGATCCAAAACTGCTCGAAAATGAAGAAAAATAGCACCGAGCTCAGAAAAATCGACAAAAATGTCCGTTGGAATCGGGAGATCGCCTTCTTCAACTAAATAAAAAGAGAAGATAAAATTAGGTTGTAAAAACCAAATCATTTAATATAAATATTCATATCGTGCAGAAAATGTAGAAAATATATTGGAGCACAGAAAAATTTGAAAAAAATGTCCGTTGGAACTGGGAGATCACCATTTTTAATTGAAAAATAAAAGAAGACAAAATTAGCTCACAAAACATCTCGTTAAATAAAAGGATACATATCTGCCATAAAATTTAGAAAATAACACCGAGCTCAGAAAAAATCTGCACAAATGTTTGTTAGAACCGAGAGATCGCAATATTCAACTGAAAAAAGAGAAGACAAAACTAGGCCAAGAATTCATATCATTCAATAAAAATATTCATATCTTCCAAAAAAGTAAAAAAATGCCCAAGCTAAGAAAAATCTTCAAAAATGTCTATTGCAACTGAGAGATCGCCAGATTCAACTAAAAAAATATGAGAAGACAAAATTCGGCTACAAAAATCTTGTCATTTAATAAAGAGATCCATATCTTTAATAAAATATAAATAATAGCCTGGAGCTCAGAAAAATCTACAAAAATTTCCGTTGGAACCGAGAGATCACTATCTTAAACTGAAAAAAATAAGAGAAGCCAAACGTAGGCTATAAAATTCATATCATTTAAAAAGGTCTATATTTTCCATAAAATGTTGAAAATAGAAACGAGCTTAGAAAAATCTGTAAAAATTTCCATTGGAACGGGGGGATCTCCATCTTCAACTGAAAAATAAGAGAAGACAAAATTAGGCTATAAAAATCATATCATTTAATATAAAGTTTCATATCTTACAGAAAATGTAGAAAACATTACGGAGCTCAGAAAAATCTGCAAAAATGTTTGTTTGAACCAGTAGATCGTTATCTTCATTTAAAAAATAGAGAAGACAAAATTAGTCCAAAAAAATCATATCATTTCATAAAAAGATCCATATCATTCAGAAAATATTGAAAAACAGACTCAAGCTAAGAAAAATCCGCAAAAATGTCCATTGGATCCGAACAAATAAGAGAAGACAAAGGTAGGCTATAAAAATCATATCATTTATAAAAATGTAGAAAATAGCATCAATCTTATAAAAATCCGTAAAAATATCTGTTGGAACATGGATATTGCCATCTTCAACTGAAAATAAGAAAAGACAAAGTTAGGGCAAAAATCATATCATTTTATAAAAAGATACATATATTCCATAAAATTTAGAAAAAAGTCCCAATGTCAGAATAGTATGCAAAATGTCTATTAGAAACGGGAGATTGCTATCTACAATTGAAAAATAAAAGAAGACAAAATTAGGCCAAAAAATCATATCATTTAATAAAAAGATTCATATCTTCTCGAAAATGTAGAAAATTGAGCCAAAATCAGAAAAATCCGCAAAAATGTCCCTTGGAACCGGGAGATCGACATCTTCAACTAAAAAGATAAGAGATTACAGAATAAGGTTAAAAAATCATTTCATTTAATATAAAGAATCATATTGTACAAAAAATAAAAATAGCCCGAAGCTCAAATAAATCCGCACAAATGTCCATTGGAACCGACAGATCGCCACTTCAAATTAAAAAAAAGAGAAGATAAAATTAGACCAACAATCATATCATTTCATAAAAGATACATATCTTCCAGAAAATATAGAAAATAGTCTAAAGCTAAGAAAAATTTACAAAAATATCTGTTGGAACCGGGACACCGCCATCTTAACCTGTAAAAATAAGAGAATACAAACATTGGCTATAAAAATCATTTTATTTAATAAAAAGTTCTATATCTTCCATAATATGTAGACAATAGCACCAAGCTTAAAACAATAAGCAAAAAAGTCCGTTGGAATCGGGAGATCGCCATCTTCAGCAGAAAAATAAGAGAAGACAAAATTAGGCTTTAAAAATCCTATCATTTAATAAGAAGATCCATAATTTTCTGAAAATTTAGAAATTATTCCGGAGCTCAAAAAAATCCTCAAAAATGTTCGTTGAAACCAGGAGATCGCCATCTTCAACTAAAAAATAAGAGAAGAAAATATTAGGTCAAAACATATTATTTAATTAAAAGATCTATAACTTCTCTAAAATGTTGAAAACTAGCCCCGAGCTTAGAAAAATTGACAAAAAAGGTCTATTGGAACCGGGAGATCGCCATCTTCAATTAAATAATAAGAGAAGACAAAATTAGGTTATAAAAATCATATCATTTAATATAAAGATTCATTCATATAGAAAATGTAGAAAATAGCTCGAAGCTCAGAAAAATTCGAAAAAACGTTCGTTGCAACAGGGAGAATGCCGTCTTCAAATGAAAAATAAAATAAGACAAAATTAGGTCAAAAATCATATCATTTAATAAAAAATACACACCTGCCATAAATATAGAAAATAGCACCAACCTCAAAAAAATCTGCTCAAATGTCCGTTAAAACTGGAAGATCGTAATAGTCAACTGAAAAAAATAAGAGAAGACAAAATTAAGCCAAAAATAATTTCATTAATAAAAAGATTCGTATCTTACTGAAAATGTAGACAAATAGTCCCAAGCAAAGAAACGTTCGCAAAAATATCTGTTGGAACCGGTAGATCACAATCTTCACTTAAAAATAGAATGTAGGCAATAAAAATCATATCATTTAATAAAAACATATCTTCCATAAAATATAGAAAATAGCACCGTGCTCAGAAAAATCAGCAAAAAATATCAGTTGGAACCGGAAGATCGCCATCTTCAACTAAAAATAAAAGAAGGCAAAATTAGGCCAAAAATCAAATTATTTAATAAAAAGATACATATCTTCCAGAAAATTTAGAAAATAACCCCGAGGTCAGAATAATCTGCAAATATGTCTGTTGGAACAAAGAGATCACACCATCTTCAGCTAAAAATAAGAGAATATCAAATTTGGCCCAAAAATCATACCATTTAATTAAGAGATCCTTAACTTCCTGAAAATATAGAAATATAGCCTTGTGCTTAGAAAAATCCGCAAAAATGTCTGTTGGAACCGGGAAATCGTCATCTTCATTTGAAAAATAAGAGAAGAAAAAATAATTATTTAAAATCATATCATTAAATATAAATATCCATATCTTATATATAATGTAGAAAATAGCCCGGAGCTCAAAAAAATTGTACAAATGTAAATTGGAACCGAGAGATCGCCATCTTCAACTTAAAAAGAGAAGACAAAATTAGGCCAAAAAATCATATCTTTTAGACAAGTTAGAAAAATAATCACAAGCTAAGAAAAATTCGTAAAAATGCCTGGTGAACGGGTAGATCGCCTTCTTCAACTGAAAAACTAAGAGAAGACAAATGTAGGATATAAAAATTATATCATTTAATAAACATATCTTTATCTTTCATATGATATAGAAAATAGCATCGAGCTCATAAAAATCCGTAAAAATGTCCGTTGGAACTAGGAGATCGCCATCTTTAATAGAAAAAAGAGAAGAAAAAATTATGCCAAAATCATATCATTAAATAAAAAGATATATATATATTCATGAAAATTTAGAAAAAAGCCACGAGGTCAGAATAATATGCAAAGATGTCCGTTAGAACTAGGAGATCGCCATCTTCAACTAAAAAAATAAGAGAAGACAAATTTAGACCATAAAAATCGCATCATTTAATATAAAGATCTATATCGTCCAGAATATATAGAAATAGCCTAGAGTGCAGAAAACTCCACAAAAATTTCCGTTGGAACCGAGAGATCGCCATCTTCAACTGAAAAAATAAGATAAGACACATGTAAGCTATAAAAATCATATCATTTAATAAAAAGATCTATATCTTCCATAAAATGTATAGCACCAAGCTCAACAAATTCGCAAAAAATGTTCGTTGGAACCTGGAGAGCGCTATCTTCAACTGAAAAATAAGAGAAGACAAAATTAGGATATAAAAATCATAGCATTTAATATAAAATTCTTATCTTTCATAAAATGTAGAAAATAGCCATGAGCTCAAAAAAATCTGCAAAAATGTTCGTTGGAACCGGGAGATCATCATCATCATCTGAAAAATAGAGAAGACAAAATTAACCCAAAAATCATATCTTTTTATAAAAAGATCCATATCTTTTAGAAAATGTAGAAAACAGACTCAAGCTAAGAAAAATCCGCAAAAATGTCCATTGGAACCAGGAGATCGCCATGTTCAACAGAAAATTTGAAAAACAATAAGAGAAGACAAGCGTATAGCTATAAAACTCATATCAATTTAAAAATGTAGAAAATAACACCGAGCGTATAAAAATCCACAAAAATGTCCGTTGGAACAGGGAGATCGCCATCTTCAACTGAAAAATAATAGAAGACAAAATTATGCTAAAAATCATATCATTTAATAAAAAGAAGCATATCTTCTAGAAAATTTAGAAAATAGTCCCAGGTCAGAATAATACACAAAATGTCCTTTAGAAACGGGAGCTCGCTATCTTCAACTGAAAAATAAAAGAAGATAAAATTATGCCAATAATCTTATCATTTAATTAAAAGATACATAACTTCTCGAAAATGTAGAAAAAAGCACCGAGCTCAAAAAATGTCCATTGGAACTGGGAGATCACCATCTTAAACTGAAAAATAGGAGAAGACAAAAGTTGGCTATAAAAATCACATCATTTAATATAAATATTCATATTATACAAAAAATATAGTAAATATCCCGGAGCCCAAAAAAATCAGCACAAATGTCCATTGGACCAAGACATCACCATCTTCAAATTAAAAAGAGAGAAAACAAAATTAGGCCAAAAATCATATCATTTCATAAAAGGATACATATCTTACACAAAATGTATAAAATTAGTCTCAAGCTAAGAAAAATCTGTGAAAATGTCCGTTGAAACCAAGAGACTGCCATCTTCAACTAAAAAAAATAAGAGATTACAAACGTAGACTATAAAAATTATATTATTTAATAAAAAGATCTATATCTATCATAAAATGTAGAAAATAGCACCGAGCTCAAAAACCATAAAAATGTCCGTTGGAATCGGGAGATCACCATATTTAAGTGAAAAATAAGAGAAGACAAAATTAGGCTATAAAAATCATATCATTTTATAAAAAGATCCATAACTTCCTGAAAATTTAGAAAATAGCCCGGAGCTCAGAAAAATCCGCAAAAATGTTCTTGAACTGGAAGATCGCCATCCTCAACTGAAAAAATAAGAGAAGAAAAAATTAGGTTAAACAATCATATCATTTAATAAAAAGATCCGTAACTACTCGAAAATGTAGAAAACTAGCCCGAGCTCAGAAAAATCGACAAAAATGTTCGTTGGAACCGGAAGATCGACATCTTCAACTGAATAATAATAGGAGATAAATTTAATTTAAAAACCAAATCATTTAATATAAATATTCATATCGTATAGAAAACGTAAAAAATAGCTTGGAGCTCAGAAAAATCTGAAAAAATGTCCGTTGGAACTGGAAGATCGCCATCTTCAATTAAAAAAAATAAAAGAATACAAAATTAGCCCAAAAATCATCTCATTTAATAAAAAGATACATATCTGCCCTAAAATGTTGAAAATAACATCGAGGTCAGAAAAATCTGCACAACTGTTTGTTGGAACCGGGAGATCGCAATATTCAACTGAAAAAAGAGAAGACAAAACTAGGCCAAAATTCATATCATTTAATAAAAAGATTCATATCTTCCTGAAAAAGTAAAAAAATGCCCCAAGCAAGAAAAAAAGAAAAAACTTCAAAAATGTCTGTTGCAAACGAGAGATCGCCATATTCTACTAAAAATATGAGAAGACAAAATTCGGCTACAAAAATCTTACCATTTAATAAAGAGATCCATATTTTTAATAAAATGTAGAAAATAGCCTAAAGCTCAGAAAAATCCCCAAAAATTTCTAATGGATCCGAGAGATCATCATCTTCAACTGAAAAAATAAGAGAAGACAAACGTAGGCTATAAAAACCATATCATTTAAAAAGGTCTTTATTTTCCATAAAATGTTGAAAATAGCACCGAGCTCAGAAAAATCTGCAAAATTTTCCGTTGAAACCAGGAGATCTCCATCTTCAACTGAAAATAAGAGAAGACAAAATTAGGCTATAAAAATCTTATCATTTAGTATGAAGTTTCATATCTTACAGAAAATATAGAAAATATTTCGGAGCTCATAAAAATCTGCAAAAATGTTCGTTGGAACGAGGAGATCGTCATCTTCATTTGAAAAAAGAGAAGACAAAATTAGGCCAAAAACATTTCATTTCATAAAAATATCCTTACCTTTCAGAAAATATTGAAAAACTGACTAAAACTAAGAAAAATCCACAAAAATGTCTATTAGATCCGAAAAATAAGAGAAGACAAACGTAGTCTATAAATATCTTATCATTTATAAAAATGTAGAAAATAGCACCGAGTTTATAAAAATCCGTAAAAATATCTGTTAGAACAGGAAAATTTCCATCTTCGAGTAAAAAAATAAAAAAGACAAAGTTAGGCCAAAAATCATATCATTTAATAAAAATATCCATATCTTCCAGAAAATTTAGAAAATAGTCCCAAGGTCAGAATAGTACCCAAAATGTCTATTTGAAACGGAGATCGCTATCTTCAACTGAAAAATAAAAGAAGACAAAATTAGGCCAAAAAATCATATCTTTAATAAAAAGATCCATAGCTTCCAAATATGTAGAAAAATAGCACCGAGCTCAGAAAAATCCGCAAAAATGTCCCTTGGAACTCGAAGATCGACATCTTCAACTAAAAAAAATAAGAAATTACAAAATAAGGTTATAAAAATCATTTAATTTAATTTAAAGATTCATACTGTACAAAAAAATAGAAAATAACCCAAAGCTCAAAAAAATCCGCACAAATGTCCATTGGAACCAGAAGATCGCCATCTTCAAATTAAAAAAAGAAGACAAAATTAGGCCAAAAATAATATCATTTCATAAAAAGATACATATCTTCCAAAAAATGTAGAAAAATAGTCTCAAGCTAAGAAAAGTCTGCAAAAATATCCGTTGGAACCGGGACACCGCCATCTTCAAGTGAAAAAATTAAGAGAATATAAACGTAGGCTATAAAAATCATATTATTTAAAAAAGTTCTATATATTCCATAATATGTAGAAAATAGCACCAAGCTGAAAACAAAATGCAAAAAAGTCTGTTTTAACCGGTAGATTGCCATCTTCAACAAAAAAAATAAAAGAAGACAAAATTAGGCTATAAAAATCATATCATTTAATAAAAGGATCCATAACTTTTCAAAAATTTGGAAATTATTTCGGAGCTCAGAAAAATCCGCAAAAATATTCGTTGAAACCGGGAGATCGCCATCTTCAACTGAAAAATAAGAGAAGAACAATTAGGTCAAGAATCATATTAATTAATTGAAAGTTCTATAACTTCTCGAAAATGTTGAAAAATAGCCTCGATCTTAGAAAATTCGACAAAAAATGTCCGTTGGAACTGGGAGATCACCATCTTCAACTGAATAATACAGAAGACAAAGAAGGTTATAAAAATCATATCATTTAATATAAAGATTCATATAATGCAGAAAATGTAGAAAATAGCTCGAAGCTCAGAAAAATTCAAAAAAATGTCTATTTGAACAGGAAGATCGCCATCTTCAACTGAAAAATAAATGACAAAATTAGGTCAAAAATCATTTCTAATAAAAAATACACACCAGCCATAAAATGTAGAAAATAGCACCGAGCTCAGAAAAATCTGCACAAATGTCCATTGGAACTGGGAGATCGCAATATCCAACTGAAAAAAATAAGAGAAGACGAAATTAGGCCAAAAAATCATTTCATTTAATAAAAAGATTCGTATCTTCCTGAAAATGTAGACAAATAGTCCTAAGCAAAGAAAAGTTCGCAAAAATATCCGTTGGAACCGGTAGATCGCAATCTTAACCTAAAAAATAAGAGAAGAAAAATGTAGGCAATAAAAATCATCTCATTTAATAAAAAGAAACATATCTTCCATAAAATATAGAAAATAGCACAGAGCTCAGAAAAATCAGCAAAAAATATTAGTTGGAACCAGGAGATCGCCATCTTCGACTAAAATAAAAGAAGACAAAATTAGGTTACAAATCAAATCATTTAATAAAAAGATACTTATCTTCCATAAAATTTAGGAAATAGCCCTGAGGTCAGAATAATCCGCAAAAATGTATGTTGGATCCTTGAGATTGCCATCTTCAGCTGAAAAATAAGAGAAGACCAAATTTGGCCAAAAATCATACCATTTAATTAAAAGATCCTTAACTTCCCGAAAATGTAGAAATATAGCCTAGTGCTCAGAAAATCCGCAAAATGTCTGTTTCACTACTACAAAAAGGACCTTTAATAGCACACCTTTAATAGCGCTTGCCAATTATAAGCGCTGTTAATTAGAGGCACATATATTAGACAGCGCTTCTTTTTGCAAGCGCTGTTAAAGGTCGGAGAATAGACAGCGCTTCTTTCTGCAAGCGCTGTTAAAGGTCCGACAATAGACAGCACTTATTTCTGCAAGCGCTGTGTATTAGAGACACAGATAATACACAGCGCTTGTAAAAAGAAGCGCTGTTAAATGTCAGACAATAGACAGCACTTTTTTCTTCAAGCGCTGTTAAAGGTCCAAATAGACAGCGCTTCTTTAGAACAAGCGCTGTTAAAAGTCCCAATAGACAGCGCTTGTTTAATACAAGCGCTGTTAAAGGCCACCCTTTAGCAGCACTTGCACAAACAAGCACTGTTAAAGGGGGGGCCTTTAACAGCGCTTGCATAAACAAGCGCTGTTAAAGGCCCCCCCCTTTAATAGCGCTTGTTTATGCAAGCGCTGTTAAAGGCCCCCCCTTTAACAGCGCTTGTTTGTGTAAGCACTGCTAAAGGGTGGCCTTTAACAGTGCTTGTATTAAACAAGCGCTGTTAAAGGTATTATACATTCACGGTTTCGCAATATTGATCGCTCCGAAGCCCGACTCATGTAATCGCTTAAGTAAATTCCCAATATCGCTCCAAAGCTCCGCTGCCATCTTCGTGCGCTCCGAAGCCCTAGGATCGTCCGCTGCCATCTTAGTTGCAACCCAAGCCCTAGGATCGCGCTGCCATCTTCGTTGCAACCCAAGCCCTAGGATCGCGCTGCCATCTTCGTTGCAACCCAAGCCCTAGGATCGCGCGATTTGCTTTGTGCCGCAGCCGCTGCTTCGTTGAAAATTCCCGCCGTCGCTTCGTGCGCTCGAGAAGCCCTAGAGCAACCCCAAGCCATATTCCCTCTTCCATCTTCCATATCTGTGTCTTCGTGCGCTCGAGAAGCCCTAGAGCAACCCCAAGCCCTATTCCCTCTTCCATCTTCGTGCTCTCGAGTAACCCAAGCCCTAGTGGGAAAAAACCACCTAAAAATTCGATATCTTCCCTCTTTAATCGCGCGGCTGCTTCGTGCCCTCGAGCAACCCAAGCCATATTCCCTCTTCCATCTTCGTGCGCTCGAGTTTTGCTTATCGATCCGAGGTAATCTTTATATTAATCTTAATTTCATCATGGGGTCATCTTAATCTCATAGATATGAGTTGTCTATAAACCCTAAACATTTCAAATTTCTTGAGCCCTAATCTAAATTGAACCGTGCATTTTGCAAGATTTGATTTATTATTATTATTGTTATTAATCTATATGTTTTATTTCAAAACGTTAATCGCGTCAAAACAATTTATACTGACATGCGTTTTGTATGTGCAATGTCTAGATTTGGAAGTGGATTTTTGAGGCATGCGCTTGTGTTGTTCTGTTAATTTATTTTCCCAAGATGTAATTTCCTGGTAATATGAATACTGCTAAAATGTGATGTAGATTTAGTTGTGATTTTGTGAGAGGATGTTGTTGAGCAAAAATGCAAATAAGCGTTTGTTATAAATGTTTACCTTTGAGACTTTTATTTGACATATATTCTAGTAGTAGGTTTGACAAGCCTATAGAATGACATGGTGTCTGTTCTTTTTTTGCGGGGTCGATTGGTGTGAAGTTAAAAAGATCTTACCGTTCATTTGAGTATTTTAGTTAAATATATGGCACACATTTGTAACTCTCTATGAGTTGTTTGACGCTCCTGGTTTTAATCTAGGTCGCATTGGTACCTTAGAGTTACATGGAGATGAAGCTTTGGTATTAGTATTCAATATTAGTTGCAGCAGTAGTGCGCGCTCCGGGTGATCTAAACCATGCGATTCTATGAGTAATAGGGGTCCTGAAGAGGATGATAAGCTTGTGGAGTCTGTTTTTATCTGCTTATTATTTGCTGAAGTAAACTTTTACTATATGCTATATGTTAAATTGCCAAGTTACTGCCCACATAGGAGAAATCAAGAGTTTCATGACAATGTTATTGACCTATGGAGGAAATACTTGAAATTTTATATTAATGTATCTTTCGGGGAGCTATTTACCAAATATATATCCTCTGTTTTGCTACTTTTTGTGTGTCCATTGATTTTTATTGCATCAAGAAAATCCGAAATAAATTTAATGTCTACCTAAATCCTATATGTTGAAGAATTCATATTGTAATTTTGTTGAGTAACCTTGTCTGATATTGCTCAGCGAATATTTTTGCATGACTTTCATGATGCAACTGGCAAAATCAATGGAGTAGTCTTCTGGAGTATTCATATATAATGATTATACATGTCCTTGGTCAAATTCTATGATGAAAAAGACAAATTGGTATTTATCTTAGTTTTTGTGTTTGTGCCATTTGGATTTGTTGGAGAGTTGAAAACTTGTCATCAAGCGACGCAAGATCGCATAAATCAGTATATTGCATTTTTTGTAATTTCATTAATATTTTTCAGCATATGCATATAACTGTGTTTTTTCCATATTCGTTGGCTCATTAGCCTTCTACTTGCATTCAAACCTTAACCTCTCGAATAACAAAATAACTAATGTTAATAATTTTTTTTGTTAGATTGATAAATATGGATCGAAAATGGATGTCGGTAAATCGTTTATCGAAAGAATACGAGGATGGAGTGAAAGAGTTCATTAGATTTGCAGTTGATCATGCAGAAAATCCAAGGAAAATCATATGCCCCTGTTTAAAGTGTTGCTATGCAAGGGGAGTTAGCGAGGATGAGTTGAAAGATCATTTAGTGTGCAATGGAATTGATCGAAGTTATACATGTTGGACAAGACATGGTGAGACAAGAGAAGAGTGCAGTGAATTTGGAAGTACAGAGAGGTATGCTACAAGTGATACAAACACAAATACATATGATGACGATCGCCTAGAAGAGATGGCAAATATGGTTGAAGAGGATCTCCGGGATTGTCCTAAAATGTTTACGAGGTTGGTAAGTGATGCGGAGAAGCCATTGTACAGTGGTTGTACTAAATTCAACCGATTGTCGGCGGTATTAAAATTGTATAACTTGAAAGCGAGCAATGGATGGTCTGATAAGAGCTTCACAGAATTACTCATAATTCTAAAGGATAAGTTGCCAGAAGATAATGTGCTTCCTAGTCGAACATATGAGGCTAAGCGAATGTTATGCTCTATAGACATGAGCTATGAGAGGATTCATGCTTGTCCTAACGATTACATCTTATTTCGTAATGAATATGCATCGTTAAACATGTGTCCTAAATGTAATGCCTCACGATATAAAAGAAAAGAATCAACTCCAGTGAAGGTGGCATGGTATTTCCCCATAATACCGAGATTTAGGCGCATGTATCGCAGTCCAGAAGATGCAAAACACTTGACGTGGCATTCAAATGAACGGATTAAAGATGTCATGTTCCGTCACCCAGCAGATTCTCCTCAATGGACAAAATTTGATCACGATTATCCTGAATTTGGGGAAGAAGCAAGAAACCTACGAATTGCATTGTCTACCAACGGAATGAACCCACATGGTATTCAAAGTAGTTCCCACAGCACATGGCCAGTGATTTTGATGATTTATAATCTACCTCCATGGTTATGCATGAAGCGCAAGTACATGATGTTGTCTATGTTAATTTCTGGGCCTAAACAACCAGGAAATGATATATACATATACTTGTCTCCGTTAATTGAAGATTTGAAACAAATGTGGGACACATGTGTAGAGGTGTATGATGGGTACAAGAAAGAGAATTTCAACTTGAGGGCTATGTTATTTGGCACAATTAATGATTTTCCAGCATATGGTAATCTGTCAGGATATAGTATTAAAGGAAAGTGTGCATGCCCTTTATGTGAAGAGAGTACGTATTGGATGCGGTTGGAACATTGTAAGAAGAATGTCTTCCTCGGACATCGTAGATTTTTACCCGTGAGGCATCGTTAGCGGTGGTTGAGGAAAGCATTCAATGGGAATACAGAGGAATGTAGAGCTCCTGTGCCATTGACCGGTGATAAGCTGTTTGAAAAGGTAAAGAATTTAAGTAGTAATTTTGGTAAGCCATTTGCAGGAGAACTTGTCACCAGTGGGTGGAAGAAAAACTCTATTTTCTTTGAATTACCATATTGGAAGTCATTGTATGTAAGACATTTCCTTGATGTGATGCATATTGAAAAGAATGTTTTTGAAAGTGTTATCGAGACGTTGCTTAGTGTTCCAGGAAAGAGTAAAGATGGGATAAATGCGAGGTTGGACATGGTAAGTATGGGAATGAGGATGGAATTGGGACCGATAAAGAAGGGAAAGCGTACATATCTACCTCTTGCAGCTCATACTCTATCTAGGAAAGAAAAAAAAGTTTTTTGTAAGTTTCTCGATGGAGTTAAAGTTCCAGAGGGATACTCGTCAAACATTAGAAGCCTCGTATCTATGAAAGATCTCAAGTTAAAAGGTCCAAAATCTCATGATTGTCATGTTTTGATGGAGCATTTACTACCAGTGGGTATACGTTCCATTTTGCCAAAAAAGGTGTGGGTGACCATCAAAAAACTATGTTTCTTCTTCAGGGCAATTTGCAGTAAAGTTATTGATCCTGGAAAGTTACCGGCATTGCAAAAAGAAATTGTTGTCACATTGTGTGAGCTTGAGATGTATTTACCACCATCCTTCTTTGACATAATGGTTCATCTGACTGTTCACCTGGTTAGAGAGACACAATTGTGTGGACCAGCCTATATGAGATGGATGTACCCGATCGAGCGCTATATGAAGATATTAAAAGGGTATGTGAAAAACCGTAGTCGACCAGAAGGTTGTATGGTTGAGCGTTACATAGTTGAAGAAGCTGTTGAATTTTGTATAGAGTACCTAAGCAATGTTGATTCCATAGGGCTTCCAAGGTCTCGTCACACAGGAAGAATATCAGGGGAAGGGATTAAGGGAGGTGATGTAGTGCTCATATCAAGGACAGAGTGGGAGCAAGCACATTTATATGTTCTGCACAATGATGTTGAAGTTGAGCCGTATGCTGAAAGACACAAGGAACTGCTTCGAAATTCAAACCCAAATAGGAATGAGAATTGGATTACAAGAGAACACAATCGGACTTTCATAACATGGCTGAAAGAACAAGTCTTTAGAGAGTTGGCTATAAATAGAGCTTTAGTTTCAGATAGATTGAGATGGTTAGCAAATGGTCCAAGTGTACACGTTTTTTCTCACAATGGTTACCTTATTAAGGGGTATACATTCTACACTAAAGATCATGATGATCAAAGTACAATGCAAAATAGTGGAGTGACTCTTGTAGCTGAATCTATGCACATCTCTAGTGCAAAAGACAGAAATCCCATATATGCAAATATGTCATACTTTGGTGTTATTGAACGCATATGGGAGTTGGATTATAGTATGTTTCGATTGGCTGTGTTTGGTTGTAAGTGGGCAGACAACAATAATGGGGTTCAAATTGATGAGTTAGGGTTCATGCGGGTGGATCTCAATAGGGAGGGGGTATAAGGACGAGCCTTTTATTTTAGCTTCGCAAGCTCAACAAGTATTCTATGTCACAGATCCCACTGATGTGAAGTGGTCCATTGTGTTGTTGAATAACAAATTAAATGACTGTCGTAGCCAAGCACATGAAGATATCAATACTGAGGATGATCCTTTCTTAGGGACATCACAATCACTTGATATTGATCCTACTGTAGATGATGGTTTCTATATGAGAGATGATCATGATGAGGGGATTTGGGTCAATCCGTCATTTCATGTCATGAAGGGACAAACAAGTATTAATCCAATAAGGAAAAGGAAAAGATTAACCTAATTAAGTTCATACGACTTTTTCTGGTGAGTGATGTATATTGATCTTAATTCATTTTTCTTGCATCTTTTCTTGTGAACTAACAATTTAATGTTGTTTTATTTTGTTGTAGATAAATGTCTTCTAGTGATGACAACTGTGTTCCCCTTGATGGTGATGCTCCCAATATTGAGGAAAATGTTATTAAACGTGGAGTGACCGCTATGGAGGGAGTTATTCGTGCACGCAGCAAAGGGATATCATTTAAGGAATTCTACTTACAAGTTTTTATTATTTAATCATATTAATTTTCATCAACATATATTCATTTTCTTATTCTATCATTGTTATTAGGTTGGATGGAATGATAGGGGTCAACCAATTGATCCTAACAGTGCTATATTTGTGAGTTATATTGGGGCAATCACCCGACAGATGGTGCCAATAACATGTGATAACTGGAAATCGTCGGCTTTAAAAGTAGTGAAAGAAAACATCTGGAAGGATATACAGGTAATATACATACTCTCATCTTTTTTATTCTTATACAAACATACTAACACAATTGAGCACACTTTTGTAGACATCTTTCATTGTTGATGATAGTCATCGGAGATATATTCTTAAAGAAGCAGGCAAACTTTGTAGAAATTTCAGAACCTACTTAACAAAGAATTATGTTTATGATGAAAGTGGTAGTGTTATTGAGCATCCTCCACATGAGTATCCTTTCATATCTGAAGATCAATGGAGAGCGTTTGTTGCTAAACGTCAGTGCGATGAATTTAAGGTAATGTTACTCATTTTGAGGAATCTGACTAAACATATTACTTTGTATTAATATAGTTGCTTTGTGCCTAAATAGATGCGAAGCACTCAAAATCGAAAAAGAGCATTAAATCATATGTACCCATATAGAAAGGGCCGTATGGGTTACGCACGCTTTGAGCAAAAGATGGTAAGTATGCAAAAGATATAACGTACAAGATGTTAGAAATGATTTTTAATTAGTTTATTAATTATCTTAATTGTCTGAATGTACAGTTAAAGGAGTCAGAATCAAATGACACATCCATAGCTCGTCATGATTTATGGAAGGGTGCTCGTGTAAATAAGTTAGGAGTGGTTGATAATGAAAATGTTCAGCAAGTGTGTGAGAAAATTGTAAGTATGATATCATTTTACTCTCGTTCTTTTATTATTTTCTTATTTTATCACTAATGATGTATATGTTACCTTTCAAATTTATGTGCCAGGAGACCATTTCACAAACTATATCACAGGATCAGTTACAGGACTCGCAGGATATACTTTCTCGAGTCTTAAATGTCCCAGAGTATCCTGGACGTGTTAGAGGTTATGGATTCGGGCCGTCAGTAAAAGATTGTTTCCCAAGTGAAAAGCGCAGAAGAAATAATGATAACGCGGACTTGAGAGAAACAGTGGCATTGCTCTTAGAGAAGATGAAAGTATTGGAGAGTATGGGTCACAACAAAGAATTAGCTACAATCAGTAAAAGTGGTAGTTGCATGCTTCTATCCTGTAATATTCCTGAAGTAAGTGTTTTTCTATTAAATTATTGCATTTACAAATAATTAATTCAAGATATTATTAGCAAAATACATTCTTGTATGATTATCAACATTAATTGATGTTTTCTTTATGAAATTTTTGTTTTAGGACATCTCATCATGCAATTTCTATTTATCATCCCCAACACATCGCATAGTTGGGAAGGGAAAGGTCTTCAATCGTCTTGATGATAGAAAACTACACAATATATCATTACCCTTGAATCATATGAAAGTTATGATTGAACATGTGATAGAGTCAGATGCACCACTACCAATACCTATAGAGGATGCATGAGTCATGGTAGTAGGTGATGCGATTGGTACTTTTGTTGCATGGCCAACCAACCTTATTGATTTGGTCTCTACGGTAAGACTTCTTATAGTATACATTAGATTCTTATATTGTTGTTTCATTATTTTCTAACTAAATGATTCACTTAAATGATTTCCCATACAGATGCCCGCAAAATCTAACGTCAAAGAGTCGGTTAAAACAAAGGAGTCAGGTACTCCTAAAAAGAAACAAGAAAAAGTAAAGGCAAAACATCAGGAGCCCTCCCATGCTGTTCGTGCAACTAGTAAAAAGAAACACGAAAAAGTAAAGTCAAAACATCAGGAGTCCTCTCCTGCAGTTGCTGCAAATAATCTCTCTATGTATTGCAATTTTATTCAGATATATGCTACACAAAGGCTTCAAGGTGGTGCGCTGTTACAAATAGACATGGAGAGAGACATTTTTGGTATATCATATATGGAGTTAATTAGTCATCAAATTGTCAATGAACTTCTTCAACACGAATGGTTGGATTGTCCGATAATCTGTGTATATATCAGGTACTTTAAGTAAACAATTTTTAGAATTTCATTTCAATTAAACGTTGATATTATTGCTAACTTATTTTTAATCTTCATTCAAGGTACTTGTACTATGAGTTGGTTCTCAACAGACAAAACACAAGGAGATTCTCATTCTTATGCCCACATAACAAATCTTCTTTTGTGGATGAGTCAACGAAGTATATAGCCGATGCACTTATTGAATATAACGAGCCAGTGAAGTTATTCTTGGCACCATATAATACAGGGTAAATACCTTTTTAATATATTTTATTTAATTTAATGAATTCCTAAGAATGTAGTTACTTAGAATTTGTTAACTACTTTTGTAGGGGTCATTGGGTGTTGTTAGTCATCAATGCCACATCAGAGACAATATATTATTTGGATTCCTTGCATCATGATCCAAAATATAATCGAACCATGAAGGATACATTCGACAAGTAAGTTAATTGTGTTTTATGTCAATATGTAAATATGATATATGTTGAATATAACGAGTTGACTAAATTTATTTTATTTTGTTAGAGCTTTGTGCATTTATCGTGCTTCTAAGGGAACCAGGGGCCCGAAATCTAGATCAAACAAACCCACGTGGATCCGTATAAATGTATGTACAACGGTCTCTTCTAATTTCATATGTTACTCAAATCTAGATCAAACAAGGATAACGCACCATTCATATAATTTTTCATTTTTGAATTGTATAGTGCCCCCCTTCAGACCAATACAATTGATTGTGGTTATTATGTTATGCGATTCATGAAAGAAATCCTTTCACAAAATGAAAACATCATCCCAGATACGGTATGTAGTTTTAGTTTTAATTTATATTTATCGCATTTTTTAGTTATATTTGCTAATATTTGATAATAACATATATTTGCTATTTGCTATGATATTCTATTTTGTAGTACTTCCCTGACTACAAATGTGCTACTTACTCTACTGATCAACTAGCTGAAGTCAAGGAAGATTGGTGTCGTTATGTGGTCCAGAAATGTCACTTAGTATAGATGTGCACCTTGCAGGTGATGTCCCAGATACGGTATGGAGATCCTGTGTTCTTGTTGTGGCAGCTTGCAGGTGAACTTGCATTCCATAAGTTGTGATATTTATAAATTTATTCCTGGTATCGTAATGGATTTATCCATCCACTTTTTTTGTACATGTTTTCTTAATTCATTTTTTTGTCAACATCTTTGTTATAGTATTCATTTTTTCATCCTGAGTTTTGATGTGAATAGGTGATGTTCTTACTTCATATTGGAAGCATTGCATTACATGTTGTGAAGAGGCTAATCCGACTTATTCCGGCATCAAATAAAGTATGTTCTATTTGTCTTTAACGTCAACTATTTCGATCTTTGTCGTTGCAAAATCTGATGTTTTGGTTATCTAGGTGTCTGTTTTTGTCTGGTTGCTGCTCTATTTAGCAGATTATCTTATAATGCTAAGCCAGCTTAGGGAAAATCAAGTTGTTAATCTTCATATATGTATAGAAATTCTTATGATTGAAAGAATAACTATTGTCTGTAGCACTCATGTGAGCTAACTATAGTTAATGCTGCACCTGGTACCCCATTTGAGTGGCTTTTATGTCAGTTAATGTAATTAATTGACATATAGCCTTGTATATTTGTTATTTATCCGGAGCTGATATGTGGATACATGCTTTTACTCCCATCTAACAATTTTGATGACTTTTCAGGTCAGTGTGGACCATATGGATCGGTTTTCTAAAGAATTTGGAACTGAGGATGTTGAAGAAGATGACGAGAATTCGAAAACTAAAAAACCTGCAAAGCCTAAAGACTTCCAACGTTTATTTGGTGGAAACAACAATGACCACTTTATGGTAGGAATAAAGATAACAAAGTAAGTACTTTCGCTTTATTAGATAAATATTAAGTTTATATGAATATTATTGTGCATCGAAAGAAGGTTTAACATTTGCACAAATTACACTTCTCGTAAGAGGTTATATGTGGATTCATTCTTTTCTAGAAAACGGGCAGTATCATTGTTTTTGTTTTTGCTTTGGGAGGGGGATAGAACCTATATTTGTTTTTATTATAAAGAAAAAAAGTTTCATAACCTTTCCTTCTGACCGGTGAACATATATGTCTTGAAAATAAGGAAAGTGAAGCACCACATACTCTGCATACTGTGTTGGTTGACATATATGTTCAGGTCAGTGTGGTTGTACCATAACTATTTGTATCTCACCCTTGAAAGAAACACCAGCTTCTATTTCTGGATTTACAGGTTACTGATTTCCCTTGTTGTCACAGATCACCATGAATAAATATTAGCTATCACAAGGTTTAGCTTTCTGGAAAATAATGGAAAATAATGGAAAATAATCATCTGTTCAAAAACATCCTTTATTAATTGTACAACAAGGTCATTGATTCATGGCAGGGTTTACGTTGCTGTTATATCATAGTGATGGGTATATATTTTTTCTTTTGTAGGAGAAGCATAAAAATGTACAATGATTTTTATACTTCAGACATCATTGTAGCATCGCCCCTTGGATTGATCACGGTAAGTTCTTTTCTGTTTCTATGTAGAAATGTTTTTGCGCTAAAAGTTACTCCTTAGTATCTTTATTCCATGTGCGAGTCTCACCCTATTCAATTATCAGGTCGATGAATATATTTTGGAATAGCTATTGTATTTCCTTGTCATGAAAAATCCCATCTGTTACATTAATAATTATAAGTACATATGTCCTATACATATCTGGTGTGTCATCTATGTGGCAGGTATGAGCGTTATAGCTCATTATATATGTCCACTTTATGTTATTATGTTTGCACAAATTGTTTGCCACTTCATCTGCTGCCATGGGAAAGTGCCGTGTTACTGATTGCCATGTGATGCAATATCCTAAAAATAATAGCATTTGGTGCCTTTAGAGAGACACAAGCTAAGAATTTGGGTAGTAAACTATTAGATAGGAGTTGTAAGAGAGAGAGTTAGGAAACTATGAACTACGGCTGTCATAATTTGTGCACGTTGCATATTTAGTTTTTGCTTGTTAAAGGGCAGTGTCTTTTGTGCAAGGGTTATTTTGGATAATGTTGACTCACAAGCTATAAGTTTCTATTTTTATAGGCAAAAAGTTTCTGTTTACTCATAAATATTATAAATCTTCACAGTGTTTTCTTTTCGTTGAATCATGAGTTGCATCATTTGCTATTAGATTTCAAATTTGACAAACTGTGACATATGCCAGTTTTGTAGTATGTGTAAATCACTTGGTATTTGTTCATGTTGTGTCTAAATCTAAGTTTACACATTTGATCAATATAATCAAACTAAACTTATTTTTAAAATTCCCCTCAATTTTTTCTTCACTAGCTTTCCGTTTTTTCTAGTTCCGCCTTTATTTCTCTAAAATTTTGCTCCTCTTTTAAAAATTGATATTGAGTTAGCTTTGCCTCTTAGGCCTCGATAAAGTCCTGAAAACCTATATGGTGCTTCGCTGCTTCCATCCGCTTTCCACTAATCATAATCTTGGATGGAAAATTGCCAAAAATATCATAAGGCTTAAATGACATGTGGTTGTTATTCTTAATGTAGTTGAAAAGTCATCTGCCTGCCAATGGCCCAGCGTTCATGGACTACAAAACTAAAAAGCATATTGATCTGACCAAGATGAGTGTGATCTTGTAACATACCCATTATTGGTTAGTTCAATGATACTTCCTCTTGGTGCCAATTTGAGTGCTTGAGATGGCTAGATTTCTCTCCCAGCTACATTGTTTATTTTCTCAATAAATTATGGGAAATATCAACCTATTGTTTTTAATATATACCGGTGTTACTGGTTGGTGAATGAGGTCGCGGATAATTGTAAGCCATAAGGCTTCCGATGGCTTAGGGGTGCGAATTTAACTCGCTTACCTGGTCTCGATCCTCACCCAAACTGATCCAAACTGATTCAGAATATTTGTGCATAGGGTATGTATTGATATTCTTATCCGAGAGAATTTTCGGGTCTTGTATGGATTAAACAAACACGACCCGCTCCTGATCCGATCCATTTTGAAACACGTATTGATAAAGCAGAACCGAACCTAGTTCTTATCAATGTTTAACATGAAATTATAGTGTATACAGTTTGAGTTAATTAAACTAATCTTGATCTCAATATTATTCAATTAGAACGAAAATTGAACCAAATGTATACTGAATTAGAGTTTAATTATGAGATCTGTATATTCAAATCTTAACAAATATCTATTTAGTAACAAATCTAAAAATATATTTCCCAAGCCACTGGCAAAACTACCTCACATTACTCACGAAATGAATTATGTAGTTATATTTTGATTTTAATATTATCCAAACATATGCTAATTTAGAACCAAAATTGGCCTGAATCAATTGTATGGTCCAACCCAAAATCTGATGGGTAGTAAGAACCTGGCTTCAAGCCCGACATAATGCATTATGGGTAGAATTTTTGGTCAAACGTTGTATCTGATATCGTTTTGATGATTAATGCTATTGACATACAAAATTGAGATCAATAATTATGGAACAAAAAGATGATTTATAAAGTATGATATGTTCAAAATTTTGAAGTATGGTTAAAGTGCTGTGAAATGCAGAAAGCGTAAGCAAGGGCTTAAGCAGGGCGTTGTTTGCTTTTTACAACCATGCATGCTACAGAGGTCATGTAAACTGCTTTTCAGTGGAGTTTCTTTAGAAGTGTGCTATACGGGCAAAGTCATGTGATGGAGAAGACTTGGTTACTTCTGTGATGTTTCTTTGGTTTTATAAACTGCTTTTCCCATATGCCAAAATGTAGGAGTGGGATGTTACATTTGGGAGAAGTTGTGGAGTAACAAGTTCCTAATAGCTAATATATTCCTAATAGCTAATATATCAGTCTAGTAACAAGTTCAAGTCCAGCTGTTTAGGGTTGAATCTGGAATTCAAGAACATTTGGAAAACTTCAATGAGCTTATAGTAAACTTATCCTCAATCACTGTTTAATCATAAGAAAGATGCGAAGGAAAATATCATACGGATAGCATGATCATCTCATACAGAAGGATGGTTTGGTGTATAGATAAGTTCTGTAGTCCTCGATATTACGTTCTGATCTTTTTTATATTTTATCCATTCCATTGATGAATTGATTGTAAAGAATCAGCTGGGTAAGTATTGGCTGAAATGAGAAATTTCAATATTTTTTTGGATATTATGCAAATATGATATGCATCATTTACATGTGATTCAGTTTAGATATTTTAACCTTCCCCTTCAAAGAAAATGTTACTGATACTTGCTAATGACAAATCTTCATCTTTCGAAAACTTAGGGATTTTGTCAAGTGCGTCTGATGCATCAAGATTTTATCACCTTTCGAAGTACAGCAAATGAGCGAACATGGAATACAACTTATGAACAGCCATCTACCGCCATGCTCCTGAGAGTCGTTCCTTGCCGCAAGAGCATGCCGAGATTTTCTTAGGCGTTGCAAAGCCAGATCTGAGTTGTGCAAATGTTTTGAAGTTTGTTCAGGCAAATTTCACAAATTGTGCGATCCTCGGGATTCCAGCATTGGAAGCTTCATGGTTCTATCATACTCAACCAAGTTCTGGTGATTGCAGATTGCAACAGTGAGAGTTGCCATGTATTATTGTATCATAATTAGTTATTATCTAGATGTCCGTTGGCATTCGGTACTCCTGTAAATTGAGTTGCAATATGCTTATAGGAGCCATTAGCTGCGTAATGAATCACCTTTGTAATATTGTTGTGTTTTGGAAATGGAAGAGCTGTGCGTGTGCATTCTAGGTGTGTTCCTACATATAAAATGCAATACCACTGAAGTTTTACAAACATGAGCCAACCCTTGATGCAGCATCTGGATGATCGATGCTTGCAAGATGCTTCATTACCATGGTAAGGAGAAATATTACTGTAAATTTGCAGCAACTTTGTCTGCTACTCTCTACATGCAACAAGAACTTTATAGTAAACAAGATGTACTACTCTTGCATAATTTTTGATTAATGGTCATGTTCTGTTTTTGGTAATTGCAGCTTCGATATTGAGGAGATCAAATTAATGGTTGGATGGAGATTGGCTGTCAGAGGTATGAGATTAATCTAATTTTTTTGTCATTAAGGATTGTAATAAAAGGCTTGCTCAGATGTTGAAAGATCAAGCTTATGAACAGAGCATAATGTCATGTGAAAGCAAAGTAAAGCCCTATTGCTTGCCTGGACATCTAATTTTTGGGTGTTAAAAAATTAATGGTATTTATGCTAAAGTATTATTGAGTGATCTGTTGTCTTCTACACATTCAAACATAGTTATGATACGTATTATTTACAGAGTACTGCAATATCCTTGAGTTCGGCTCTTGACTGACTTTATGATATTTTTCCATACATTTCACTCTGATAACATCAACCATGATTCTAACCTGATTACTGTTTATTTGAGTTTAGGTGCGAGGGCCTGAGCTGATGCACACATATCACATCTTTAGCAATTTCATAGATCCCATACTAAATGTTCCGTCTTACATACTGCTTGCAGGTAAATGGAAGTATAGTGCAAGTCTTTAAGCTAAGCTATGTTGCATGTGTTCAAGCCTGGTCCTGGTGTCAGAAAGCAGAGTCTCTCATCTCGGTAGTACCCAGTAGCCTGGTCCGGAACCCAAGAAGATGGCGCCGATGAGGACGCAGAGGAAGGGTTTGGGGTCGGTAAAGCAGCGGGGTTCGGGTCGACCGTACCGGCCCTGCTCTCCTTTCTGCTTATTGTCGCAATGGTGGAGTAAGATCTCCTGCAAAAAAGAGATGAGATTCAGCAGTAGAAAAGATTTTTGAGATGGAACCCGCTCTGGAATGTGTATACTGCTGTCGGGAAATGTATTGTTCACGGAGTGATTTAATGGATAATGACTGATAAGTTTTATATGCGATAGTGTTTCTTATTTGTATTACGGATCATCTTCCAATATCAATGTACATTGTCTAATTTATGTGATTGTTGAATAAAAGGAATTTAATTTGATTGTTTCTTGTAATGATTGTTTCTTGTAATTTAATGTTATTGGTGGTTTATTTAAGCATTTTAAACATTAAATGGATCTATTTAAATATAAAACGTAGGGAGAAACAATAAAATGAATTGAAACAAGCGCTGTCTATCTGGGACCTTTAACAGCGCTTCTTTAGTATAAGCGCTGTTAAAGGTGGACCTTTAACAGCGCTTGCACTAACAAGCATTGTTAAAGGCCCCTCTTTAACATCGCTTGCACAAACAAGCGCTATTAAAGGGGGGCCTTTACCAGCGCTTGCACAAACAAGCGCTGTTAAAGGCCTCCCTTTAACAGCGCTTGCACAAACAAGCGCTGTTAAAGGCCCCCCTTTAACAGCGCTTGCACTAACAAGCGCTGTTAGAGGGGGGCCTTTAACAGCGCTTGCACTAACAAGCGCTGTTAGAGGGGGGCGTTTAACAGCGCTTGCACTAACAAGCACTGTTAAAGGCCCCCCTTTAACAGCGCTTGCACTAACAAGCGCTGTTAAAGGCCCCCTTTAACAGCGCTGGTAAAGCGCTATTAAAACCCGCCCCCCTTTAGCAGCGGCGAGATAGACAGCGCTTGTAAAGCGATATTAAAGACCTTATTTAAGCGCTGTTAAAGGTCCATTTTGTAGTAGTGTTTGAACCGGGAGATCATCATCTAATTCGAAAAGTAAGAGAAGACAAAATTATGCTATAAAAATCATATCATTAAATATAAATATCCATATCATATAGATAATGTAGAAGATAGCCCGGAGTTAAAAAAACAGCACAATTGTAAATTGGAACCGAGAGATCGCCATCTTCAATTGAAAAGAAGGTGTGAAAAATAGCCCAAAGCGCAGAAAAATGTGAAAATGTTTATTAAACGATACATATCTTTCAGAAAATGTGAAAAATAGCCCAAAGCATAGAAAAATCCACAAAAATGTCCGTTAGAACCGGGAGATCACCATCTTTAATCAAAATATATAAGTGAAGACAAAATAAGACTAAAAAATCATATCATTTAATAAAAGGATTGCCATCATCAACTGGAAAATAAGAAAAGACAAAATTAGGCAACAAAAATCATATCAATCAATAAAGATATGATGGTGATACGCAAAGTAGCCCGAGCTTAGGAAAATACGCAAAAAAATCCGTTGGAAACAGGAGATCGCCATCTCCAACTGAAAAGTAAGAGAAGACAACAAATTAGGCCATAAAAATCATATCATTTAATATAAAGATCCATATCTTGGGGAAAATGTAGAAAATTGCTCAGAGCTTAGAAAAATCCTCAAAAATGTCCGTTGGAACCGGGAGATCTCCATCTTCATTTGAAAAAAATAAGAGAAGATAAAATTAGGCCATAAAAATCATATCATTTAATATAAAGATCCATATCTTACAGAAAATGTAGAAAATAACATGGAGCTCAGAAAATTTTGCAAAAATTTCCATTGGAACCGGGATATCGCCATATTGGCCTGAAAAATAACAGAAGACAAATTTAGTCTGTGAAAATCATATCATTTAATAAAAATATCTATATCTTCAATAAACTGTAGAAAATAGTTTCGAGTTTCGAAAAATGCATTAAAATGGTTGTTGGAACCAGGAGATCGACATCTTCAACTGAAAAATCAGAGAAGACAAAATTAGGCTATAAAAATCATATCATATAATATAAAAATTCATATTTTATAAAAAATTTAGAACAAGACTGGAGCTCAAAAAATCCAAAAAATGTCCATTGGAACCGGGCGATTGCCATCTTCAACGAAAAAAAATTAATAGAAGACAAAATTAGGCCAACAAATCATATCATTTAATAAAGAGATCAATAACTTCCTGAAAATGTAGAAAATAACCCCGAGCTCAGAAAAGCGGCAAAAATATCCGTGGAACTGGAAAATCACCATCTTCAACTGAAAAATAAAAGAAGACATGCTTAGTCTATAAAAATCTTATCATTTGTTATAAAAATCCATATCTTCTTGAAAATTTTGAAAATAGCCCGGAGCTCAAAAAATCTCCACAAATGTTCGTTGGAAATGGGAGATCACCGCCTTTAACAGAAAAAACTAGAAGACAAAATTTGGCCAAAAAATCATATCATTTAATAAAAAGATCTATTACTTTCTGAAATTGTAAAAAAATAGTTCCTAGCTCAGAAAAAATCCTTTAAAATGTCTGTTGGAAGCGGGAGATCACCATCTTCAAGTGAAAAAAATAAGAGAAGACAAAATTAGGCTACAAAAATCATATCATTTAATAAAAAGAGCAATATGTTCAAGAAACTGTTGAAAATAGCCCTGAGCTCAGAAAAATCCGTAAAAATATTAGTTGGAACCGGGAGATCGCCATTTTCAACTGAAAAATAAGAGAAGACAAACTTAGGCTATAAAAATCATATCATTTAATCTAAAGATACATATGTTACCAAAATGAATAAAATAGTCCAGAGCTCAAAAAATCTGTAAAAATGTCCATTGGAATCGGTAGATCGCCTCTTTGTTTGAAAATATGAGAAGATAAAATTAGGCCAAAAAATCATATTATTTAATAAAAAGATCCATATCTTCCAGAAAAAGTAGAAAATAGCATCTAGGTCAAAAAATCCGCAAAAATCTCTGTTGGAACCGTGAGAATGCCATCTTCAACTGAAAAATAAGAGAAGACAAAATTAGGCCAAAAAATCATATCATTTAATAAAATGGTACATATCTTACATAAAATGAAGAAAAATAGCCCCAACCTAACAAATATCAATAAAAATGTCCACTGCAACTGGTAGATCACAAGATTGAACTGAAAAATAAGAGAAGAAAAACGTAGAGTATAAAAATCATTTCACTAAATATCAAAATTCATGTCTTCCATAAAATGTAGAAAATAGCCACGAGCTTCAAAAAATACGTAAAAATTTTCATTGGAATCGGAAGATAGCCATCTTCAACTGAAAAATAATAGTAGACAAAATTAGGCCAAAATCCTATAATTTAATAAACTATCAATTTCTTCAAGAGAATTTAGAAAATAGCCCGGAGGTCAAAATAATCTGAAAAAATGTCCGTAGGAACCGGGAGATCGCCATCTTCAACTGAAAAAAAATATGAGAAGACAAATTTAGGCCAAAAAATCATATCATTTAATAAAAAGAACCATAACTTACCGAAAATGTAAAAAATAGAACCGAGCTCAGAAAAATCTGCAAAAATATCCGTTGAAACCAGGAGATCGTGATCTTCAACTGCAAAAAAAGAGAAAACCAAATTAGGCTCAAAAGCATATCATTTAATTAAAATATGCATATCTTCAATAAAATATTGAAAATAGCCCCGAGAACAGAAAAATCCCAAAAATACCCGTTTGAACATGGAGATCGACATCTTCAACTAAAAAAACAAATAATATAAAATTAGGCCAAAATGATATAATTTAATAAAATGATCTAATCTTTTAGAAAATGCAGAAAATAGCCACGAGCACAGAAAATCCACAAAAATGTTCGTTGGAACAACAGAGAGATCGTTATCTTTCACTGAAAAATAAGAGAAGATAAAATTAGGCAAAAAAATCATTTTATTTAACTAAAAGATGCATATCTTCCAGAAAATACAGAAAATAGCTTCAAGCTAAGTAAAATGTACCAAAATGTCTATTTGAACTGGGAGATCACAATCTTCAACTGAAAAATAAGAGAAGACAAAATTAGGCTATAAAATCATATCTTTTAATTTAAAGATAAATATCTTACAAAAATTTGAAAAATACTATGAGCTCAGAAAATACCACAAAATGTCTGTTGTAATCAGGAGATCGCCATATTAATCTGAAAAATAAGAGAAGACAAAATTAGGCCTAAAAATCAAATTATATAATAAAAAGATCCATATCTTCCAGAATATCTAGAAAATAGCCTAACACTCAGAAAAATCTGCAAAAATATCCGTTGGAACCGAGAGAATGCCATCTTCAACTAAAAAAAATAAAAGATGACAAAATTAGGCTATAAAAATCATATCATTTAATATAAAGATTTATACCTTTTAGAAAATATAGAAAATATCCCGTAGCTCAGAAAATTCCGTAAATATATCCATTGGAATCGGGAAATCGCATCTTTGTCTAAAAATAGAGAAGACAAAATTAGCCCAAAAACTCATAACATTTCAAAAAAGATTCATATCTTCCAGAAAATGTAGAAAAACAACCTTAAGTTAAGAAAACCCGCAAAAATGTCCATTGGAACCGGGAGATCGCCATCTTCAACTGAAAGAAAGAGAAGACAAACAAAGTCTATAAAAATCACATCACTTATAAAAATGTAGAAATAGCACCAAGCTTATAAAAATCCGCAAAATTGTCCGTTGGAACAGGGAGATCGTCATCTTCATTTGAAAAATAAGAGAAGGCAAAATTAGGCCAAATATCATATTATTTAATAAAAAATTATATCTTCCAGGAAATTTAGAAAATAGTCCTGAGGTCAGAATAATACGCATAATTTAGAAAGAGGAGATCACTATCTCCAACTGAAAAAAATAAAAGAAGTCAAAATTAGGCTTAAAATCATTTCATTTAAAAAACGATCCATAACTCCTCAAAAATATAGAAAAATGGCCCCGAGCTCAAAAAATCCACAAAAATATCCCTTGGAATCGGGAGATCGCCATCTTCAACGAAAAAATAAGAGACGACAAAAAAATAAGAGACGAAAAAATTAGGTTATAAAATCATATCTTCAATATAAAGATTCATATTATATAAAAAATATAAAAAACAGCCCGTAGCTCAAAATAAATCTGCACAAATATCTATTGGAATCGGGAGATCGCCATCTTCAAAGTAAAAAAGAGAAGACAAAATTACGCAAAAAAATCATTTCATTTCATAAAAGATACATATCTTTCAGAAAATGTAGAAAAATAGTCTCAAACTAAGAAATCTGCAAAAATATCCGTTGTAACCAGGAGATTGCCATCTTCAACTTAAAAATAAGAGAAGACAAAATTAAGCTATAAGAATCATATCATTTTATAAAAAGATACTTGTTATGAATCAACTACTAGGGGAGGAATTCCCAGCCCTTTATTTATAGGCAGAATAGGAGAGTTACAAGATAAGATACATAAATATGGACGTATCTCTAAGATATCCACAATCCTGACCACTCTGGTTCATATCCATTCACAACACTCCCCCTTATCCAGCCATAGGTGTGGACTCTGCTTAGGAATACTTCAGGATTCTGAGCATAATAGGAGTCTCACATGGGGTGGATACTTCAGGATCCTGAGTTGGTAAGGTTTGCCTCGTTAAAACCTTTATCTATGGAAAACCCTATGGGAGAAACCATAGTTAAGGAAAAAGAGTCCCAACGCTCTTTAACTCCCCCTGATTTGTACAAGTGACTCTACTCATGAATATTTCTGGATTTTAAGCATCACAGAGGGATGGATACTTCAGGATCCAGAGTTGATGTGATTTGCCTCGTTAAAACCTTTGGCTATGGAAAACCCAGTGGGAAAAACCATAGCTAAAGGAAAAGAGTACAAATTCCCTCAACTCCCCCTGATCTGTAAAAGATCTTAGGCTTTCAGATCTCTTAGGCTTGTTTCATCACTCCTATTTACAACATTCCAAAAATATACACAGATTACAAATATTATCACCATTAAGCAGCTGTTGAATCCAGAAACTCTGGAGAGGTATGCCAAGTTTCGTCGCCTCTGATGTGGTCTTCAGACTATGTGGACAGCTCCACAATACCAGCCTCTATCCCAGTCATCACTGGGATGTGATGTACCACCAGGCGCCCTCAAATACACCATTGGTGCGATTCTGGAATGGTGATGATCTCGAAATGATAGGATGATGTTGCCTTCATAAGTTGCTTTGCAGATCTATAGTAGATGGCCATCCCACTGTGGATACTTTGTCTGTGATTTCTCAGTATATGGATCGGACATGTAACCTGCATTGCATAAACTTGGAGGATGATACTTTATAATGTAAGTCCAAATCTTTTGACCCTTGAAGGAAGCGCAGAAGGCTTAACTCCGGTCTAATGGCCTTTTTAGGTGCAAACTATCTCTGGCTAATGAGTTTACTGCAACTGCTATATCGGGACGCGTGCAGTTAGCCAGGAGCGCCTGATTGTACTTAGATAAAGGACTTTAGGACCAGTTATATCCTCCCCCTCTTCCAGCGAACGGAAGGGGTCTTTTTGTACATCCATAGAGTGTACTGCCAAGGTGCACTTTGGATAACAATGGTCCTTCTAATTTCTCCAACGCACTTCTGGGCGTATGTAACAGGATTCTATGAGCCATGACTTATATTTATATTGGTCTTTCATTTCATGTTTAATAGTCAGGCTTGAACAGATGTTTCGGTTTTCTCTTCAGGAGATCCGATGAGATTTTAGTTGTTTACAACTATGATCTCAAATCCTATTCTTTGCTTAGGTGCAAAGACAACCCTCAGTAGGAATCATTGATTTGTCAAGTGATTCTCTTGGTTGTACATTGTTTATTATTCTAATTGTTTTTCTTCAATAGAATAGATGTCCCGAAGTCTATTCGGGCATTTAAAGAAACATGTAATTTATCTTTACTAAGATATCCACAAAGGTATGCCGTCACAATATCCAATAACAGCATATCCAAAATTTCCTTTGCCAAATCGTAAGGTATTCGCTTTTGATAACTTAGGGAGACTGATGCATCATTTATGAGTCAGGCTCATTTTAATTTGTTCGATCCCTACTTTCAGCAAAATTTTCCCTTGGGCTATAGGTTGTACCTTATAGCATACGATTATATATATATTATTTTTTTATATGTGCAATACTTATTTTACCTACAGGGTTGACACCTTTTGGTGTCTGGTCTTCAGGTCCGAACATTTCACGTTTCATAAGTGAGTCCAGCTCATCTTTTATTGCCGCGTACTATATTTGGCCAATCTCTACGTTTGCATTCTAGCAACGGAGTATGGAACGATCATCGCTTTTGCGATGTATATGACAATATGATACGTGAATACATTGTCGACAATTTATGTTCTATCTGTCCAACACCTCCCCACTACGTACAACATTTACTTTCAATTTCAGTTTTTCTCGGCATTTCATCTGCAGTGGATTCCGGGAAGGGGTGAAGGTGTGGATATGAGCTCATTGTCCTATGGTAGTATTGTCTCAAGGTATCCAGGTATTTTTCTTTGTTCTTTTATTTTCATCCTTGGAGCCTGGTGGTCTGCCTCTTTTCTGTTGAGGAGCGGCCACTTCTGCTGCTGGTGGATTGCATCCATTCTCGGGAATGTCAATCCTAGCTGGAGTATTTGCAGCAGGGATGTGTGATTTGACAATCTTCTGATTGTCAATAAATGAGTTCGGTAATGAGTGAACATTGTTCTGTATGTGGAGGTTTATCAGGATCTCATCTTCACGTTGTTTTGTTACCGAATCATAGTGGGTCAAAATTTTTGTATCCCACATTATAATTTGCTTTGCGCCAGATTTCCAGTATCTGGGCCTGTTTTGGGAAAACCCGTCTCATTAAAATCACAGTCTTCAAGATGTGCCTTAAAAGTGTCCCCTGTTTGGGGTTCTAGGTATCTTATTAGTGAGGGTGAGTCAAACCCTATATGGATACCTAGGCGATGTTGAGGACCGTTTTGGTCCTCTGTGGTGGTGCAATGGGGATTTAAACTGCACGACCGAAGATTCTCAGATGAGAAATGTTTGGTGGCATTCCATATGCAAGTTGCATTGGAGACTCTGACCTCCAGAGGGTCTTTTATTTACTGTGCAGCATGCAGAATTTGCATGTCCCCATGCATCCATCGGTAATTGAGATTTAATGGATGTTCAATCCATTGGAGCCTACTTCTCAGTGACTCTGCCGACCCATTCTGGGTATGAACATGCGGTACTGTGTGTTCATTTTCTATTCCCGTTGCTTGGCAGTATTCTTGAAATGACCGAGAGGTATATTTTCTAACATTAATCAGACTTATTTTCTATATTTGATTGTCTGGAAAATGTGCCTGCAACATTTTTATTTTTGTGCCAATGCTTTAGAAAAGCTAAGTTGCGAGTCTGTAGTAGACACACATACGAATATTCTGAGGATGCATTTATCAGTACAATGAAGTACTGAAATAGCCCGCTATGGGGGGTGGAATTTGTCCACATCTATCTCCTTATATTCTTTTTGAGGAAGCTTGGAGATTCTTTTTCAACTTTTCGTAGAGATGGCCTTGTAATTAGTTTTCCCTTATATCAAGGGATGCAAGGGAATTCTCCCTTCTAAAGAATCTTCTGGTTCTTCAAGTCATATACATAGGATAAGATGTGGTGCATCATCACTGATCCAGGGTGGCCAAGTCTATCATGCCAGAGTAAAAACTTGGCTGATGTCGGGCACTTCAGGTGCTTCGTTTAATTTCGCTTCCTTTCTCCGAATCTTTTTATGGTAGAAGCCTGTAAGGCTCTCAAAACGTTCAAGTAAGGATTTTACTCCTTTTTCTTGAGATGTTACATACAGTAATTTGTTTTTCATTTACATTTGCTGTTTCCCAATGGAATCTGTTGAAACAGATGTCCTTGAAACTTAGAAAGTTTCTTTTGGAATTCGGAGAGATTAGTGCATCCTTTATTTTTGTTTCTGTATCATTTAGGGCCAACAATGTTGGGTTCCCTGGATCTTCAATATGGCCTTGATGTTGGGCTTTGTATTGAAAGATCATATATGTTTATTGTCTACTAATCAGTCATGAGATCAGTTCATCTATTAAAAGATGAATTATATAGGCACATGCATTTTCAGATAAACATTTTCATTCAAAACAAATTACATAATTCAAATGCTCTCATAACATAAGTTATTCTCAAAACAAATTGCTAAGATAAAAATAGCGGCTAATCAAGCATGTCATCATTTTCGAAGTCGTCAGTTGTAATCTTGACTGGAGCATCAGAGGTCATCAGGTTTGTTTCAGCTTTATTTTTCTTGTTCTCTTTATACAAATCCTAGAGATGATGCAAAGTTCGGCACACTTTGGACCAGTGGCCTTTCATGCCACAGCTATGGCGCTGGTCTTCCCAATCCCTTTTGGGTGGGGTGCATCATTCTTTCTGTTGTCATTTCTGCGCCAGGTGAACATGTGATTTCCTTCATTTCTTCGTTGCTGGATTGGGCCCCTAGCCCTTTTGTTTTGTCCCCATTTCTATGGTCTTTCTTTTCTTTTGTTGTCTCTCTTCTTTCGAGAAGAAGAGGCGTTATGAGCTTCTAGGAGGGGGGCAGTGCCAAGAGGCGCATATTGTGAGTGGCGAGGAGAAGCTCTCTGTTTTGTTCAGCCATGAGTAAATATGATAGCAGCTCAGAATACTTGGTGAACTTTCGTTCACGGTATTGCTGCATAAGTATCGCATCTTTCTCGTGGAAAGACATGTACGTCTTTTCTAACATGCAATCTTCTGAGACTTTTTCACCACACAACTTCAGGCGTGAGGCGATGCTAAAAAGAGCTGAGTTGTACTCAGCTATGGACTTAAAGTCCTGCAGTCTCATGTTCTCCCACTCATATCGTGGTCTTGGTAGTATAACATCTTTCTGATGTTTATACCAGTCCTCAAGGGCAGTCCACAGCTCAAATGGATCTTCGACCGTAAGGTATTCAGCCTCAAGGGTCTTGTTCACATGGCGGCAAATAGAGATAATGGCTTGTGCCTTTTCTATATCGCTTACATTTTCATTCTTTGTCACAGCAGAAATAAGGGACTTAGCCCGCAGATGGAACTTTACATTGAGCTGTCAGCTCCGATAGTTTCTCCCTGATGCATCCAGCACTTCGAAATCGACACTTGCGATTTTAGCCATTTTATCTAGCAGAGCACAAATATGCATGAATTAATAATTTAAACATAAACATTTTCATGCATAGGCAATTTTAATATGAATGGCTAATTGCGTGATCTGCCAGTCCCACATAAATAAAGAGTCCAAAGTCCATTACAGTCCATATTACACAAATAAAAGCTTTAAAAAAGAAATTACAACTTTGGAAACCCCGTGGGTCCCATATATGATCTTCAGCTTCAATTGTGGCCTACGTCTCTATGGAAAGTGGTCTTCGGTCTTGGACATTTACATAAATTCCTCACTACAGTTTCTCTCAAAAATAAAAGAAAGTGTATGAAATAAAACGTGGGACTTAAATAGCCGATCCAAAACTGCATTTAGCCATTCATGCAAAAATTTGTGCTCATCAGACATTTTCATCAGACATTTTCAGCAAACATTTTCATCACAAGCATCACAAGCATTTATATTCGCAGAAAGATAAACAATTTAATCACTTAATAATTATTGGACCACTGGACAATGTCATACACTGTTAGGTTAGCTGACTAACGGCAGAGCGGTCGCTGGATCTTACTAATTATTAAGTTTTAAAATTTGCACAACCAAACATAGTTTATCCACGGAATAAGCCAAAAAGATGCGAAGCATATAGTTGTGATCCTACAAAGGTATCATATAATGCAAGGGTTGTGCTAGGTGAGTTTATTAAAAAAATTGAAAAAGAGCCCAAAATATAACATGTTCTTCATAAAAGGAAGGAATTTCCTTTTTAAATTATCCGCAATTTATCCCCAAATGTCCCTACATTCCCCTTATTTTATCATGATTTATCATAAATTTTTAGGCCCCAAATGCCCTTTTTAATCAATTTTTAGCCCCCCAAAAAGCTTTTTGAAGCTTATTTTAGCCTCCTTTTATTTTCTTTTTCTTTTTCTTTTTTTTCGAAAAAACTGGCCTGCGGGCCTAAAGCCCGACTGCGGGCTTCAGGCCCGCAGTCTCAAAATTTTTTTCGAAAATACTGGCCTACGAGCCTCTAAAGCCCGCAGCCTAAAGCCCGCAGAGTGGCTGCGGGCTTCAGGCCCGCAGTCTCAAATTTTTTTTGAATTGGGCTCTTGGGCCCAACAAGCATGAGGGGCGACGGCTAGGGTTAGCCTCCGCCGCCTCTTGGGGGGTGCCGCCAAGCGACGGCGAACAGCGGCCCCCTGCGCTGCGGGGGGAGGGACGCGGGGGTGCGCGGGTGCATGGAACCGGCAACCCCCCGCTGCAGGCAGGGAGGGCACGGGGGCACGCGGCGTCGGCAGCCCCCCGTTGCAGGCAGGGGGGCGGTTGCACACGGTGCCGGCAGCCCCCTGCTGTAGGCGGGGGGAGGCGCGGGCAGCCCCCTGCTGCATGTGTGGGGCGGCCCTTGGCCCTCCGGGTGCCGCCGCCCCCTTTGGGGGTGCGGCTTTTTGGGCACGGCCGCCCCCCTTCGGGTGGGTGCGGCTGCAACACGCGGATGAGGGGGGTGGCCGGCGGCGAGGGTATGGGTTTTTAGCAAAAAATTTTATTACCCAAATAATTTTCAGATTAAACCATGTTAAAAACATGATTTTTGTGGCGATTAGCCCGGATTCCACTACGATCTTGCGAGATCTTTGGAGAAAACGATCATACATATGATAAAAGCGACATTTTTAGCAGGGATTTACCTCTATATCTGTCCTCTGGATATAGCGACGGTTAAACGAAGCCTACGCGGATGACGTCACTCATTTGAGAAATCCTTGCACCGTGCGCGTGGATCTCTCGTCTTCCTTCGCCTTCGCAACGATCGAAATTTTGTGGAAAAAAATATTTAGAGGCTCGTATTGATAACATGTTATGAATCAACTAATGGGGAGGAACCCCCAACCCTTTACTTATAGGCAGAATAGGAGAGTTACATGATAAGATACATAGATATGGGGGTATCTCTAAGGTACCCACAATCCTGACCAACTTTGATTCATATCCATTCACAACAATACTTAACTTTTCGAATTGAAAATAGGCACGAGCTCAGAAAAATCTGCAAAAATGTTTATTGGAACCGGAAGATCGCCATCTTCAACTGAACAAATACGAGAAGAAAAAATTAGGTCAAAAAATCATATTATTTAATAAAAAGATCTATAACTTACCAAAAATGTAGAAAAGTATACCCGAGCTCAGAAAAATCGGTAAAAATGTCTGTTGGAACCTAGGGATCGCCTTCTTTAATTAAATAATAAGAGAAGACAAAATTAGGTTATAAAAATCATATCATTTAATATAAAAATTCATATCATATAGAAAATGTAGAGAATGGCTCGGAGCTCAGAAAAATCCCAAAAATGTCCGTTGGAATCGGGAGATCGCCATCTTCAAATGAAAAATAAAAGAAAACAAAGTTGGACCGATAAATCATATCATTTAATAAAAATATACATATTTTCAATAAAATGTAGAAAATAGTATCAGGATCAGAAAAATCCGCACAAATGTCCGTTGGAACCGGAAGATCGCAATATTCAACTAAAAAAGACAAGCCAAAATTAGGCCAACAAATTATATCATTTAGTAAAAAGATTCATATCTTCTAAAAATGTAGAAAAAAGCCCAAAGCAAAGAAAAATCCGCAAAAATGTTCGTTGGAACCTGGAGATCGCCATCTTCAATTTAAAAAATATGAGAAGACAAAATTAGGCTACAAAAATCTTATCATTTAATAAAGAGATCCATATCTTTAATCAAATGTAGAAAATAGCATGGAGCTCGGAAAAATCCGCAAAAATGTCCGTTGAATCTAGGAGATCGCCATCTTCAACCGAAAAATAAGAGAAAAAATTAGGATAAAAATAATATCATTTAATAAAATATTCTTATCTTCCAGAAAGTATAGAAAATAACACTGAGCTCAGAAAAATACGTAAATGTCCGTTGGAACCAGGAGATCTACACTGAAAAATAAGATAAGACAAAAAAGGCCAAAATATCATATCATTAAATAAAATTATACATATCTGCCAAAAATTTGGAAAATAGCCAGGAGCTCAGAAAAATCTGCCAAAATGTCTGTTGGAACTGGAAGATCATCATCTTCAACTAGAATATAAGAGAAGACAAAATTAGGCCAAAAATCATATCATTTAATGAAAAGATCGCCTTCTTCAACTGGAAAATAAGATAAAACAAATTTAGTCAATAAAAATCATATCAATTAATAAAGAGATCCATATCTTCATAAAATGTAGAAAATAGCGCCAAGCTCAGAAAATGATATATACAAATCTTATCAGTTGAAGATGGCAAAATCCCGATTACTACGTACATTTTTATAGATGAAGATGGTGATTTCCCAGTTTCAAATTTTGTCTTCTATTATATTTTTGTTGAAGATGGCGATTTCCCGGTTTCAACGGATATTTTGGCCTAATTTTGTCTTCTCTGATATTATTTACTAAAACGATCCACATCTTCCAGAAAATATGAAAAATAGCCCGGATTTCAAAAAAATCTGCAAAAATATCCGTTGGAACCGAGAGATCCCCTTTTTATCCGAAATAAAGGAGAAGACCAAATAAGGCCAAAAAATCATATCATTTGATAAAATGATCGCCATCATCAACTGTAAAATAAGAGAAGACAAAATTAGGCAACAAAAATCATATCAATTAATATAGAGATCCATATGTTCCAAAAAAAGAAAGTAGCCACAAGCACAGAAAAATACTCAAAAATTTCGTTAAAACCGGGAGATCACCATCTTCAATTGAAAAATAAGCGGAGATAAAAATAGGCTATAAAATCATATCATTTAATGTAAAGATCCGTATATACAGAAAGTGTAGAAAATTGCCCGGAGCTTAGAAAAATCCGCAAAAATTCCGTTAGAACCAGAAGATCGCCATCTTCAATGAAAAAAATAAGAGAAGACAAAATTAGTCCAAAAAATCATATCATTTAATAAAAAGATGCATATATTTCAGAAAATGCAGAAAATAGCTCTGAGTTCAAAAAATCCGAAAAATGCCAATTGGAACCAGGAGATCGCCATCTTTAACTGAAAAATAAGAGAAGACAAAATTAGAGTAAAAAATCATATCATTTAATAAAAATATTTACATCTTCAATAAAATGTAAAAAATAGCCCCGACCTCAAAAAATATCCGCAAAAATGTCTGTTGGAACTGGGAGATTGCCATATTCAACGGAAAAATAAAAGAAGACAAACTAAGGCTATAAAAATCATATCATTTAATAAAAAATAAATATTTTCCATAAACTTTAGAAAATAGCCCCGAGATCAAAAAACCCGCAAAAAATTCCGTTGGAAACGAGATATCACCATCTTCTACTGAAAAATAAGAGAAGACAAACTTAGCTATAAAAATCATATCATTTAATAAAATGAATCACATCTTCAATAAACTGTAGAAAATATTTACGAGCTCAAAAAATCTACAAAAATGTCTGTTAGAACCGGGAGTTTGCCATCTTCAAAAAAATAATAGAAGACAAAATTAGGCCAAAAATCATATCATTTAAAAAAAGATTCATAACTACTCGAAAATTTAGAAAAATAGTTTCGAGCTCAGAAAATCTGCAAAAATATTCGCTGGAACCGGGAGATCGCCAAGTTCAACTAAAAAATAAGAGAAGACAAAATTAGGCTACCAAAATCATATCATTTAATAAAAAGATTCTTATCTTCAATAAAATGTAAAAAAATAGCATTGGCTCAGAAAAATCCGTAAAATGTCTGTTGGGATAATGTCATCTTCAACTGAAAAATAAGAGAAGACAAAATTGGGCCATAAAATCATATCATTTAATATAAATATCCATATCGTCAATAAAATATAGAAAATTGCTCGAAACACAGAACAAATCTGCAAAAATATCCGTTGGAACTGGAAAATCGCCATTTTCAACTTAAAAAATAGGAGAAGACAAAATTTGGCCTTAAATCGTATCATTTAAATAAAGATCCATATTTTCCAGAAATTGTTGTAAATGGCATGTAGCTAGAAAAATAATGCAAAAATATCCGTTGGAACCGGTAGATCGCCATCTACAATATGAAAATATGAGAAGACAAAATAAGGCCAAAAAGCATATCATTTAATAATCCATATCTTCCAAAAAAAATGTGGAAATTAGACTGGAGCTGAAAAAATCCACAAAAATGTACGTTGAAATCGGGAGATTGCCAACTTCAACAGAAAAATTAGAGAAGATAAAACTAGACCAAAAAATCATATCATTTAATAAAAAGATCTATCTTTTAGAAAATGCAGAAAATAACCACGATATCAGTAAAATCCACAAAAATGTCTTTGGAACCGGGAGATCGCCATCTTCAACTTTAAAAAAATAAGAAAATGCAAAATTAGGCTACAAAAATCATATCATTTAATATTAAGATTCATATCTTATAGAAAATTTAGAAAATGGCCCGTAATTCAGAAAAATAATCAAAAGTGTCCGTTAGAACCGAGAGATCGCAATCTTCAACTGAAAAATAAAATAAGACAAAATTAGGCCAAAAATCATATCATTTAATCAAAAAATCCAAATGTTCCAGAAAACGTAGAAAAAATCCGCAAAAATGTTCATTAAAACCTGGAGATCGTGATCTTCAACTGAAAAAAAATAATAGAAGACAAACTATGTTACAAAAATCATATCATTTAATGAAAAGATCGATTTCTTAAATAAAATGTAGAAAATAGCTCCGAGCTCAAAAAATCCACAAAAATGTTCGTTGGAACCGGGAGATCGCTTTCTTCAATTGAAAATTAGAGAAGACAAAATTATTGCAAAAATCATATCATTTAATTAAAATATCAATGTCTTTTAGAAAATTTAGAAAATAGTCTTATGTTTAGAAAATTCTGCAAAAATGTCCGATTGAATCGGGAGATCGCCATGTTCAATTGGAAAATAAGAGAAGACAAACTTATATATGAAAATCTTATAATTTAATAAAAAGATCCATAAAATGTCTTTTGTAACCGGAAGATTGACATCTTCAACTGAAAAAATGAGAGAAGATAAACTTAGGCTATAACAATCATATCATTTAATAAAAGGATTCATGTCTCCAATAAAATATTGAAAATAGCCCTGAATTCGGCAAAATTTCTAAAAATGTCTGTTGGAATCGGGAGAAAACCATCTTCAACAGAAAAATAAAAGAAGAGAAAATTAGGCTATAAAAATCATTAGATTTAATAAAAGATTCATATCTTACAGAAAATGTAGAAATTATCGCGGAGCATAGAAAAATCCAGCAAAAATGTCCGTTGAAACCGGGAGATCGCTATCTTCAACGAAAAAAGTAAGAGAAGACAAAATTTGGCCAAAATGTATCATTTAATAAAAAGATCCATATCTTTGAGAAATGTAGAAAAATAGCCCCGAGCTCAGAAAAATCCGCAAAAAAATCCGTTGGAATCAAAAGATCGTCATCTTCAACTAACAAAATAAGAGAAGACAAAATTAGACCACGAAAAGCATTTCATTTGATAAAAATATCCATATATTCAATAAAATGAAGAAATTTACACTGAGCTCAGAAAAATCAGCAAATATTTTCATTGTAACAGGTAGATCGCCATCTTCAACTGAAAAATAAGGGAAGACAAAATTAGGCTATAAAAATCCTATTATTTAATATTAAGATAATATCTTACAGGAAATATAAAAAATTGCACGTAGATCAAAAAAATCTGCAAAAATGTCCATTGGAACCATGAGATCGCCATCTTCATCCGAAAAATAAGAGAATACAAAATTAGGCCAAAAATCATATCGTTTAATAAAAAGAAACATATCTTCCAGAAAACATTGAAAATCACCCCATGGACCGAAAAATCCGCAAAAATATCCTTTGGAACAAATCATGATCTTCAACTGAAAAATAATGGAAGACAAACTTAGTCTATAAGAATCAAATCATTTAATAAAAAGATTCATATCTTCCAGAAAATATAGAAAACAACCTGGAGCTTAGACAAATCAGTAAAAAATGTCTATTAGAATCGAGAGATCCACATTTTCAACGAAAAAAATAAATGAAAACAAAATTAGGCCAAAATATCATATCTTTAATAAAAATCTTTATCTTACTGAAAATGTACAAAAATCGCCACGAGTTCAGAAAAATCAGCAAAAATATCTGCTGGAACCGGTAAATCACCATACTTAACTGAAAAATAAGAGAAGACAAAATTACGCTACAAAAATCATATCATTTAATAATTAGATATATATCTTCAGTAAAATATAGAAAATACCGAGCGAAGAAAAATCCGCAGAATGTCCATTGGAACCAGAAGATCGACATCTTTAACAGAAAAATAAGAGAAGAGAAAATTAGGAAAAAAATCATAACATTTAATAAAATGATCCGTTCTTTTAGAAAATGTAGAAAATAGCCCAGATCTAAGAAAAATCTGCAAAAATTTTTGTATAAACCGAAAGATTGCCATCTTAAACTGAAAAATATTAGAAGACAATTAAGCTATAAAAATTATATCATTTAAATATAGAGATCCATATCTTACAGAAAATGTAGAAAATTGCCGGGAGCTCAGAAAAATTTGCAAAAAGGTCTGTTTGAACCGGGAGATCGCCATATTAAAGGAAACAAATAAGAGAAGACAAAATTAGGCAATAAAATTCATATCATTTAATAAAATATAAATATCTTTAATAAACTGCAAAAAAATAAACCCGAGCTCAGAGAAATAATCAAAAATGTCCGTTGGAACTGAGAGATCAACATCTACAACTTAAAAATAAGTTAATACAAAATTAGGCCAAAAATCTTATAATTTAATAAAAAGATCTGTATCTTTCCGAAAATATAGAAAAATAGCATCGAGCACGGAAAAATACGCAAAAATGTCTGTTGGAACCAGGAGATCACCATCTTCAACTAAAAATAAGAGAAGACAAATTTTGACTATAGAAATCATATCATTTAATATAGAGATTCATATCTTACAAAAAATGTAGAAAATATCCCGTAGCTCAGAAAAATATGCAAAAATGTCGGTTGGAACCAGGAGTTTTCCATCTTCAACCGAAAAAAGAGAAGACAAAATTAGGACATAAAAATCATATCATTTAATATAAAGATTCACATCTTACAAAAAATGTAGAAAATAGACCAAAGTTCAGAAAAATCCGCAAAAATTTTTGTTGAAACCGGGAGACTGACGTTTTGAACTAAAAAATAAGACAAGACACAACTAGGTGATAAAAATCATATCATTTAATAAAAGATACATATCTTTAATAAATTGAAAAAAGTAGTCCCGAGCTCAGAAAAGTTCGGAAAAATATCTATTAGAACTGGGAGATCACCATCCTCAAAAAAAATAAGGGAAGACAAAATAAGGCCAAAAATTGTATGATTTAATTAAATGATTCATATCATTTAGAAAATGTAGAAAATAGCCCAGATCTCAGAAAAATCCGCAAAAATTTCTGTTGGAACCTGAAGATCTTATCTTTAACTTAAAAAAATAAGACATGACAAAATCAGGCTATAAAAATTATATCCTTTAATATAAAGATCAATGTCTTACAGAAAATGTAGAAAATTGCTTGGAGCTAAGAAAGATTTGCGAAAATGTCCGTTGGAACCGGGAGATCGCCATATTCAACGAAAAAAATAAGAGAAGACAAAATTAGGCCCAAAAATCATATTATTTAATAAAAAGATCCACATCTTCTAGAAAATATAGAAAATAGGCTCTATGTTAGAAAAATCCGCAAAAATGTCTGTTGGAACCGAGAGATCACCATCTTCAACTTAAAAAAGAGAAGACAAACTTAGGCCATAAAAACATCATTTAATAAAAAGATCCATATCCTCAATTAATTATATAAAATAGCCTAGAGCTCAGAAAAATCTGCAAAAATGTCCGATAGAAACAGGAGATCGACATCTTCAACTGAAAAGTAAGAGAAGACAAACTTAGGCTATAAAAATCATATCATTTAATAAAAAGAGCCATATCATACATAAAATATAGAAATTATCCCCCAGCTTAGAAAAATCCCCAAAAATGTCTGTTGGAACATGGAGATCGTCATCTTCAACTTAAAAATAAGAAAAGACAAACTTAGCCTATAAAAATCATATCATTTAAAAAAAGAGCCATATGTTCCATAAATGTAGAAAATAGTTTGAAGCACAGAAAAATCCGCAAAAATGTCCGTTGGAACAGAAACATCGCCATCTTCAACTGAAAAATAAGAGAAGACAAAATTAGGCCAAAAATCAAATCCTTTAATAAAAAGATTCATATCTTTCATAAAATATAGAAAATAGCCCGGAGCTATGAAAAATCCGTAAAAAAATCCACCGGTAGATCAACATCTTCAACTGAAAAAAGAGAAACAGAATTATGCCAAAAATAATATCATTTAATAAAAAAACATAACTTACAGAAAATGTAGAAAAATTGACCCAAGCAAAGAAAAGTTCACAAAAATGTTCGTTGGAACCGGCAGATCACCATCTTCACCTGAAAAAAATAAGAGAGGAAAAATGTAGGCAATAAAAATCATCTCATTTAATAAAAAGATACATATCTTCCCCAAGACGTAGAAAATAGCACCGAGCTCAGAAAAATTAGTAAAAATATCAGTTGGAACCGGAAGATCGCCATCCTCAACTTCAAAATAAGAGAATGGAAAATTAGGCCAATAATCAATTCATTTAACAAAAATACTCATATCTTCCAGAAAATTAAGAAAATATCTCTGAGTTCAGAATAATCCGAAAATATGCTCGTTGAAACCAGGAGATCGCCATCTTCAGCTAAAAAAAATAAGAGAAGACAAAATTTGGCCAAAAAATTACATCATTTAATAAAAAGATTCATAATTTCCCAAAAATGTAGAAAAATAACCTTGAGCCCAGAAAAATCCACAAAAAATGTCTGTTGGAACCGGGAGATCGCCATATTTAGCTGAAAAATAAGAGAAAACAATTAAGCTAAAAATCATATTATTTAATATAAGATCAATATCTTATAGATAATGTAGAAAATAGCACAGAGTACAAAACATCCGCACAAATGTAAAATGAAACCGGGAGATCGCCATCTTTAACTAAAAAAAGAGAAGACAAAATTGGGCCAAAAATCATATCATTTAATTGAAATATCCAAATCTTTTAGAAAAGGTAGAAAAATAGTCCCAAGCTAAGAAAAATCCGAAAAATATTTGCTGGAACATGTAGATCGACATCTTCAACTTAAAAAATAAGAGAAGACAATTGTAGGCTATAAAAATCATATCATTTATTAAAAAGATCCTTATCTTTCATAAATATAGAAAATAGCACCGAGCTTATAAAAATTCGTAAAAATGTCTGTTGGAACCAATAGATCGCCATCTTTAACTGAAAAATAAGAGAAGACAAATTAGGCCAAAAATCATATGGTTTAATAAAAAGATACAAATATTCAAGAAAGTTTTTTAAATAGCCTGATGTCAGAATAATACGCAAAAATGTCCGTTGGAACCGGGAGATCGTCATCATCAATTAAAAAATATAAGAGAAGACAAAATTAGACCATAAAATCATATCATTCAATATAAAGATCCATATCTTCTAGAATATGTAGAAAATA